>JALHLI010000011.1:2500-357500 GCA_023349425.1 Anthopleura sola | reverse complement strand
CTCTTTACTTTTTCGGCTGCTTGAGCACTGACCGTCACCTCTTGCAACACAACATCAGCCTTTTTCGAAGCAACAGCCAACTCCTTCTCCTTTACAACAAGCTCTTCTGAGAGTTTCGCAACAGATTCACTAGCTTCTATCAGCTTAGCAAGCCCAGTATTCATTCTCTTTGCTAAGAGACCAATTCCTTCGTGTTGCTGGGTGTAGATTTGTTTGTAACCTTCGATAAAGGATAGGTAAGACTTGGGTGTAACGTGGGTTTGACGACGGAATCGCTCGAAGTATTGTACGCAAGACTCTGCTACGATGTCCTGCGAAATAAATAGAAAAGGATTGATGCATAAATATTGCATTCCAGTTTTTCCACACAATCCGCGAAAAACGAAAGTCCTAGAGGCAATATTGTCTGACGAGCCTTGGGATAAATCTCAGGCTTTCCCTTTTTCGTGCACATTTCTAATTCTCTCCCTCTTCCATCCCTTCATCTCACTCTCCAAACCTCCTCTATTTCCCCAATTATTACTTCTTTCCAGTTCCCTCCCTCCCTCCTTCCCTCGTCCCCCCACCTTTTCTCAAAATAGCAATGAAAATATCAATAGATTGATACCTGGAATATCCCCATAGTATTGACCATGGCTTGTTTGACTTCCGGTTTACAAACAACATCATACGCAGACAGGAAGTGAGATGCTACTGCAATCAGCGCATCTTTTGGCCAGCGGCTGAACCAGTCCATAGTACACCCGGTAATCAAACCAGGGAACTTTAAAGATCTGTTGCGGAACTTCTCACCGACTGGAGAGAAACACAAAACCACGTGGAGGTTATTCTTGACTCGTGTGATGAAGTAATCGTAGAGATTTTCGTTGGTTGGTGGCCGGCGAGGATATTCTTTTTTCATAACTGAAACAAGATCTCCTGTGATCTCATCGATTTCATCTCGTGCGAATAGATTAGACACCTGAAAGAATGGTGTCAGAAATATTGTAACAATGTACATTAAGAAACCTCTCTCTCTCTCTCTGTTCCTCTCTCACGCACCAATCAGATTGCGCGATTTATCTATGTATCATTTGTCCAATAGGAATGCATGTATTATTCTTATTTCTTATGATATACCGCTGCCTTCTCACCTCTCCGGACGCGAGAACGTTGTTCATGTACTCCAAGAAACCCTCATCTTTGATTTCATTATCAGTGAAGATAAATGTTATTCCTTGTCCCTGGTGTCCCGCTGTTCGGTACAGAATCTTCAGATCATCCATCAGGTTACTGGTGTTGTACGACCTGAAATACGAAAGGGACCATCATCATCACCAAAACTTGCGCTCAGTCGCGGGATAAAACATGTTCACTGCAAGTGAATGCGATAGGGTGCGCAAATCTACCTTCAGCTGTTTTAAATCGAAAATCGGTTGGATAATATGTGAGTTGAGTTTGTTTAATGTGTTGTTCTCTCCTGTGCCACTTTGACGTGACAAACTCACGGTACGGATGTGGCGTGACCATGACCGTGACGGTACGTAATGCGCTCTGTTTCTAAACTATGAAAGCTATTCGCAGTTAAACGAGTTATTGATGTAGTATATATATCGTACCTGGTAAGGGTAATCTGAAATATTTTATAGCCAGCAATAAAAGAAGCGAGACGAGTCAGACTCTGTTTTCCAGATCCACCAACACCGACCAGAAGAGCGTTACCACGAGGTGTGCGGATGATACGAGACACTTTGATCAAATGAGTCATGGCGTCCTGCAACACGTATATGAATGTTAAAAACACTTAGAATAATATGTTCTATCATGTCTATAGGAACCGAAAGAGTGCGCATTATGGGATTGAAATGTGGTGCCCAGAATACATGCTAATATGCTGCAACAATGTTTTGTTGTCTTGTTGTTTCCAATACGTGGAAAAACTTTAAATTTTCGACTGATATTGATCTTCTTTTCCTTGTAACCGAAGCCTTTTTCACAAAGTTTGTCCACATATCGATCCCACAAGGCTTTCCGATATCTATTTTTAGTATCCGTGAAAACGCTATTACAATTTGTGCTATGACCACGTGATCAAATTTGAATAATTTTGAAAATGGCGAACATGTGATCTTCCAGATAGCTTATTATTGGTTGGCATAAAATGATGATACAATTCATGTTCTTCATACCTTAAAGAAGACGAGGTCCATCCGAGCACCACGAATTGCCTCGTTATACATTTCAACAAAGCTTATCAGTCGTTCGTTCAAGCTTTCAAAACTCGGAATGGGTTCGTAGATCTTCGGTGCCTCTAGCTCGACATCGTCGGGTTCGTCACCTGATCAATCGGAAAAGGCGCGGTTAAATAGGTTACGTGCTTTGAAACATTAACTATCCATGATGCTTTGAGCTCCGGGGATGGGCAGAAGATGATAAATAAAATCTTGAAATCATGGTTATTTTTATTAAAAAAATATATATACAAAAATGTTAAACGTTTTAAGGCGAAAACAATCTTCTGCCATTCATCTTTCCTGTACCCTAAAGCAAGGTATCATGGGACATGCAGGGTGTATAGATAGAGAATAGGGTTCCATGAGAAGTAAGTTATGCATGCAAGGCCTCATGGAACATACAGGGTGTATAGATAGAGAATAGGGTTCCATGGGAAGTAAGTTATGCATGCAAGGCCTCATGGGACATGCAGGGTGTAAAGATAGAGAATAGGTTTCCATGCGAAGTAAGTTATGCATGCAAGGCCTCATGGGACATGCAGGGTGTATAGATAGAGAATAAGGTTCCACGGGAAGTAAGTTATGCATGCAAGGCCTCATGGGACATGCAGGGTGTATAGATAGAGAATAGGGTTCCACGGGAAGTAAGTTGTGCATGCAAGGCCTCATGGGACATGCAGGGTGTATAGATAGAGAATAGGGTTCCATGGGAAGTAAGTTGTGCATGCAAGGCCTCATGGGACATGCAGGGTGTATAGATAGAGAATAGGGTTCCACGGGAAGTAAGTTATGCATGCAAGGCCTCATGGGACATGCAGGGTGTATAGATAGAGAATAGGGTTCCATGGGAAGTAAGTTATGCATGCAAGGCTTCATGGGACATGCAGGGTGTATAGATAGAGAACAGGGTTCCATGGGAAGTAAGTTATGCATACAAGGCCTCATGTGACAGGCAGGGTGTATAGATAGAGAATAGGTTTCCATGGGAAGTAAGTTATGCATGCACCAAGATAAACAAGAACCAGAATCTCAAGTAAATAAGTAGGAATTTGCATGCATTAAGATATAAGACCAGAATTTACCGCGAGCACCACCAGTTTTGTTTTGTTTCTTTGATGCTGTTGTTGTTTGTTTTTGATGATGTTGTTGTTGTTGACCTTTAGTATTGGGTGTTTTTTCTTGAGAATCGAGGAAGACTGAGCAGAAGAATGAAAGAGGAAACAAGGAAAACAAGAAAAGAACGCAGAACAAGTTAAAAGATCAAGAACAAGGACTGTAAAGAGTTAGTTATGGAATGGAAATGATTCAATAGTTAAAAGATGAGTGAGAGAAGTACAAGGTAATAATAAAATACTCATAACAAAACCATCGATTCAAAATTAGCCACCCACCCACCCATCTATCCATCCATTCCTCCCTCCCTCATCCATCCATCCATCTTTTAATTTCTTTTCATCCCTTTCATGCATTGTCTACTGACCTGTTGGTTCCGGTGCATCCCTCAAGAAGTCCACAAAGTAAGGTTCAGGATCTGTTAAAGCCAAAGCTTCGCCACCAAAATCTTCCTCCAAGACTTGATTGAGAGCCTTATCAAACCAGTCTTTGTCAGGTTGGTTAGTGAACCGATCAGCAATGACACGAGTACATTCATGCTTCCATAGGTTCAACATGACCTTCTGGTCAGTCAGGATCTCTGATGTCACGTTCAGCATTCCCTACGAATAGAAACATAAGTTATAAATTTACAAACATAAATTAGTCTGTGGTATGATGATGATGATGCTGCTGCTGATGATGCTGATGATGATGATGATGATGATGATGATGATGATGATGATGGTGATGATGCTGCTGATGATGATGCTGATGATGATGATGATGATGATGATGGTGATGATGCTGCTGCTCCTGATGATGATGATGATGGTGATGTAAGTATGTCGTGTGGTACCAAACACATATGTAATAAATCCAAACCTGAAAAAGCGAGCACAATAATCATGATCGACTCTATCCTCACCTGCCAGATTCTGCTCAAGTCCCTAAGATTAAAGATGTAATGGAACTTAGCCGGTGTGGGTAACATCTTGACCTTGACCTTCTGCCACAGTATCCTGGTACTTCTGACCAGCGGTTCAATCATTTGTCTAATCTCGTCAGAGAATCCACGCTCTTTGTTGAAGTATCCGTTACCAATGGTAGTGAAGATCTTGTCGATGGATGTATTGGAGGGTAAAGTACAGTTAAAGACCGTAAATTGGCGCTTAAGACGGCTGGGGATGTCGTTCCTGCCACCACCAGGTTGAATCATAGCAGCAATGAATTGTATGTCAACTATGTTGGTGAACTCTCCTGGCTTATCAAGACTGTAGAATCCTCTCATCTCCATCAACTGACGGACGATCTCGTTTGTAATCTGAAAATACATAACAATGTTTTCATTCAGAAACACAGACTAATACAGTGATAATTATATTAAGACACCCTTTACAGCAAGCTTCACAGTCCTCAAATACTTTTTACCATATCATTAAGCAGACACCAGGCAAGGTCCCGAAGGTGTTCCACCTAATAGAGGTACCACAGACTGTATTTGGTACCATTGTAGCACTCAAACGCCGTGCATTGTGGTCTAGCTTGGATACAAACATCTTTTACCCATCATAGGATATTGTTGTTTGTACCCAAGCTAGACCACAATGTCTTCTTGTCAAACTCAGAAAAGGGGGACTAATTCAAAAGCTTGAAAAACCGTGAGCTATTCAATTATAGCATCGCTTTAATAAGGAAGTCTCGTTTGGCAACTCAAATTGACAATCAAATGGCTTCCATTCAAATTCTCCACCAATAAAAAGATAAGAATATGACTGACAGGTGTCAATATATATCTGACCTGGTCTCCCCATTCGTTGATGACTGGCATGTTGATGTCATCGATGAATGTCGTCATCTTCTTCCCAGCAGGGGGTCCGTACGTTGTTCCCATTCTCTTGTCCACGTAACTCTCAATGGTACGCTATATAACAGAAAGAGCACGACTTTTAAAGAATGAGTTTTGAAAAGAAAAGAGAAAAGAAGCCAAGGAAAGGGCAGAGCAGAGCAGAGCAGAGCAGAGGAAAGATACATGTATGTAGACGCAGTATTACCTGGAACATGTTAGGTGTTGTGGCAGACGAGAAGTTCATCGATTTAAACAGTTGCTGTTCTGGGTCGTACTTATTACAGTACCCTTTGACCATCACACTCTTTGCTGTACCTTGTTCACCGATCAACAGAACAGCCTAGAAAAAAAATGGAATTAATATTGGTAACAAAAGGCGGCATTTCCAGCAACCATCCATTCCCTCGTTGAAATTCAAATTGTTTTTACAGCGCTTTTCATAACTCTACGATCTATCGACTCCAGATGTCTGGATTTTTTGCTTCTGTCAATCAAACTAAGACGGGCCGAGTTCATTCCGATTGCGACAAAAAAAAATCCCATGTAAAATTGGCTGTCTCGTCACAGGAATTTCCTTATCGCTCGATCGGAATGAAACTCGACCGGTTGTAAGTTTGATTGACGGAACCAGACGTTTGGAGTCGGTCGGTAGCAGAATTATGAAAAGCGCTGTAAAGATATTTGTTTACCTTTCCTTGTTTAGATATACTGTTGATGAGATAGTCAGTCCTGACATTATCCACGTTAGGCACCAGGATGGATGAATACTCTGGGATACTGTCTGCTGGGTAGTCATACGCCTCAACCTGGTAAACAACAAATAAACAAAGATTATTTACAGTAAATGTTGGGATGCGCAGGGATCACGTTAACGAAGAAAGCAAGCATTGTTATGCATTTGCCTCCAAAGATGCACTTCACTTGTGTTGACAAGGGCTTCCTACATATTGATCGACGCCAACAAGGCAATGCTGAAGGACCCAAATGCATCTCAGGACTCACTTCACTTGTGTTGACGAGGGCTTCCTACATATTGATCGACGTCCACAACGCAATTCTTGGACCCCAAACGTGAGTAGTTACATAAAATCCTGATTCTAGCGCAATCCTGCGATCAAGGTAAGGAAAAGTACTCAGTACTTACTCGGTTAGACCAGTGTTCCCACTCTCCCTCCTCGTTAACGAGATACTCAAAGAACGTATCGCTGCCTTCAGCAGGAGGCCAGGAAAGAGAAAAATTACTTTTAAGGAAATCTTCCATCTGAAAAGAGAAATTGTTGGAAACATTTTGATAAGGATGTTGCTAATGATAATAGTGATGATGGTGATGATAATAGTGATGATGGTGATGATACTTGATGATGGTGATTATACTTCATGATGGCGTTGATGATTATGATGCATGGCGTTGATGATTATGATGCAATAGCTTTATTTATGGAGGGAGACTCAATAACCTTTAAACGTTTTCTAACTTACAACCCTCGACCCTGATGATGGTGTTAATGATGATGATGATGATGATGATGGTAATGATGTGATGATGATAAGAGGAATAATCGAGTTTAAATTTCCTAACCTTTTTCCTGTCAGCCAGCTCGAGTAGCGCGCCGATACTCCACATTATCGAGAAGATAAATAGTTTCTCCAGATGTTTGGCATCAGCGGGTTTAGACGCCTCTTCTCCAGGAATCAATCCTTGTAGAATGTTAGAAGCTTGTACGATATAGTTACATTCCAACAGCTAAAGAAAGAAAACAACTCTAGTTAACGTAACATTATGGTTTCAGCGCAGCAAGTTCCTCAATCAAGTGAATACCAAAGCTTTTTGATGAGCAGAAATGTGTGCCAGTCACGATATTTCAGTTTCTGAAGAGTAACGTTTTTGACCAAAAAGAAAATGCGCGCGCCTGCTACATACAGTTATAAATCGCGCAGGGGTGAACTATTCGCGCGCATGCTACATACAGTTATAAATCGCGCAGGGGTGAACTATTCGCGCGCCTGCTACATACAGTTATAAATCTCGCAGGGGTGAACTATTCGCGCGCATGCTACATACAGTTATAAATCGCGCAGGAGTGAACTATTCGCGCGCCTGCTACATACAGTTATAAATCGCGCAGGGGTGAACTATTCGCGCGCCTGCTACATACAGTTATAAATCGCGCAGGGGTGAACTATTCGCGCGCCTGCTACATACAGTTATAAAGGCGCGGAAATACGAGCAACAAAATCGTGCAACTTGTCGTGCAACATTATTGCGTTGCAAGTTGCAGAGTGAATGTGGCTCGTATTACCATCCCTTGCAATAACAAAATTTTGCTGCGCAACTTTGTTGCAGAACATTGTAACAACAATGTTACGTGACAATCTGTGATTCAAAACAAAGGAATTTGGTGAGGTTTCTTGGGTATTGAAGTCTTTTTTTGAAGCCATACTTTTGACCCCCAAGTAGGGATTCAGGGTTTGCACAGGGTTTGCACATGTTACTATAAAAGAAACCAAAGTGAACTCACGTCCATCTTGGGTGAAGTGTTGACAAGGACAAAATTCCGAAGATCATCAAAAACTTGTTCAAAGAGCGGGAAAAGTGTATCTCCTTCGCTTGGCGGCCGAGTGTTGAGCCAACCCTAAAGGAAAAGAGTAAAATAAATAAGATTGGGAATCCTGTGTATGCCATTCTTAGTTTGAACGTTACGTCATCGCAGCTATGTTAGTGGTGTACCACCAAAATGACTCACGTGACTTGAGTGTCTTCAGAATCAAATAGATGTTTTGTAGATTGGGTTTAACTTCATTTGGTTAAATTTGTTTCATTAACCTTTAAATAAGTTTATAGTTGTAACGAGCTTTTTATATGTTAAAGATGAACGAGTAGGTCGAAAGATGAACGAGTAGGTCGAAAGCTCGGTAGAATTAAGTAATTATCTAAAGGTTAATGAAACAAATTTAACCAAATGAGATGTTAGGAATGCTTGCAAACCATCTTAAAGACAACATACATTAAGGATTGGTTTCCAGTCCAAGGCAGAGGAACTCATGTACACCATACCGTTTCTAAAAGGGAGAAAATTAACAAATATATAATCAAGAAATTCATCAAGTTCGTATCGATTTACATCTACTCAACTTAGTACCTGCGGTCGCCACATGTGAATTGAGTTTGTTTGATGTGTTGTTCTCTCCCTTGTCATGAGGGTTTTTTTCCAGGTTCTCCGGTTTTCCTCCCTCCATTAAAATCAACAATGTAAGTCGAGTGTTGTGTGTATAAAATAGTAAATGTAGTGGTAGTGAGTGTGAGTGAAAGCAGGCCTAGATCAGCGAAAGCTGCCAAAATAATCAGTCTGCTCTAACAAATAAAAGATTATGATTATGATTACCTGGACACAGTGGCAGGTGA
Organism: Anthopleura sola; assembly: GCA_023349425.1. Lineage (NCBI taxonomy): Eukaryota > Metazoa > Cnidaria > Anthozoa > Actiniaria > Actiniidae > Anthopleura > Anthopleura sola. The sequence continues at coordinate 348,943 of JALHLI010000011.1, read as the reverse complement.
AGCGTTATCAATGTTATGGGGCTCAAATACCACCTTACATGTGGGCGCCATAGGAATACGGTCCCCGTTAGCCAGTGTTAGTGTCCTGTTATCATCCAACACACTGTTCAGGTTCTCAATCCAGATGGCATCTACAGGTCCATCAAGAACGATCCATATATGGTCAGTCTTTTTGGCGCGAAGTGTTTTCCTCCAAAGTGTTGAGAAGATTCCATCTGTCCAATCATTGGTTGCCACGTCAAGACGACCAAACATCTGAGGGGCCGTGATAGCCTGGTAACAAGATAATTATTAACATACCAAGATTTATATGATCACGTGAAAGAATTACTGATAGGATTATCCCTTCAACGGGTAAGCCAGAAGTGACATCAAATCGAGGCTAATAGGGCTTTTCGGTAAACTTGAAGCTCATAGGATCATTTATGAGAAGGTAAGCAGAAAGGCATGGTAGTGAGGATTTTTTTGCAGACTTTTTTAAAAGGTCTCAATACATGGTATTAACAACTGTCATAGTGGTCATATATAACATTACGTGTGTTCTTTACCTTGGGGTTCATTCTGAATTCCTTGTGTGGTTCCCCGCATATTGTCATGGCTTTACACAGGATGTTGATACATTTAGTCTTACCAGCTCCACTCGGTCCCAGTGCCATCATACCGTGACGCACACGCTGTGTCTCGTACAACTACAAAACAAACAAACAACAAAATGATGGAAAACTTGTTCAGAAGTCGCTAGCTCGTGCAGGGGTTCGGGAAAAAATTCAAGTTCACCTGACTGGAATCGAACCCGTAACCCTGCGGATACCAGTCAGATGCTCTACCACTGAGCTACAGGGAGACTCACGTGGTTGTGGTCGATTTACTTTACTTTTTTCTTTTCAACAACAGAATATTCAAAACGTATTATTTATCATTCTAGTAATATCAAGACAAATACGTTTGCACGAGGGAAGGATTTTTAGCTTCTCCCACCGCAAGAAACTGGAGTATTTAATCATGGAACAAGGTCACGGGTTTAATTACCACTGCGATCGAGTGCTGCCTACCAAACCAGCAACAGCCAGGTGCATTATGGGTATTACCTGGATAAGTTTCAGTGTCAGGTGCATTATGGGTATTACCTGGATAAGTTTCAGTGTCAGGTGCATTATGGGTATTACCTGGATAAGTTTCCGTGTCAGGTGCATTATGGGTATTACCTGGATAAGTTTCAGTGTCAGGTGCATTATGGGTATTACCTGGATAAGTTTCAGTGTCCAGGGAGGATGGTTGATGAGTTTAGCTTCTTCAACACATTCAGCAATGGCTTGTTCGATGTCAGGGTATCCTGCCTTATCCAGCTGAATCCCAGGGAACAAGTCATCAATAAGACTCAAGAAGAGAGGTTCGTCTTCATCCACGAGCTTACTCAAGTTCATGTCACGCAATACTCTCATGACGATACGATCTTCGCTGTCCTGGAAAACAAACATTCAGAAAATCAAATGTCACGCAACACTTTAGTTGAGGTTTAATCTTGTTACAAAAAAAAGATTAAGCAATTGAACATGTCATGCAACACGACACGATATGTTTATGACTCAGACACGGAAGCCTGTCACGCAACATTACCTCAGGATTGGCTCTCTTGGATGCTCCTAGTGTACGCAATACTGACAGAATGTTACGAAGACCAAAGTCGTAATGGACCTACAACAAATAAATGGCATTCAAATATGATATCATTGACACATTACCATCCTCTCCAAAGGCATCCAAAGGCTCTCTTCGTCTCTCCCCATCCCTCCCCTCCCATACCTGTTTTGTCAGCTGTTCCTCGCACAGTTTGTAGAGAGTGTAAAACTTGGCAGAGAGAATAATATTCCTCATGAAACCACAAGCAGCAAGTTTGACTCGAATGATAATCTGTCGATCCGGGACCATCATGGCTACCGTTCGGAACATGATCTTCAGGTTCTCTGGAAGCTCCTGACGTCCGGCGTAACCTGGATTCTACAACAACCGAGAAAAGCATTTCTTAGTATCACGTGATCATCAATGGCCTCGTTTTAGTGAAGAGGCTTGGTTACTTTTTATAATAGCCTCTATTTGGCTAGAGAGGCGTGGTTACGTTTCAAAATGGCCGCCAAAACCTTTAACAAATCAACATAACTATTGTAAGTTGTTTACCATGGTTAAGAAGATACCAAACTCTGGATTCATTTCAACCACATCACCATCAGTAAATATGAACTGCGATTTCCTTTCCTTCTTTCCAGTGAGGACGACAGAAATCTGCTGTGCAGCCACAGATAACACAGGAAGCTCAATACGGTTGAACTCGTCAAAGCAACCCCAGCTACCTGACTGAGCAAGACCTTTGAAGATACGTCCAAGACCACGGTAATCCATCTGATCTGAGCAGTTAAACACCACAACGTACTTGCCAAGAGCTTTGCCCATGTCCTTTGTGGTCTCTGTTTTCCCTGTGCCTGCTGGGCCAGCGGGTGCTCCACCCATTGCCATGCCCAGTGCTTGGGACAGGGTAATGTAACATCTAAGAACAAAAATAAGATTTAGTTAAAGAGTGTTCTTTGTTTACCGAGAACATTTGAGAACATTTGCCATGAAATGGGGAAACATTATATCCAAGCTGCACTGCTTTACCATTTTGGACCACGTATCATTCCCTAGAGTATCATTTTTGTTTAACGATTACGCATTCGAATTTTACATTCAAGAGAGTGACACGTGATCTGAAATGGGAAAATATTCTGCGTAGGTGTCATACCTGTCAGTCAAAGGCGTGATCACAAGTCGATCTGTACAGCCAAGGAATTCGTCTTGGTAGATAAAATCCACATCTGTTATCGATACAATACAGTTGTCTGTCTCTTCTCGCCAGTAGAAACGAGATTGTTTCAGCCATTCAAAATCTGATGGGGATTTGATGCTCTTTCTGACCAGGTCGTCGAAGATATCTCGCTGATGGACGTGGATGGTGATCAACGTCTCGTATTTTATACGTTCTACTTTGGTAAGGTCTCTTGTCGTCATCTCGATTAACTCGTTCAGGATGTCAAGGAAATATTGGTTACGTTGTGCCATGATCTGAAATGGTATAGATATGATAATGAATTAATATCATATAATCCATCAATGAACATCATCGTCACTATCATCTTCATTATTTCGTAGCATCATCACCATTATCACCATCATCGTCATCATCACCATCAACATCACCATCACCATCATCATCATCATCATCACCATCACCATAATCATCACCATCATCATCACCATCATCATCACCATCACCACCATCATCATCATCATCCCCATCATCATCACCACCACCATCATCACCATCACCATCACCATCACCATCACCATCACCATCACCATCACCATCACCATCACCATCACCATCACCATCACCATCACCATCACCATCACCATCACCATCAACAACATCATCATCATTATCATCACCATCATCATCATCATCACCATCACCATCATCATCACCATCACCACCATCATTACCACCATCATCATCATCACCATCATCACCACCATCATCATCATTATCATCCTCATCATCCTCATCATCATCCTCATCATCACCATCATCAAGGAAGGTAATCATCAGTTACCTTCATCTGACTGTACCATAACTTCTTACCTTCTTGTCTGATCTTGCATTCGACAAAGCGTCTTCTGAGTCTCTTGTCCATATCATTTGTATCCCAAGAAGTCCAACCTGAACACAAGCAAACAATTAAAAGAACTATCACCACTTCCCATCGCCAAAAACACGAGTAACGGGGGCAATACAATACTACGGAGATGAACAATATATGCCAAGGCAAATGAACATCTATCCAGATTAGTCATATCTTAGAAGAAAACACATCTGATCGACGTCATCATCACTTATGACATCATACACACAAACACAACTACATTGTAGTATTGGTTGGTTTACCTGTGCAGCGAATGTGTCCAGGAACTCAATGAGTTTGAAGGCAGGATCCTTGATGGCAACAGACGCCATGCGGATAACAGCGTGGAGTGACAAACGAGCCTGGGTGAGAAGGTTATCTAGCCATACCTCAACGTTACCCTGAAATAAAAACCAAAACATGCTCTTCATTGAAAGAAAGTTTGTGATCCTCGATGTCCGCTGAGAACGATTGGAGCGGAAAGCACTTATGACATGCACCGTGACTTTCAAATGTCTTCCCCTTTTAACCAATCAGAAATAACGAATATGCGAACTATCCAATCACTTTACTGATTACTGTGACTCGTGACTGTCTTCCTCTCTGAACCAATCAAAAAGACGAACCACCTCAACCAACCACATTGCTTGGAATTAGAAGCCATTTAGGAGTAACGTGATTTATTTTACCTGAGCAACAACGGGTTTTTCCAGCAGGATTTGTTCATTTTCTCGTGAGTTGATGGCAAGAATCTTATCGTATTCTTTTTCGTCAAAGGTCACGGTCTTCACGTTATCGAATACCCCCAGGAGGTGAGCCTGAATGGTATGTGAGTCACTTGCTTGACCAAGAATCTCGAGAAGAGCTGGATCAGACACGAAGAAGAAGCGAGGAAACAACAGACGCTTCTTCTCGAGATAACTGAAAAAATAAACAGAAATTTCTAAGGTTAGTAGCCAGTAAGATGATTAATGTGTAGACGTTTCTCAAGGTTTAAAGCCCTCACAAAGGGTGGGGGAGCGGTAGTACACTGGCCTCTCTCCTCTCGCGTCTCGGGTTCGATTCCTGGCCGGACAAGGCATCCTTTTTGTTAGGGTTTTCCCTTGATTCGATTGTATTTCTCCGGGTTATTCGGTTTTCTTCCCCCTGCAAAACCATGCTAAATTCCAATTCGATCTGTGAGTTAGCTATGCACTGACTTAGATCAGCCCTGAGGTTGTTTCAGGGGTCAATCTGTGAGTTAGCCATGCCCTGACTTTGATTAGCCCAGAGGTTGTTTCAGGGGTCAATCTGTGAGTTAGCCATGCCCTGACTTAGATCAGCCCAGAGGTTGTTTCAGGGGTCAATCTGTGAGTTAGCCATGCACTGACTTTGATTAGCCCAGAGGTTGTTTCAGGGTATTGATGAACACGTTTGAACTTCCCTAACATTTCAGTGAAGTGTGCGTAATCCTAAATACAAATGTGTATCAGTTGACTTACCCACTAAGTGACTTCTGACAGATCTCCAACTGTTCCAGCAAGTGAGGCAACAATTGCCCAAGAGTATCATCACCAACACAACACTGAACAACATTAGCATTCTCATGCGCCCGTTGCATGATCTTCACCCACGACTTGTCGATTTGACTGAATCGTTTTGCTTCTTGTGGTAGCTGTTTAGCAATGTCACCGCCAACAAACACGGCTTCCAGGTAAACCCACAGATTCTGTACGACCAGCCAGTTTTCGATGATTTCTGTCGATCCTGTTAGCTTGGCAACCCATTTCTGGATGTCGGCTTTGAATGGTGCGTTGTATCTAAATATACAAAACAAGCATGCACTTTAGCCCACTACTAATGATACTTGCTACACGAGACAAAGCGGAAGATGTCGTTCGTTTTTCGGGCGACTTTCGGACAACTTTCGATATTGAGTCACTGGGTCATTTTCCATAGACTTGCTTGCATTAGAAAATGATACAATGTCAAAAGCCAGACCATGATTCTGTTGTTACGGTGCACACTTTACCCCCAAAGCTGAAGCTACACGGATTAGAAAGAAGTCGAAACAGACGTGCAGATCCTGAGGATGGCTGCGTGCTAACCAACTGACCTATGCCTGCTTTTCGGTATTTGTTTCCGATGATTTTTCGCTCTGTTATCGTAAGATATTCGGAGACTTGTCATATTTTACCTGTTGCTGAGCAAAGACCCAAGAACCATCAAGCTATCTTCCATTAAGGACACAATCTCCGCAGTATCCCCTCCCTTCAGTAGCAGTTCTCCTCGGTTTTTGAAGCCAGCGAACGTGAAGGACTGGGTACTCCAGTCAGCGATGACACTCTTCAACTTACTCTCGATGTCCTTCTCTTTGACTGCGGCGATACAAATGTCCTGGGAATAAACAAAAAAACATTGGAAATAAACCTTATTCCCTCTCCCCCTCGGTAATAATGTTGCGCGCATGAGTTGACGTTTCAGTCACTGCGCATGCGCTTCCTTTCGGGAACACTCAACCAATCAGCTGCAATACCCAAATTTCTTCCTTATATGGTCATATTATTTGGCTCATGGGTTGACTGAGCTGGAACATCGTGCCTCTTATCAAATTTCACACACACTGTGCATGCGGTTTCTTTATCACGCGATTACCCTTAACCAATCAGCGAGTCATACCTCAATTTCTTCCTTATTAGGTAGTAGAGGGGCGCTCATGAGCTGCCTTAGCTGGAAGGTTTCCGATTCCACATCGAGGGTTACTCCACACATCTGTGAGATTCGATCCCAGTGCCGTAGTTTCATGGCTTTGTTTGCCATCATCTCCAGCAAGGGACAGCATTCACTGAAGTCATCGATGGTCTTCTTCAGGTCAAGGAACGCTTGCCACTCCTTGAGAGCTTTTGGAAGTTTACGAATTCTGTTTTGATATTCCATCAACTCGTTATTGATTTTCTCAATATCTATCTCCTGCCATAGGATATCATAGTACCCATTGACATTATCGATGACAGAGTTGTACAAGTTGTACAGTTTCTGTAAGAGACCAAGCTCACGACGAATGCGTTGTACGGTGGGGTATTCGGTCACTGTTAGTCCAAAGAGCTCTTCACCACCTGACAGAGAAAAAACAACGGTTATTTGATGTACGAGGAAACTGATTATAGAGGGGAGGGGTTTACGGCAATCATTTTGGAGGCCAAAACCAAGGAAATCTTACCCTAATTTTTTGCCCAAAACGAAATATTTAAAAACAATATACTTTTCATTTTACACAACATGGCTTACGTGAAACAACTCTATGCATTTTTGAGCAAAGAGCATAAGGACAAGTTGTATACCGTGCCGTGCCATATATGTGAGGTGCGCTCTCCGTGCATTTTGATTGGATGAGCTAATCGTTTCGCGCTGTGATTGGTTCAATAGATGTAAACAATTCCGTTCCGTGACCGTACCGTGAAGCCTCTACGATTTATATATTCAATTCAATTATCAAAAAGAGAGATTCTTACCTGAGTACGTCTCATATTTTCTCCAGATTTCATCGAATCTTGCTTGGAAAATACCAAGACGGTCACTTGCTTCTCTTGGGGCTATACCAGCAACCATTGGACCCCTGTATAGTGGAATATCACATTAAAAACACATAAAACTAAGCTAAATAATCCCAGTTAAAACTTACTTTTCTGTGTAGTCTGTTGTGAACTCTTCAACCAAAACTTTGAAGTTAGTAACACCTTCCAGAAGGTCTGCCTTGAACGTCGGTTGTATATTCAATAAATGCGCTGCGACTGTACCAGCCTGGATACGAACAGACATGAAAATCGTTAGGACAAAAATATCAATGATCTGGAGAACACTACAACTGAATAGACCTTTTTTCCAAAATGGCGACCGAAAATTCAAATGAGTTAAAATTAAAAACCAATACCAGTACTAGAAAGAGCACCTTTACTTTAGTAACCATACGAAGATTCATTCTGTCAGGTGTAATATCGGCCGAGAAAACTTTTTTTGAAAATCGACAAATTTACAGACGTTTGTATAGCTGGACGTATAGCATATACCCCCAACCATACAAACGTCTATAAATTTGTCGATTTTCAAAAAAGGTTTTCTCGGCGGATATAACACGGGACATAAAGAAGTACTCTTTCTAGTGCTGGTATTGGTTTTTCACTCATTCTAATATTAACTCATTCGAATTCGCGGTCGCCATTTTGGAAAAAGGTCTATTAGACGCGCGCGAGGCGAAAACAGCGCGAAAAACGTTCACGGAACGTTATCCTTGGTAATTCCTTCAGATACGAGACTGGTTTCTAAGAAAGCCGAGGGCGCGCACTTCGTCCACCCCTTGTATTGATATCGTATTTTTACTGACCTGTGAAGTAAGTTTCTTCCAGGCATACGTCAACCCATCGACTCTTTCTGCATCACTGCTTGGATAATGGAGTCCATAACGGTTCATCATGGCAAAGGATTCCTCGATTGGACCAATCATCATATCGATTCTATATAATATCGTTAAAATAGATCGGATTACTTGACAAACAGGCCAGACAAACTAGACATAACTTATGTGGATTGTCACGCATAAAGTTGCGTGACAATGAATAACGATGCCCCTTAATGATGGCTCGCTTAACGCGACCGGAAATAGCCAGATTTCCAATCCGGTGTCCAGACGTCTAGAGTACGTTAAGCCTGGCAAGGACCAACTATTGACAGGATAGCCTTTGAAAGATTGTTGAAGAGGTGACAGAGGCCTCCACTTCTTGTGTCCCAAGTCCCCTCCGTACCTCCTTGGGCAGATAACACAGGCTTCCCATAGGACTACTTACTTGATCTCTGACTCCCTGATCTCACTGAGACCCGCCATGCTGCTTCTGACGTCATCCAGGTCAGTGATGTTACGAGCCAGTCGCTTACTGAGATTATCAATGAATGTGAATATCTCTTCCATATCTGTACTCGCCTGTCAAAAGCAAGAGTTTCAAATTACTAAACTACGTCATCATATACGTCACAACTAGCTAAATCTGCGTCATAAAAATACGTCATAGAAGTTTTTTTAAGTCGGTCGTCACAAAACGTCATCTGTAGACAAACTTACGTCATGAAATTTTCTCTACGTCATTGCAAGCTAAATCTACGTCACATAAAGTACGTCACAGAAAGTTTTGATGCGTCTTCACAAAACGTCATCTGAAGCCCCACCTACGTCATGAAATTATTTCTACGTCTTTGCAAGCTAAATCTACGTCACATAAAGTACGTCACAGAAAGTTTTGGTGCGTCTTCACAAAACGTCATCTGAAGCCAAACCTACGTCATAACATTGTAACTTACGTCATTACAGAGTTTGTTTTTATACCTTTTCTGCGAGAGCCTTGCCAAATGCTTGCTTCCAGGCCTTGGTTTCCGTGACAAGAGCTTCTTTGAGTCGATCCGTCAAGTAGATCACAGACCCAATACGATAATAGGCGGGGAGTTCTTCGATCAAAGACTCGAGACGCTAGAACATAAATCGGTATAACTTGGTTACGTTAATATGACCACAGTTCATTCATACGCCGACCTCAATAATAAAACCTCCCTTAACACCACGCATGCGCTGTTTCCATGGTGACCACTATGTCATAATTACCTGATAATACTTGATTTGTGAATCAAAGTCCGACAACAAAGGTTTAGACTCAACAAATGTTTTGACTTTTTCGTTTGGATCCTGAAAAATACATGCCATACAATGAATAATAGACCAGAAAAACATCCAATACAATCACAGCAAGAACGCTCATAAGTCATTTTTTTTAAAAATCACCATTTTCCATACATCGCTTTACTGGTCACAGATAAAGCATTCAATCGAGGCTGCAAGGTAGTTTTAAAGGATTATCCAAATTTGATCCTTGTAGCCTCGAATGCTTTGTATTTGACCAGTGAACCCATGTATGGTAAGTAATGAATAGCTGAAAAAGTCAGCCACGTGACAACTTTATTGAAAATTATGATATTATATAGTCACGTGACGTAATCAATTTTCACGTTAGACAGCCGTATCTTTACAGTCTCTTGTGTAAGTCAAGTAAAGTCATGTGATACATTCCCTTGTTGATAGTTCCAACCAATAGATAGTCACGTGACTTGTCACTTACCTCATTCCAAAGTTCTTTAAACTGGTCCATCTCACCCAAGACATCCTTAACATCGGCTTTGAATGTACTAACGATAGAACTCAACATGATGACCACCTTTACCACATCCTTGTGTTCAGACACGATCTTGTAGAGCGACTTGGGTTGGACGGGAGGGACTGGTTTACCTTCCTCGACCACTGGCATGGGAGGCTGGTGAATAGTACCGTGTGATTCCCACTCATGAACTCTCTGGAATAACAAAATGTGTAACGTTATCAGTGTGTCACGCTATAGATATCATTATCCCTGAGGGCGTCACACCTATCGATGTTGTGTCTTGAGGTTTCTAGGCACAAATACAGTACTCCCTTTTATAATAAAATGTATAACGCTATCAGTATGTCACGCAATCGATAACCCTAACCCTTAGAGTGCGTCACGCCTATCAATATTGAGTGTCTCTGTTTAGTGAGGTACCTGTGTAGTCTTGAGCATTATCTGTACTGCTTTGTTCAGAGACTGTTGTATATCATCCAGACTTGGCTTCATGGATACAGTCGGGATCTCAAGAACGATGTCCGCCTGGAAATGATAATAAATAAGACACGCATGAATAAATAATATGGTTAATAGGAATGATGATAATGAATGAAAAGTGAATAAATGGAAGAGGGAGGAAGGGATGAATGGATGCATGAATGGATGGATGCGTTGAGATGGGATTGGTGCGATGGATATGGTTGGATGGATGGATGGATGGATGGATGGATGGATGGATGGATGGATGGATGGATGGATGGATGGATGGGATGGATGGGATGGAGGGATGGAGGGATGGAGGGATGGAGGGATGGAGGGATGGGATGGAGGGATGGGATGGAGGGATGGAGGGATGGAGGGATGGAGGGATGGAGGGATGGAGGGATGGAGGGATGGAGGGATGGAGGGATGGAGGGATGGAGGGATGGAGGGATGGAGGGATGGATGGATGGATGGATGGATGGATGGATGGATGGATGGATGGATGAATGGATGGATGGATGGATGGATGGATGGATGGATGGATGGATGGATGGATGGATGGATGGATGGATGGATGGATGGATGGATGGATGGATGGATGGATGGATGGATGGATGGATGGATGGATGGATGGATGGATGGATGGATGGATGGATGGATGGATGGATGGATGGATGGATGGATGGATGGATGGATAGTCAATCTTTTATACCTTGAACAAAGCACTCTTCATTTCTCCATTATCTCCTTTATACTTATTCGATGACTGCATTTTCCTTTTAATCGAATCCAGCGACAACCTCGTACATCTGACTAACGCATCGATGTTTCTCTGGTTAAAGCTGACGATAAGATTCCAGTAACAACAGGGCATACATTCCCAACACCTGTTGCCTTTATTGTTCTTCGCTTGTTTTGATTCAGGATATAAACAGGGGTAGTTGGTTTTCTCGAGTGGTTTGAGTTCTTCGGCAGTCAGGTTGGTCTTTATACAATCCAGTAAAGTCATGACTGATGTTTCTACCAAGTGACAATTTCTGAAAACAAAAAAAAAAATTAGCAATTTTCCTCTTTTTGCTTTAGTCTATTGTTTATCTAACTATGTTTCTCGGTCTTTCCTTTCTTTTCTCTGTCAGTAAGTCAATCGGTCGGGTCGTCGGGCAACCAGTCAGTCAGTCAGTCGATCGGTCTGGTGGTAGTCGGCCCCTCATTATTCAACACTTACTTTGACAAGACTTCAGCATTTTCACTACAGGTTTTCACTGTTGTTTCTACAAAGTCCTCGACACATATCGCTTCTTCCTCAGGTAAATCACAAAGTGGTGTACTACCTATTTCAGCCAACCCAGCTTCTATCCGACAATCAAGAATATCTCGAATCTACAGGATTAAAAAGACAATGGATATCAATCAACTTCATCAAGCAGGCTTCATTATATTCTCACCCTTCTTTTGATACCTTAGTGCTTTCACAAACAATAACGCAACATGGCTAAATCACGCACCTCTTTTGATAGTCGTTCTAGTCCTTGAACAGATTTTTGTATGTTATCAACGTCTGAAAAAGAAATAGAGTAAAGATGTTTAATAATCAAAGTTAAAATGCGCAACAAGGTTACTGCGCGCCAGTACAAATAACTAATGCGCAGTTATCTGTTTGCGCGCACTATGTCTAAATGCATCAGGTAATGATAAATGCGCAACAAGGTTACTGCGCACAGTACAAATAACTAATGCGCAGTTATCTGTTTGCGCGTACTATGTCTAAATGCATCAGGTAATGATAAATGCGCAATAACGTACAGGCGCAACACAACACAGTCATACCTAATGTGCATTAAAATTATAGACATGCAATAAAAACCAAATGGACAATATTCTAGATGCGCGCACATAATACAAGTGCGGAGTATTTTAGAGGCCATCGTCCAGAGGAAAAAGCTCTTTCCAATCGTATTTCCAAATGCGCAACCCGAGGCGCACACATACAAATCAAACCCAAACCCATACTATGAATAGCATATTGATTTTACACAGGTATCCCAAGGGATTACTTACAACCAGGGATGTTCATTGAGGTCCAGTTAAGCATAGTCAAGCCTGGTTTAATGGTCTCATCTACTCGATCTGTGAATGGTTTCATTAGAGGTAATACTACTTCTGGGATACTAGACACTACTTGAGAATAATACTTGAGAACTTCTCCCAGTCTGTTACTACAGGACTTGATCTGATCTTCTTTAAGGCGAAGAACTTGAGCAGCATTTGGGACCTAGAATGTAAACAATTCTTATTAGTATGAGAATTGATATTACCAGTCAATAAGCAAGGACACGACAGCAGACCGACCGATAAACGAACGCTGCACGACGCAGTACATTCTTGATACGAAGCGTCACGAACACACTTGAACACACTAAACATACATTACCAGCGAATCCAAGACAGCAGAACGAACGCTGTAATACCCAATATGACCTTAAAGACGAACACACTACTTGCCTCAAGGTGTAGCCTGGCCATACATTTTGCTTCTTGAATCAATTCTAGGATTTGAGGATCAAAGTTGACAAACAAGGCCTGAAAAGATGACGAGAAGAGATTAGCAAAGCACCTCTTCACTGTCCTTCTCATCAAATTATCAATATTATTAGTACGTTATTGATTTAATAGAAATCTGTACCTTTGTTTCTGGGTGTTTGACGAGCAGAGAAGCATGTAGTCCACTCTTTGCTGCTTCTACAGCTCGATACCAGCCGCGGTGATACAAAACCTACATCACAAAATAACATATTTATTCAAAAAATGAAATATGAAATTATTAAAAGGAGAGTGATGTGGAAAACTGACCTCGAATTCCACCAGGACAGCCGCCATCTTGTTGTAGCTTCTAATCAACCTCTTGGCGTCTTCACTCTGCAACAAAACCATCAAAACTGTTGAGGAATCTGCATTGAGACACTCATTGATAGCCACTTGGGTATTTCTAACTCACTTTCAAAACTTCAGGATATTTCTTGAACAGCACCATTGGTTCGTGGATTCGACGGAACAACTGTCTAGCCCATGTGATTTTCCCTGCCACCTACAATAATATATACATCAGTACGTCATGAAAATTAATACTTTACTTGCGTGGAATAAGGAAGCCATTTAAATGCATATCAAACGCCATGTTGGTGCTAGAAACCATTTGAGAGCAGAAAAACCCCTCGAATGCAAGAAAGCCATGTGAGTGTGGATACCATTTGAGTGCAATAATCCATTTGAATGCATGGAGATTATTTGAAGGCATAAAATACTTACAGGAGGAAGATTTCTAAGAATTGGTGGGTCGTTTTTCTGCTTCTGGTACATTTTTCTACAAGTTTCCAAATCTCTGAAAAAAATAACAAATATAATCCATTACAATCATAGAACATATTTTCAGAGCTTTGGAGAGAAAAAATTAGATCAAAAAAGAAAGGGTTCTTACTTACTTTCCGTACTGCATGAGAACTTTGTAATACTTGTCATGAAGGTAAAGCTGAACACCTGAAATACTCTCGAACTTGCTGAGAAGCTCCAGGGATCGAATTGTCTGCAGAAAAAGAAAAAGATAGAAGTTACTTCAAATAATAAAGTACGTCATTTTCATCTTTCATTCCTCCACTCCCATCTATTCATGGCACCCATTCTTCCCTCCCTACACTATCCCTGAACTCTCCCCACCTCCACCCCCTCCAATAACACCCCTTCTCTCCCCACCCCCACCCCTTCCAATAACACCCACTTTTCTCCCAATCCCCTACCCCTAAGTGTATGATGAATGGGATGGATGACGATGGATGACGTTGTCTGTGACCGGCATACATACCGAGAGAGGTTTTTCAAACCAGGAATCCACGAAAGCTTGAAGCTGCTGCTTTAGACCTTCAATGTTCTGTTTGAATTCTTCATAGTCACTATCAAACTACAAAACAAACAAAAACAGCAACAAATGAGCGATTCCTTTCTTTTTATTCGACAAGAGAGTGTGTTTCCACCACAGGTAATCCAATCCTACAAATAAGAACTAGACGTACCTCTCCTTTGCGATGATCCAGTAAGTCGTACGACTTCTTTTTCACATTTGCGACAATCGTTGCATATCGAACGACAATCGTCTCGACGCCCTGCCGAAGTAAAATAAATTATTATAGTTGAAAATGAAAAATTAGCGATAAATAAAACACAATATACCATGGCAAATAGATGGAGATAACGTAATAACGTAGACATATACCATGGTATATACAAGATATATCATAAACATCCACAAAGAAGAGCCTGGAGTCTTTTCGTTAATTCTTACCTCGAGTGTAAAAGTCGTTAGTCCTGACAGATTCTCCATCGTGTTCAACATGTCGTCAATCTTCTCGAGTCGTTTACAAAAAGCATCAAACTTCCCAAAAATGTAATTCTCACTGAAAAAAGGAAAACGAAACGCACAATAATTCATTTTCATAATGCTATGGAATTGCGCGCTGTTACCCCTGGACGGTAGGTATGGCCTGGCGGGTAAAATGAAGGAAGATTACTAAAAATTATTCAAAAAACCGCACAGATTGAATGCGGAATCTATGAACATACCTGAATTCGAACTGCCTTTCTTTTGGATTTTCTCTGAGTTTTAGTTTAGTGCGATGAAAACATTTCTGGTATTCTTTATTCAAGGCGATACATTCATTTAATCTTGCTGATAATACCTCCCTGGAAAATAAATGTATGTTTAACACCATCGCACGACCAGCGCACGATCAGCGTACGATCAGCGCACGATCAGCGCACGACCAGCGCACGACCAGTGATGACTAGCGCACGATCAGCGCACGAAAACAGTAACAGCGTTTTGTGCGCAAAGACCTGACAAAGATCAAAATGACAATTTAAAATGACACATCATCGCCGCGCTGAATTAGAAATTGATTAACCCTATGCACAGCACATAATGCGCACTTTCGAGTATACCACGGTCACAATACGACTTTTACGCGACTAACGCACGACAACATGACAAGCACAGAATGTATCGAGTGTACCACGGTCACAATACGACTTTTACGCGACTAACGCACGACAACATGACAAGCACAGAATGTATCGAGTGTACCACGTTCACAATGACTATTTTTGCGCGACTAACGCACGACAGCTGCACTAAAATTCAACCGATTAAGAGTCAATAACAAAACTATTCGTGCAACAAAGAACGGACAGTGAAAATATTTTTCTAACCTTTTGTGATCCCATATCTTAGATACACCTCGGTTGATGTAAGCTTTACATGTAGTAATCATCTGATTGGTCACTTTAACAAATAATGACGTCATTCGCTCAGACGTGTTGTAGTACTGTGAGATGCTGTGTATCATTCGTATGGCGTTCACCAAACTCGGTACATATTCAATCATTTCGGTCTGCAAACAAACATAGAATAATTATGTCAAACAGCAAGACAAGGCAATTCTGATTCGGATAGAGTTTCTAAAATTGTTTATCGCTAATCACACCCCAAGTACAACAGTGGCGCAGCTCAACAGGGTTGCACTGAAAGCATGTGAAGGCGCCTCTGACAGCCGCTATACATTCCATGTATAACCCTGGAGCACAGCTCTAACCAGTTTGAATTAGTTAGGGTTAGTTTATGGGGAGGGAGGAAAAACTGGAGGTCTGGAAAAACCTTGGGAGTCAGAAAGAGAACCAACCAACTCAGCTCACATGGGGAGACAGGGAATCGAACCCCGGACCTCAGAGATGTCAGACTCAACCCGCAGAGAAGTGAATGATAAAAAAGGAAAAAAAGCGATACAAATGTGTTGTTATACACTGCTTTCTTACGACCCATAAAGTATTTCAGTTTGGCTCATTTGCTTCAAATTTGAGGGTCACTTTGCATAAACACAATAGTTTTCATGTGCAGCGAAGGATAACAAGCTGCTGTATTTATAAAAAGTGCCCCTCAAAGTCGAGAATAAGAAACCAGGGAAATTCTTACCGGTGAGCACTTTATAAGGGGACCAAAGAACTTATCTAACGTGTACAAGTACTTGACATTATCCTTAGCTTCATTAGCTGAGTCTGTAATGCGACTGTCCTAGAAAACAAAATAATAACATGACGTTAGTGTTTAGTGGGATAATGAATAGATGAATGGATGAAAGTGAAAGAAATGATCAACATACCATTTCTTTCCAGTGTTTCAAACTGCGTGACTTGGCTGCGTGAAGAACACCAACTGCTGCCTTGCAGTGAGGACTCTTGATTTGATCCAACAAACTGAATAAAAAAAGCAAGACAGAATAAATAGTCAGTGGATGATTCTTTACAGCAGCAATGTTGTTGTCGTTGTAGCTACTACTACAGTTGTTATTTTGTGGTTCCTGTCGTTGTTGCTTTCGTTGTTGCTGCTGTTGGTACTGCAGGTTTTACTGTGCTTTTGTTCCTCTATACAGCTACTTACACATTAAACTTGGCCATTCTTTTCTTCCAGTGATCAAGCTCAGCCATTGGCCCGATGTCATCAGCTTCTTTCCTCATCTGTAAGACAAGAGAAGACAACAATAAGAAAAATGCTTTACTTATTCAATCACAAAGAATGAGCTGACACAATTCTTTGGTAAAACATGATGATGTGATAAAAGAGATGGATGAATGAAATGATGGGATGGATGGAATGAATGAATAGATGAATGGGAGGGATGGGATGGAAAGGATGCATACCTGTTCACTCTCAGCCAATACTTGTTCTATTTCTTTTGACCACAGAGCTATCAATCCTTCAAGTTTGTCTACAATATCTGGATTACTTGCTAAAAACAATACAAAAATAACAAAAACAAAGGTTAATACCAAAGGCATAGCGATACTCTTTTGGTTCTTGACCTCAGACTGGTAAGAGACATACATACAGCCTTGTGTACACTCTTGTGGCAATCAAGGGAGGCAATAGCGGTAATGCCCTGACAAAATCAGCTCAGAGAAAATAGTATTTTTTATGTACAGTATTCCATCCTACCTGCTTGGACATAATCAGCTGGTGTTTTGAGACTGTCCAACAAACCTGTCAGACCATTATCACCAAGCTCAACCCTGTGACAAACAAACAAATAAATATACATAACAGTTATAAACAATAATTATAATAAGCAGGCAATCTATGGAAGGACATGTGAAAGTTGTTATTAGCTAAATAATCAGTATTTATTGCCCTGGCCTCTGCTTACCTGGTATTGACATTAGCCTTGGCACCAGACAAAATACCAACAAACTTTTCCAAAGATTCTACAAATTCCTGGACTTGACCAAGTTGTTGGGACAATTCACCCCAGTTCTGGAAATTCAATATGGAAGATTAATCCTAATATACTAGTGATTCAGAAGTGGCTTTGGTTTTTTGTTGATTTGGTATTATTCCTTACCTCTTGTTTCTGTAAGGAAGGAATTAACACTCTGCCCAACAGCTTCTCAAATCCCTCCAGAATACTGCCTTTGGAAGTGTCTAGAACCATAAAGCTTACTTCCTGTAAATATATAAGATCAGTGTTTAGAAGATCTGTGTTCAGGGATGGTGCCGGCCCAAGTGGCGAAGAAGATGGCGTAAAAAACCATGAATCCAGAACACAAAACATACCTGTGCAATATTTGCTGTTGTGATATTCTTATTGTTGGATGTCCTTATGAACATGTAGCACTGTCCAGTAAGGCCCTGGTAGAACAAAGTAGAGAAGATATCACACACTGAACAACTAAAATAAACTGTCCATAACAAACCTGAGGAAGTTAAGAGAATTCTCTGTAGTTACCTCTGTATTTCCATTGCTGATAAACAGCTTCTTAGGAGAGTTTGCAGCTTGAGAACTTAAATCGATTCGATTCAACTGAAAACAAAAATGGATACAAACAAAAAATGACATCAAATCGAAAGAAATGTTATTACCCTGGTCAAGATGGATAAATTGTCCGATCAAAGCCTGACAAATTTATGTGGTGGAAACAGACCTCATAGTGAAAATTGATGAGTTATGTTTAGTATTGAAATATCAAAATAATGATCTATTAATATTCATTAGTTATTATTAATACTTACATTACATTCCTGGTAAAAGAACATTAGTCTTTTGATTCCATCAAGTGCAAAGAAGCTTACAATCTGTGGAAACTGAGGGAAAAACAGCAAAAATATATGTCATGTCAAGTACATGTCATTCTAAAAAATATCATTTAAACAATTGAAATACAAACTTTATTAAAATTCCCATAAAACAGGCTATAAATGGTTTTTGAAAGGACACAGAAGAAGAAATCAGGGAGCATGGAATAGAGTTTTACTAGGATGGGGTGGTGAGGGGGTAACAGCCTGGGATGGAGAGGGTAACAGCCTGGGATGGAGGGGGGTAACAGCCTGGGTTGGAGGGGGGGAGGTACTGCTATTACATCGTGTTTATTTCGTTTCAATTTGGAAGTATTCAAGAGTGAGGGCAAAGGGCTTAAGTCCCTGCAGGCAACTCACCCTCTGCTGTGATCTACAAATAGACCCCTTGCAGTATGTCAGAATGCAGCTCAATTTGGAGGGCAAAACAATAGGTTCCAATTCTCAGGAGATTAAAATTCTTTTGTTTTGCCCTCCTAATTTAGCTGCATTCCAAAGTGCTGCAAGGGGTCTATTATAGACACAATAATCAAATAGAAATAATCTTACTTTTTCATCTCCAAGTACAAAGTCTTCTACAACAGCACTGTCTATTCCAATAACCTCGGAAAGCTGATGGAAAAAATATATATATTTGTGTTAAACAAAAATAGTAATTCTCACATCTCTCAAGATGTCAAAATAAATTTTAGAGAAAACTGTTTTAGACATGTAATAATGAAAAATACTATCTTGAATTAGAATTAATCAAAGGATATTCAATAATACAGGTTAAAAAGTGACAAAAATAATTTCAATTTATTTAACTTCCGTCTTGAAAATTAAGAGTGATACTAATTGAATGTATTTTCGAGTTTCAGTTTAATTTTCAATTATTTATAACAATCTAAAATCGAACCTATTTAAAAAAAAAAGAAATTGCTAATAATTAAACTAATTTTCGAATCCGAGAAAACCAATCAAGTGTAATTCATTTTCGAACCTAAAAAAAGCCAATCAAATGTAATTCATTTTCGAATCTAAAAAAAAAGCCGATTAAGTGTCGGTCAGGAATAATTCAAGCGTTCTGGTAACCAGTGGCAACGGTATAAAATTCTGCCAAACACAGGACCAGTAAATGGACTCTTGAGTGCTTGTGTTAATAAAAAGGCTATTAGTTAAATGGGTTCTGCATAGAATGACAGTTTTGTAATCCTTCGATACGAAAGTGTTTGATTTAGAATTAGTATACCATCATTTGTGAAAGACGTTTTAGTTTGTTATCGAGCGATCTAAATCAAAATAACACAAAAATGAACACACGTAAAATTTACCTTCTGTAGGATATAATCATGTCGGGAATCCATCTAGAGTTCAAATATTAAATATTAGATATATAACCATTAGTATAATAGTTTTTTTTATTGATTGACAACATACAAATATTAGTCTAATTTCATTGTCAGTTCATTGGCGCATAAATAATAACACAACATTATCGATTTGTCAATCCCTATATTATTACCTCAGATTTTCGCCCATCTTTGAGAGCTTTGGCTTGCTTTTGTCGTTCTTTCATAGCCTCAGATCCCGGGACCAGGGTAACAGTTTTTTTCTACACAGAATAAGACAATTAAATATTTTTTAAACCTTCAAAAAATTTGAGCGCGCGATATATCTTTCCAAACAAACGCGTGCGATTGTATATGCTACCAGACAAACTTGATTCGTACACCAATCTTGGTTTTTAAACATAACAATAACGAGCTTTCAAAATATATGACCCAAATAAAAGATCTAGAACATCTCTAATAGAGGGATAATTCAGACTTCAATATACATGATATTCGTTCATTATTCATGGCGAACTGGTTTTATAATCTGGGACTTATTTGGGGCATATGAAGTTTTGGAATACAAACAGATGTTTTAAAAGCAAATTTAATTAAAAAGCAAACCAAGACTTGAACAAATATCATTCTTAAAATATAAAAACAGGTAATTTTGAATATTTAAGGTGTAAGATGAGAAGTTCTCTATTTGGTGAAGGGTTCTAAACACAGATCAACTTCAGTGTCCCGTGTTTGATCATGCAACTCACCGCTGCTGTTGGAGCTGGTCGGCTTGCAGATCGAGGAGCTTTCCCTCGTCTTTTATGTCCCTTTTTCACCTCTTCTTCTAAAATAAGAAAAACATTTCCACAATGAACTGCAGGAGAGCTCACATCAATGAGATATTTTGGAATAAACACAAAGAGATGTACATGAAAGTTTAATACACGGTGTTCTAGATTGATCTTACGGTAATAGCCCAATCATTTCCACACATTTCCCGCACCATGATATCTTCAAACTTTGAAATAACTTGAAGAAGAAGCTTAATCAATAATATTCTTACCTTTAGCAGGCGCAGAAATCAATGGAGGAGCTACCTCATTGCTAGGAGGAGGAGAAGGAGCCCTCGACTTGGTCGTTTCTTCCTGTGGTACTTCGGACATTTTGTGCAAATATTTGATACAATTCTACTCCTAAAATATCTCTAAATAAACCACAATCATGTAATCTATGGCTTGAAATGTTATTATTTATGATTCAGTAATTCTCAATTGTTATTTTAGGGTTTTTACAAGAGTTTTTCCACTCCTCTTCAGCTACTCGAGGTGCGCCATGTTCTACCTATCTCCTTGGTGATTGTATATACGATCATCAAACCATACTCAAAGCTGATTGGTTGGTTGGTCATTTAATTGGATCTTACTGTTTGTATAGGATTCTTTGAGGTGATTGTTTGTATAGTCTCTAACAATGAATTTAAACTTACAGAAAGATTTCTCCTGGAGTGATTTTTGAGTGCACAGACATGCAATTACAAACTGTAAGCTAGTTAATTGAATTATCTCATAAATTATTTAAAAAACATCTTCAAACTCTTTCCACTTTCTTAAGGAAAATGGCCAATCAGAATAAACTAATGCTTTGAAAACGTTTTTTAAGCGTTTTTTTGTTTTGTTTAAAGTTTTGGAGTTGGAGTGTAAATGCTTGATTAAAATGCAGAAAAATGAATGAATGCAAAGAGAGAAAGTGAAAAGGAAGTTGAAGTTATGGAAATGATATTTATTGATGTTGCCATATTTCAATTTCAACCCCACCTCCCTATTCCTTCCACAAAACAAAACAAGAAAAAAAAGACATTTTTAAATATTTTATTATCCAAATAAGAGGATTATGTATTCTATATTTACAAGACAATTATATTTTCTCATTGGAATCCTGTTCATTGAAGTATCAGGTATGAAGGTTTTTATTATGATCTCATGAAGAAATGTAAAATGTGACTAAGAATCCAACCTCAGCTGATCCTTGACCTTGTCGACTGTTACATATGTGTGTATTACTGGCTCTTAGGCCTGGCTTAAACATTGAATTTCACATGTGCAGAATCTAATGTTAATAAGCAAAACCCATTGTTTGTATTCATTTGCATTAAATTCGGCACAAGTGAAAATCTAAACCTGGTATTAGTCCCAAAAGAATTTAATAATAAAAGACATGGCAGCCATGTTGGATGATATAACACGAAATTAATGTCAAATCTTTTGTTAAATTCAAACCAAGATGGCGACAATGAAAACCAGTAATTTCAGCAAAAGCTTTCAAATTTTACTGTGCGGACATACATGTACACCTGTAATTTTTCATCAAATTTCATACCCTATTTGTAGTATCAGGGTCTTCTGATCAAAGATATGTTGTGAAATCTAATGCCAGTTAGGAGTGTTGAATGGTCAAGGCAAGACTTGATGAGACCTTGAGACAAGGCTATTTTTTGCAAACCTGAAATTCTTGTTCATCGATTTCCTTTCTTTTCAGACTTTGAGACTTTTTGCAAAAAAAAAAGAAAAAGAAAAAGAAAACGAGACCTTGAGACCCATTAATTTTGACAAAATTTTGTGAGACTCTGTCTTTTTAGGGAACCATTCTACACCCCTCCTAGTGGTGGTCTTGGAATGATTTGAAAATAAATTCTACAATTTCTCAGTTGACAATAGTAAAAATGTGTTGATTTACAATCCTGGTAGTGGTGAGGTGTTGGGATGTTTAACAGTCACTATGCCTTTAGTTTAGCTAGCATATCTTCTATCTCGGCATCAGCAGTGTTCTTGGAACCTGCTGCAAGCTTACTATTGTGAGCTGATGGTGTATCTGCCAACTAAAAAACAAAAAAAAATATAATTAACCCTTTCACTCCTACGGCGCCCGAAACCGCCCGTAAAAAACGCATCTTAAATGAAAAATTCCAGCTTCAACAATTTTGATCAAGTTGACCTAAATACCAGTCTAAAATCTTAACTAGCAAACAGAACAACTTTTAAAATCAAAAAACCTGCACAAATGTCCAAAATTAGAACGAAAAAAGCTTTAAACATTTTTGGAAAACCAAAAACCACTGTTTATGACGTCATTTCCCAAAGCCAAAAATCATGCTTTTTCATTGCATTTTTTTTCATGCAATTTTTATTTCTACTCAAACAATACTCTTACACAGGATAGTTTGGACCTAGTACTTGGCTTTTAGTGCTTGTTTTACCAACAATTCCTTCCACACGGCAAGCTACAGCCTTTTTCCTCGACCCATTTCATCGCTTATCGATTTTCACTACTCTCTTGCGCAATGCATTCTGGGAAAAATGCGATTTTTTCAACAGGACAGTAGTCCGCCCCCACATTTCAAGATTTTTTTAGAAGTGTCGAGCCACTAGGTCCTACTGCCCAAATATCAGCTTCAGAGCATTCTCCACAAGCCAAATATTAAATAAAATCCCTCAGTAGGTCCTGGCTGTTCATCGTTTCAGAGCTCATAGGATAATCGCGCCAAAAATTCTAACTCGTACGAATGTACATGATCTACGAACTTTTGACGCTAAAATCCCTTGCATACTCTCAGTTCTTCGAGATCATGCTGATTTAAGCTGTCTTAGGGCTTCATGATGCCCTCCAGCACTCCATAGATGAACAAAATGGCTCTCAAAATCTCTAATTTTCGAAAATAGTCGAAAACAAGGCAGCACAATTCCAAGAAAAACGGCTTCAAGCGGCAACTAATTATACAGCCAGTAAACGTCATCCCTCATTTACATAAAACACTGACAGTGTCAATCAAAACTCCAAATATGGTCTTGCTAGGGCTTGGAGAACGTTTAGGTCCAGAAAAACACTAAAAAACCTCAAAAACCTCCAGGAGTCAAAGGGTTAATATACTAGAACTCATAGACATTGGTACATCCAAAAGATTCCAAACCTTTCTTTTTTGCATGGTTATGGGCACCCTGTGGCGATAAAACCCACAGGGTGACCAAACCATGAAGAATTTCTTACCTTTCCAGAAATATCTATACCAATTTCATCTAATACTTGGTTGACAATGGCATCTTGTTCTTCTTCATCACCAGATTCATCAAGAACTGAATCAAGTCCTTCATTTACTAGATATTAAAATGTTTATTACATAAATATCAATAAACCAATTGATGCAGGGTGAAAAGAGGTTACGCGGGACTCATGATTCAGCATTTTTGGACAGTTTGTGAAATTCATACAAAAATAAGTACCCCATGATACGTGATTTGCTTATTTTAAAGGCCATGATTCATGAAAATTACCATTACACCCCAAATCCTTGCATCATGGTTATTCATTCATTGTATTTTGTAATTCATTAATTTATGAAAAAATTGTCTGTGGTTTGTGATCGATACACCCCCTGTTGAATATGACGACCGATCAATCAAATAAGATAACCGATGGATGTAGCATTTTCTTCACACACTAACAAGCAAAGTATCTTTTGCACAAGATGTTATACACTGTAGGAGTGACACAAAATTGACCAATCAGAGGTTACCATTTGTGTAGTTTACCATGACAATTGCCTTAGCGGTTAGCAACATTAGGGACTTGATGTTCAAATTAAACAACAATCAAAACTAAGGATTACAGAGATAATTTCCTAAAAAATGAACGAATAAAATAAACTGCAAAACTTTCAACAACAACAAGTGTGATACACTGTACAGTACGCACACTGTACTTACACATTTCTTCTTTCATGTCCATCTTTGCAGATTCCATTTCAAAATTTTGTAAAGTTTTCTGTAATGCTTGTGGGTTGACTTGTGCATTCATGCTTGACATTGTCTATATTACAAAAATTGAAAAACACGAGACAATTGAAAATGTATTAATTCCTCTGAACATTCATTATACAACATTTGCAAAAAACAAGGTTTTATAAATATTAGAAAATATACCAGTTGTGCTCTCTTCTGTGAGGCCCTGTTTACACAGACCCACCTTCATTTGAACATAGTTTCATGAGCATGAAACTGAGTTGAATATTATATGGTTACAGGGTGTTTATTATTGAATCGATGTCAAGTACTATTAAAACCTAACTTAGATGAAACTGAAACTGGCATAGTGGTGGGAGTGCTCGACTTTCACCAAGGAAACCCAAGTTCAGGTCCTGCTGGGTACAGTGTTGTATGTAGTAGAGATTCTAGTTGGTTCTCTCCTGTGCTTTGAGGATTTTTTCCAGGTTCTCCAGTTTTTCTCCCCACAAGAATCAACTTCTAAATTCCAATTCAATCATGGAACGAGGGCCACAGGTTTGTTAGCCACCACTGGCTAAGTGCTACCCAAGTGCTACCCTTGTAATACAAGGACTTTTTATAATAGAAAATAACATGGTTTCAAATGAAACTGCCTCCATGTAAACAGGGTCTAAGGATAGGGGTGAGGATTTTTTTAAATTTACCTTAGAAGCAGAGGACATGGCCCCTGCCATCGTTGCAGTCGACTGCATTGACTGTGCTTGATAACCAACACCAGTCAGTTTGGCACTCACACTCATGTTCTTGGTCTTCTGTTTTCGTAACATGAGCAGCTGCTTGGCCAAAGCTGTAGCAGCCTGTAATGAGAACAAAAGTTTTCTCTTCGTAAGACATCTACTCTCTATTTTAGGAAACTTCAAGCAAATAGTCACAGAAAATTTACTCTACCAACCTGTTTATTGCCCTGCCTTGCCATTTTCTTTATATCAGCCTCCTAAATACGAAGATATCAATAAAGATATTAACAATAATAAACTAAAGAAACGACACTTGTGCATATAATTCAGGTAACATCAGACAAGATTATTTAATCAAGATTGTTCTCATACCAGCTGTTTTTCTTGTCTGTCTAAAGCACTTTTATCTCTTGTTAGTTCACGCTGTGCTCTACTAAGCTGTCTTTTTTGCTGTCGCATTTGCTCTGCAAATAAGAACACATTTCAAGTCATGTTAAGGTGAAAAGAAGGAATAAAATCTAGCTTAAGTTTGCTACCCCTCTTTGTTCCATCCTCAAGTGAGCACAGTGGAATGGACCTTTCTAATTTGGGCATATAAATGTTTTCCCATTTCAGACCACATGTCATTCTCTTGAGAATTGTTTGTTTGAGTTGCATCCGTATTCATGTGCATTTTCATGTGCAACTGTTAAACAAAGAAATGATACTCTAGGGAATGACACATTGTCTGAAATGGGAAAACATTATGCCCAACTGCTATAAGGGTCTGTTACATCAGTAACGATCCTTGATCAAACAATTTTGGCAACTGATAAATTTAACTTATAATGATACAGGTTATAACCAATGAGAATAGACTGTCCCGTATATACAAGTGGTCTAATAAGTATATATAGAGGTCAAAGTCTTTCTTGGACTATAAGGCTGATCGACCTACTGTAAACAACAGAACCAATGCTTGCAGTTAGTAGATATAACTGACTATCTGAACCAGTCATTATATGTGAACTTGAATTAGGATTGATGGAGAAATCATTTAAAGCTAGCTTGAACAAACCGTACCCAGAAAAGTCGACATTTATTTTACAGCATTTAGCTTTGCGAGTTAAGCTTATTTGATGGTAAACTTTTCAACTTTCAGTTGATATTATCGATACTGTTTCATCAACCAAATGAAAAAAGCCATAAACTTCAAATATTTTAATAAATAAAATAAATTGTAAACTCTTTTCAATTTATTTTAAAAAATACTTGAAAATTATGGCCATATTCTTTTTCAAACATATTCTCAGGTTAGCAACGAAATTCGATGGCAAAATCAAGGAAATCTTACCTTTTGGATCTGGTTTTCGAAACATCCTGAAAGCCTGGTGTTATTCCTGCCTCGTAATCTTCAGTACTAGCTGATTATAAGTGATATTTGAAGATCTATAAAGGGAAACTACATAATATCTCAACTCCAACCTTCGCCATTTTGTAAGACGCTAAAAATAGATCACCGAAAAAAAGACTGGAACTAGTGTTGAAATTTCGGGAAATACTCGTTATATCTTCGGGCTAATATCGTGAGGTGTTCGTAACATTTGTGTTGTTCGTTCCGTTGTTCGTTTTCCTTGTTTCCTTCTTTTAGTTTCTTTCCCATTTTTCTTAATTTAATCTTGTTTTCAGTAAATACTCATTCACAGACCTCTTTAGCGACTGAAAAAAATATGAATGACAATCAAAATTAAAAAGAAATGTGAAACACGCATATTTTAACAATCGATGCTATCTCAGTCAAACTATCTAGTCCAACATAGACGCATTAGTTAAGGAGTCAGATAGATAAATATATCAAAGTATACGGCCGGATAGATCATCGCCTCTTGAGGCAGTTGACTAGATTACGAGGATATTTGGGTACTATTATTATATGTTACTATAAATAGACATTTTCATGTCGCCATTCATTATATCCCGTGTGTGGCCCAGTTACCCATAATCCTTTATATGGACGTTTAATATCCTAGCAAACGCGACTAAGCCGTTTATCGGTTTAACGAATTGTATTAATGACACATCAAAGTTATTACATACAGTTAGAGATCAGAGAGTCAAAGCGGTCCGCTGTGACCATAAGTCAATGTGGCTCGAGGCGGAATCATGCCTTGAATGGCCAGTGTCAACACATACGATCTTTATTAATTCTTAAATGAAATATCTGATGAATTTGCCAATCTCTCGTCAAACATAAGTCTTTGACTCTTTACGGTCTATTATTAGTGTGAAAAGCCGCTTACGATGATCAAAGTGAAGAAAGAGTACCGACGCTACATTGTCAGTTGTCAGCCAGCTGGGATGATATTCCTGAGGGGAGTGGATTGGGGCAGTTCTACTTCCCCCCCCCCCCCCCCCCGAATCCAAATCTCCAACACACCCAGCCAAATTTAGCAAGATATATTTACTGGAAATGACGCGAACTAAGTCGAGTCCTTCAAATGTTTTCCTACCAAGTGTTAACTCCTCAACCAAGACAAATAAAGATTTGCGCTTCCCGAGAAACGGTGGGTCCTGCTGGGCTAGAAGTTACTGCGCATGTCCAAACCGTATTGTGATGAAATCTTGAGATCTGAGCATTCACTGACAGCTGTGTGCAAAAGCGAAGTTCACAGACGATTTTTATCGCGTTATTCTTTTTTCCTCTATCTATACTACTTAACCACACTGTGATTATAAAGTTGCGAGCTTGTGTGATCATATTTCAGATACTCCAACAGGTTTAGGAAATTTCTTGAGATGAATATATTTAGGCGATTGCCTTCAGTTAGATTGATAGTTGGTTCCCCTTCTTTTTGAATTAATTTGCTTTTCTTAAATTAAGAAAGATTGTATTTTATACTAGAAGTAAGAGCGTGGCTCAAGGATGGGGTTTGACTGCGATAAAAGACAATGCCAAGCATACGAACCATGTCGGGATAGATGGATGGATGGATGGATGGATGGATGGATGGATGGATGGATGGATGGATGGATGGATGGATGGACACGTGATTCGATGGGATGGAGGTATAGATAAATAGGAGCAACGGGATGAATGGATGAGATGGATGGGTGAATGGATAAATTAGATGAGAGGGTTTAGATGAATGGGATGGATGGAAGGATACGATGGGATGGGATGGGATGGGATGGGTGATCAAAACAGATTGATGGGATAGGTATGGATGTATGTGTAAAAGGATTGGAGGATTAAGTTTCATCCTGTAGCCTGAGAAAACAGACGTCCTTTCGCTCCTCCTCGCCAAACTAAACTTAGAGGTATGAGGAGCGAAAGGACGTCTGTTTTTCTCAGGCTATTCATCACGTCTAATTTTATCTTAATTAATATACATATTTTTCCCGCGTTGTTTGTTGTTACTTGCCTGCTCACTCGCATTGAAAATCATCAGGGAAAGAGAGTTCCCAAGTGGTAAAACATCACTAAATCAATAAAACCTTTTCCCAAAGTCAAATAAATTAATTTCCAATGTTCATGGCGAAAATTAAAGCAGCTCACTAATAGAAAAAAATACACATTCTTCAATAACCTTTTTTTCTCGTCAACCAGAACTAAAGGAGTGATAATAATGTTTTTTTCTTATTTTTTTTATTCATAAGTTTCCTCTTGAAGAATTTCCAAAATTTTAATTAACTAAGTCATTGAAAGATCTAAGGACTTTGCTCTAATATAGTCACAGTTAACTGTAATATCGATAACTCCGAGGAGAATAATTTCCATTTCATATCTGTCCCCTTACGGTATTTTTGGCAAGATATCAAGGCTCTGCTCATTTTCCCTCTGCTACTGGCTATGTTGGTTCTATATTGTTTAATTTTACTAAAAATAGATTGCAATTAATATTCTAATTAAGCTTTTTATTTTTTTCAAAATGGACGGGATTAGATCGAAAATTACTCCAGGCCATTATCACCTGAAAACAAGAGCCCCTTTCTTTGTCTAATTGCCTAATTTTACCAAACACTTACTGTTGTCAGTGTTGTTCCCGAAACATATGTGTTGACAAGATTGCTTTCGTCTCCAGTATCTTTTGTGGCTCCTTATTAATCTTTTTTTTTCACGAAAGCATATATTCTGCTTGGCCTTATTAGCTATCCCTTGGACTTGGCCTTACATTAGGGGACGACAGCCGACAAATTGTTCTCAACTCCTATAATCGTTTCAGTAGAAAACCTTAATTATGTCATTTCCATTTCTTTGGATGGAGCGACGCCCCAAATTTGAATAAAAATACAATTTGTCTATTTTTAGACACGTCGAATAACAAAAGATGTTTGATGATCGGAATAACACGGTTGTGGTCTGAGGTTATATATAGCATACCGGCTAAGAAAACAAAGATAAGTGAGCCAGTATGTTCGCCAGAACTGCTTGATTGTAGAGCTGTGTATGCATGTGCTTACTAGCCGACATAACAGACGCATCCTGGCCAATTTACTTGGAAAAGTTGTGTCTAGCAATAGCGAAACAACAAGCTGTCTTCCTGTGGAAGAGTTTCGTGCACTTGGAGCGTCCATA
Organism: Anthopleura sola; assembly: GCA_023349425.1. Lineage (NCBI taxonomy): Eukaryota > Metazoa > Cnidaria > Anthozoa > Actiniaria > Actiniidae > Anthopleura > Anthopleura sola. Next base: position 319,039 of record JALHLI010000011.1, on the reverse strand, counting down.
GATCAAGTCAAACTCACCCAGGCGCTCAACGAGACAAAGACTGAACACGTTTTAGAATAACAAGCAAAAGATTTTATTAGTGGAGAGAAAAGAGAGAAAAATCATGGAGTTTTATCCTGGTTCTATGGTTGAAAACACCGCGCCAAGAGAAAGAAGTCGCAGTCTGAACATGCCTTCAGCAAAATACCCGATCAACGTGGAACCAAAGAAAGGAAGAAGGCAATCGCTGGTATTGACGCCAAAGGTATTGAACGAATATTCAAAAGTCGAAGAAGAATCTGCATCATTTCAAAGAAAGTATGACACAGCACATTATTTTGTGTTTGGCTCACATGTTAAGCAAAAGTCAGTCGAGTACCCGAGCAGTTCATCACCATGGCCTGCAGTCGACTCGTTAGTCGGTACGCATTGCAAATCGGATCCATGTCTATCTGGAAGAGGATTGTACGACAGGAGAACTTCTTGTCCTGGTTTACCAAACCATTCTAAAGTATCCTCGTAATGCTACAGAACTACAAGTAGTATCAGCTTATTACTGGGATGTTGAACATGAAGGACAGCACAGTTCAGTCAGTCAGCCCACCTCTATGGACCATATTAAAAATAGCATTCGATATTCGTGGTTGTCACAGCGACCCAACACTACTCGTTGAAATTAAAACCAATTAAAACGATTGAATTTGTTTTGGACTCTCCTTTCGTAGGATTTTCAACACTGTAAATAATTGTAAGTTCAAAATAATTCCGGTAGGGAAACAGCATATTTATATCAGTGGCGTCGGCCGCTTTGTTTTCGTTATATTGTTACGCTAAAGCTATTTCCCTTTCAACTAAAATGATTATTCATATCGCACTAGATTAGTAACGCTGTAAATCTCAAGTATACCGTATCCTAAGCTACTCTTTAACCCAGTTGTACTGGAATCGTGTTTAATACGTTTATCGTCAAGCAATCCATAGTTGATGTTAGAACAACCACGGGGTGTATATACAACATATATATCTAATACCCCTTATAACTCTTATGATAATCAGTCTACAATCTTGTCAGATTAGAGTTCCTAGTCAGCCAGGTTTAAAGAAGAACTATATTTTTCAGTAGCAAAACAATTCGAGTAGCTCCAAGAATTAAGTTATTTTTTTCAGTACCACAAATGCGTGATAAAAATCGGGATATTTCGATATTCAAAGGATGTTTTTCAACTCTGTGTCTGCTTGTTGTTTTTCTCTCAAGAGTAGATTCATTGATGAAACATCGGTTTTAAAATTCATAGATTTATCATCAGTTTGCCGGATGATTAGTTTTTCTAAGACCGCATGACGTATAGCTGTCAATACTGACTATAGGATCTAAACCATAGACTACAAGTCATTCAATAGTTCCACCTGTACTGATAGAAAAATATAGGCGTGTCAAAGCCATTCATTCTGACATCAAGCTAGGTAACTCATAATAACGAGAACAACAGCTGAAGATAAGTTTGCATGAATTATTCAAAACTAACTTGTACAGGTTTCTTCTATACAGCAGACGAGATGACTAGATTACAAGAAATAACAAAGTAACGATGTGACAAAAATGATTTATGAAGAGCTTTTTTTTGGGACGGCATGTAAAATGTGTTATATATGGTGCGGAATTTCAGAGCGATAGAGCGAAGAACAGTTGAGATAAAGACAATTTAATGTCAAAGTATCCCAATACATTTTCTCTTTGGTTTTGTGCTGGACCTACTAACAGGATTGCCAGTTCAAGAAGAGAAAATATACGGGGATTTTTGAAGCTTAGATGTTCGATATCTGCATGTATTTCTACAGCTTGCAACACCTTTAGAATTGCAGAAATGTTGGCAATGTCGGCGCTGGTTGTGCTCTCTTCACATGTAAAAAAGTTTTATAACAAAAGCTAAATTTTGATATTTAATGACGAAGTTACAGGTAGATTCTCTTTGCACGGCTTTCAAGGACTGTACATAGATATAATAAAGTCATGAACCATTGAGCCAGCTGATATTTACAATCATCAGATACGTAACGATTTGTAGAAAATTTAAAAAATAATAAATTTTAGCAATTTTATGTATGGGTTTTTAGTAGTGTAAAGAGATGACTGTATGTAATGCTAATTCAGTCCTATGAATGGAGAATGCACAGTCCTGATTTACATACACGGTACAGTTTGCCGCGGGAACACTGAAATGACTTCCCATAAAAAATGGTTATCATATGAGTGGGAAACATATACAGTACTGATTTGCATCACGTACACAGTACAGTTTGCCGCGGGAACACTGAAATGGTTTGTAGAAAAGTTATCATATGAATGGGAAAAAAATGGTTTGTAGAAAAGTTATCATATGAATGGGAAAAAAAAAATGGTTTGTAGAAAAGTTATTATATGAATGGGAAAAAAATGGTTTGCAGAAAAGTTATCATATGAATGGGGAATTACATCACGTACAAGGTTCAGTTTGCCGCGGGAACACTGAAATGACTTCCCATAAGAATGGTTATCATATGAGTGGGAAACATACGGTACTCACTTAGAGCACGTACACAGTACAACATTCCGTAACATTGAAATGACTTTCCACCCATGTAGTGTCCGGTGCACGCACAAACCAACCAATCACAGCAATGCTTAGCCAAAAGGTCCTAGTTACAAGTCTCTTCCCAATACAAAAACACGCGTTTTCAAAAATTTAGAGAAAAAAGTTGAAGTATACGTGATGTATAAAAGAATTGAAGTAAACGTTGCCATCCATCTCCTGGAATTCTGCGAGATATATGACTTTTTTATGACTTTTTTATATGACTCCGGAACATTGAAATGGCTTCCCATTATAATTTATCATCCAGCCACAACTTGTAGTTATGGTTACACCATCGTTACGACTATAGTGCAGATACTGTACTCATCAGTGCAGAATATTGTTTCCGGTTTGACGAAAACCACTCAATGCGCATTCGGCATTTTAATTCCCTAAGTCCTTCCTGGAGCAGAATTTTTCTACCTCTTAAAACCGCCGTGAACAAAAATCTAAACACTCATGGTGCGCACGCATAAAATAACCAGTATCAATATACTTAGATGCACTTTAAACGTCAATGATCATGGCAGTTCAGATAAGTTGGGATCCCTGTGTCTATAACAGAGCGTGGCTACCAAGTCCAGTCGATGACGAAGGTTCAATAGCGTAAAGCAGCGTATTCCTATTAAAATTATCTTAAAGAGAGATCAAAACGAATAATTCAAAACTAATCGAGAATGAACTACTAGGTATCTAACATTTATCTTCATTATTGCATTCTCGAAATAATTTCTTACGAAACCAATGAAAATCGAATCAAAAAATACAACGAAACACAATCCAGAAAAAACTTGATCTCCCTCACAGCAGGTGAAGGCAATTTTCTTTCATCTTCCATCTCACAATATGCAAATTCTATTTTTTTCTAAAATTGTCTTGGTTATCACTAGATCCTCTCGCCCTTCTTGATACGATACAAAAAGTCCACAAGATTAAAAACAAAAACTCTCAAGTCCTTGTCGTCATATCCGAACTTTTTTCTAAAGCGTTAATTGTTGTAGCGGCTCACGGAAAATAAATGATCATGTTTATATATAGATTATTAAAAATAAAAGACTATCTTTTACAATCAAGTAATATATGCCTTAACTTTGAACTCTTGGTTTGGTCAGTGCGTACATTAAATTCACGTACAAGGGAGAAATCGTTTAAACAAATCTCAAAATCTCCCTTTCTGAATTATGAAATTATAGTGGTAAGAGGGCGGAAAGTAACTTAGTAATTCCTTAAGGTATTTCAGTTACAGTTTTGTAACGAAATCGTCAAAGCCAGCGCAGATGACGTGATCTCGATTTCTGTCGTCCAAGGTTCTAGATCCCGCTTTGTATATTGCTCCACGCAGGGAAGAGTTTTCATGTGATGTCACAAATTGGGAAACGCTCGATGAATTTCAGATTTCGACATTGTTTTGACCTCATCATAATGGCGTTGCGAGTCCTATATAACCTGATAATCGAAGTTCTAGTTATAAACACAAAATATTTGGCGTGCCAAGTATGGTATGGTAACAGGAGGTTTCAACAGTTTTATCAAATCTTCCCAATTTTCAAGCTTGGATATTTTCTTCATGACAAAGATGCTGAACTTGAATTTGACTCAGAAAGTTCAGAGTCCCGCAACAGAAGGACAGCTAAGTACGACCTCCGAGGCAAGGAAAATGTTTGTACAAGAAATACTTGAAAAGTACAGGAAAGAAGAACAAATTTTGAAGTCCTGTGCTGAGTTATACGACGAGGCGTTTTGCGCCGTCTACCATGGCCCGTCTGCAAGGACTAGCATCAGTCATGCGCAGTTCAGACATGGTCTTATGGAAGCATTGAGGGCAAAAGAAAAGCTACAAGGAAATGAAGAATTTCAAGAGGCAGGTTTCATGTGGTGAAAATTATTCAGCACTGGACTTCATCAAGGAAAGTTGTCATGGAGTTTCCCGCCATTTTCATGCATCGTAACTTAAAGATTCAATTGCGCAAAGACCAGATGGTGATTACGCATTCAGTGTGACTCATTTGAAGATTACTCAAGGTCAGCTAGATTACATAACAATATGGTTCCAGGAAATGCGTTTGGAAATCAAGAATCATTTCAGCCAAGTTCATTCTTGTTTGCATTGAGTCCTGCACGACGGGTTTTCTTGGCCATCACAGCTGACCAGCACTAAAATAAACCTTAAATGTGCAGGCGACTTCTCGCATATGGTAATTATTGAACGGGAGTCAAGCGTCCACGCTCTAGGATGGACAAATACACAACATGTAGTCCAGCCAAAAGAGAGGCAGGTCTCAAGTCCCATAGCGGAGATTTATGTTGCCTAAGTATAGTTAAAGCAATAAGCAAGTTACTAGGTTACTGTAACAAGGACGGAAACAGTTCAGTTCATGTGACGGTTTTATGAAGAAATTCTGTTACACGAACCAAACGTTTACCCCTTCAGCAAGTTACGTCAATCAATTTGTTTTGAATGTCAGTAGTTAACATGTACAAATTAAACGAAATTTCAATAGTCGAATCGTGTGTGAAAAACGCGTTTATAATTGTGGTTTTATGCTCCACCCACTAGAGGACCCACCTCTGCCTCGTGTCAACATCTATCAAAGTGTGATGAAGTTTAGTTTGCCTCTATCTTTCATTTTCTACTTTGATCATAACTTTAAACTAAATTAAATTCATCAGTTCGTGATACAGACTTGCGTTTTAGGGATTATAACCTAAATGACTACTCTTTTTACGATATAGTGTATGTCTAATAAATTCTATGTTTTATCATTATATTTTTCGTTCTTTCTTTTTTCTTTTGTTTCTGTCTATTTTGTTCCAAAAGCGTGAATTATTTTCTTTGCAATTTTTATCGTTGAATACAATTTTAATAGTCTGATTCTCTGACACAACTTGAAGTATTTTCATATCAGTCATGAAGCAAAACTGAATATTTAATAACTACAATTTAAGTGGGGGGCGGGGGAGGAAAGAAAGGAAACGAAAAGGAAAGGAAGAAAAGGAAAAGAAGAGAGAAAAGAAAGGAGCAAAAGTAAATTAAAAAAAAAAACGAAAATATTAAACAGCAAGGAAACTGAAAAAAGAGAAATCGAAAGGAGAATTCCACAGGCAAAGAACCGAACGTTATCCCCCTGCGTGCGATGAGGGAAAGCCGTGATGGGTCCTGCCTACGCACTGATTACAAACCTGATAAAACACTTGTGATCAGTATTAGCGTACTGAACTGTACGCGAACTACTTAACAGATATCGTAAAAAGGACGAGATGTTTTCGTAGGAACGCCTGAACAATCTGATAGTAAAACTTGCACGGGAAGACTTATGCGACGCACGTGAGATTAACATTCGTTTTTTCCTGATATTTCATCCATTCTTTTTCATATACTCTCTTGCGCAAATATATTTATTTTCTATTGATAAACTATAAACTATCACATCTAATATGGCAATAACTAATGCTTGGTTTTCAATCACTCTCGAGAAAAAGCAGGTTATAAGTAGCACAGTAGTAGTAGTAGCAGCAGCAGCACCAGTAGTATTTGTTGTTGTTATGGTATAAAGTAACTTGGTTCTCGTGTTCAGCAGTAGTTATTGATTAGGAAGTGACGTTCAGCAACACTACGTTCAAGTAGATTTCATAGCTCCTACTTAACCTACTAACCTTCGTCACTTACTGTGTAGTTCTAAGCCCTTGCACTTGTGAATTAAGCAATGTAGTTTAGTAGACGGATTACACGTACAATGATTGCTTCACTGAGATATATAACCACTTACATTTACACAGCAAAGTCTTAATTTAACACCCACGACCGAATCGAGCCACAGAGACATACGTATATAGCGTGGTGCATGCTCGTTGGCGACAGAACCATTGTCTGAACTCTCATTGGCTAGCAATGTCGTTGACGACAGAACCATTGTCTGTACTCTCATTGGCTAGAAATGTTGTTGACGACAGAATTATTGTCTGAACTCTGATTGGCTAGCAATGTCGTTGGCGACAGAATCATTGTCTGAACTCTTATTGGCTATCAATGTTGTTGACGACAGAATCATTGTCTGAACTCTGATTGGCTAGCAATGTCGTTGGCGACAGAATCATTGTCTAAACTCTGATTGGTTATCAATGTCGTTGATGACAGAATCATTTTCTGTACTTTCATTGGCTATCAATATCGTTGACGACAGAATCATATCATTGTCCGTACTCTCATTGGCTATCGATATCGACCAATCAGAAATCTCTTCGTCAAGGGAGGAAGATCTTCCTGGACACGTCTAACATACTGTATTGATAAGCTACTGAGAAACACAACAAGCTGATGAACTTCCTTGACTTCTCATTGATCCTCCGGCGAAAACCATCGATAAAGCCGGTCTACTTCTTCCCTAAAAACATGAAAGGGGGTTTCTAAATGTGCTTGGCTTTCATATCTAGTCTATTATCATGAAGATAACAGAAACAAAAGGTCCAGGATATGTTCAAACTTCCTCAGTTGTTATAAATCATCTTAGAATCTGCTATAATGAAATGAGAGGAACTGAATTGTAGTAGAGTTGCCTTGCACTGAACAGTCAGCCAACTTGAACAACAACAACAACAACATTTTATTTACAACCTTAATTAATACAATATATTCAAGAAAAATATTTAAAACTTAGAACTAAATTGGCAGCAAGCTATAATTACAATAACCTTGGGGCTTATCTAGGTAACTATTTATATACAATATTGACTATAAATGAGAAAAGCAAATAATATATTATAGATAACAAGATCCAAAACAATAGACAATTACAAAAGGATCAAGAATATACCAGAGAATCACGAATAGCAGAAAAAATATAGAAAATACTCATGTTATTAATGAGAAAAATTAGATTTCCTTCAGCCACTAAGTCTGAAGGAAATATAACGCTGTACTGAGACGTGTTTTACATATTAACTGCTTTTATTGCATTATTACCAACATCACCAACACCTGCTCTGGTGTGATAGTCCAAATAATGCAAGTCTTTAACGTAGCGAAGAAAGTTTGACGATAAACAGTAATTTTAGATGAACTAGATTATAGCAATTAATATTTATATTTGATTTTGATAGTCGACGGAATATTTCAATTAAATCTATTTTATGTTACTTAAGAAAGAAAAGATACACCAACACTCAAAGTGTCTTAATCGTTTCCTGGTTCCTTACGTCATACGTAACCATGACAACATCGATCTGACGTCATAGCTGCTACGGAAGAAACGAAGAACATAATCTACTGCGTCAAAGCGAATCTACTGTAACTATAATCAATTTTTAACCTTTTCTTTCTGCCCTTTTGTTGAATGTGGGAGATCCTAATGCGGTGCGGTTGCGGTTGATCCATTTGCGCCTACAGACAACGAGCCAGCGTTCTTCTCCACTCGAGTCGACTCCATAACATGGATTTGATTGTTCACTTTCCCTCTTCTGTGCGAAAAGAAGGCTGTGAGGTCGGTGAGTAGGTTGACGTGGTGCAGTCTTAGGGCTTTATTAAAGTAAGCATACAGCCAGGGATTAGTCGCGCTGTTCATATTCCAAACCAAGTAACTGAATACTTTTGCATGTGCCATACTCCCGGACGATAGATATTGGTAAATAAAGTCAATGTACGTGCACACCTCGAGTGGGAGCCAACATATGATGAAATTAGTGACTATGGCAACCATTGCCATGGTAACGCGTTTGTTAACGGCCACATGTTGTAAGCTGCTTCCTATAACTTCTCTGTTCCATAGTTTATTGTAAATGAAGGTGTACAAGGTGCACATGATTGCGATGGGTACAGAAAAGAACAGGAATGTTTTGATTATAACGTAACCAACTATTGTACTTAACGCTACCGAGCCAAGAATAGATTTGTAATAACAGTAATAATTGCCGTCGGCGAACAGATTGTTTTTTTGTTCAATGTAGGTTAGTATCGGAAGTACAATCGATAAGATCCAGGTAACCAAGACAAGTTTTCTCTTGTGGGTAGCGATTGGTGATCTCTTTGTAGGGTAGTATACAGAATAGAATCTGTCGATTGAGATCAGCACCAGGGTCACAATAGATGCAGTTAAAGTCACATTTTTGGAGTAGGGCAAAAACTTGCAAAAGAAATCAGCAAAGTTTCCTTGAAACCATCTTTTACCGACGAACAATGAAGCGATTCTGTAAGGACAGCTCAAGAAGGTGGTAATGAGGTCCGCGCTACAAAGGTTCAAGATGAGGAAGTTCGTTGTTGTTTTTAGAGTTGGGTTTCTTCTGATAGCGTAGATATTCATGATGTTTCCCGCCAGTGATGTGGGAATGACGATGGCATATGCGACCGTGAAGCAAGCTACGGCGACTGGATTGAGATGAGGAAGAAGAATATATGGAATAACTGCAGCAGCTGAAGTGTCTGCGAACAAAGGGTTGTAATTTAATTACAGTTTATGTATTCATGGTTAAAGATTTATTGATTTTTTCGATAAAATAACTGAGCCTTGATTGGGCGAAATGCCACTGTAGGTGTAAGTAATTTTTTCAGCTCGCGCGCTCTACATTTGCACTTTTCGAAAAAATAAAACAGAATTTCAGTTTCTTCAGTTTGAGCGCTTGTTATTTTTTGTTTTAGTAGATACTTTAGATTTGATGTTAATACTTTGGATGCTTAGTGGACTCTTTAGAAACTACTCTTCTCTGGTGTCCTCTCACCGCCCCAAGTGTCTAGATTAGAGTACCTTGTTACATCTGATGAAATAACCTTAATATTCAGTAATACTCAAGACAGCGTATTGCGTGTGGTTTTTTCCCCTCTATTTTTCATGCAAATGTTTTCTTCGCTTCTGCGTTTAGTAAGTGCTCCTTTGTTTCTCCTGCATGCTTTGTCACCTGGACTTTTGAGCAAATGGCTTTTTAGAGAGCATTGACAACGAATGAATCTACGGATACCATTAAGCACTCAAGGCAAAAAAAAAAAAAAAGGACATTCGAATGCCACTGATCAACGGGAAAATCAATTAATGAATCCCATAGAACTCCATCCATCCATCCATCCATCCATCCATCCATCCATCCATCCATCCATCCATCCATCCATCCATCCATCCATCCATCCATCCATCCATCCATCCATCCATCCATCCATCCATCCATCCATCCATCCATCCATCCATCCATCCATCCATCCATCCATCCATCCATCCATCCATCCATCCATCCATCCATCCATCCATCCATCCATCCATCCATCCATCCATCCATCCATCCATCCATCCATCCATCCATCCATCCATCCATCCATCCATCCATCCATCCATCCATCCATCCATCCATCCATCCATCCATCCATCCATCCATCCATCCATCCATCCATCCATCCATCCATCCATCCATCCATCCATCCATCCATCCATCCATCCATCCATCCATCCATCCATCCATCCATCCATCCATCCATCCATCCATCCATCCATCCATCCATCCATCCATCCATCCATCCATCCATCCATCCATCCATCCATCCATCCATCCATCCATCCATCCATCCATCCATCCATCCATCCATCCATCCATCCATCCATCCATCCATCCATCCATCCATCCATCCATCCATCCATCCATCCATCCATCCATCCATCCATCCATCCATCCATCCATCCATCCATCCATCCATCCATCCATCCATCCATCCATCCATCCATCCATCCATCCATCCATCCATCCATCCATCCATCCATCCATCCATCCATCCATCCATCCATCCATCCATCCATCCATCCATCCATCCATCCATCCATCCATCCATCCATCCATCCATCCATCCATCCATCCATCCATCCATCCATCCATCCATCCATCCATCCATCCATCCATCCATCCATCCATCCATCCATCCATCCATCCATCCATCCATCCATCCATCCATCCATCCATCCATCCATCCATCCATCCATCCATCCATCCATCCATCCATCCATCCATCCATCCATCCATCCATCCATCCATCCATCCATCCATCCATCCATCCATCCATCCATCCATCCATCCATCCATCCATCCATCCATCCATCCATCCATCCATCCATCCATCCATCCATCCATCCATCCATCCATCCATCCATCCATCCATCCATCCATCCATCCATCCACTGAGATTCTCAACTTCAATATCATAAACAGGCCGTTAATCATACATTACATATATTTCCAGGTCATTAATCCACCTATTCATTGTAGCTACTCGCGTCGATAAGCGAGAGACTCGTGCATTCGAACGCGTTTTGAATACAATATTTAGCAATTATTCGCCGAAGGCGAAGTGATTACCGAGCGGCGAGTCTAAATAAAAAGGTGATTATTTCAAAAAAGAAAGAAGGAAACAACATTGAAAGTGAAAATATTTTATTTTTAAAAGCGCGACAGCCATTTTGTCCGAAAAGGTGATTATCGGCTGATAATCCGAGATAGAAAACCAATCAGAGCGCGCGATTTTGTATAATCACCTTTGTATTTATACTAAAATACTCATAGTTAATGAACCGATGTTTAACTACATGCATTAACGGGCATTTCCTGTGTGTCAGAGTAGTTGTCAGATATCGCGAGGCTCTCTAAAGCAGAACTGATAAATGGATTATATTTTAACAAGTCACTTGAATGAGCTCTCGTTAATGCGACCACTAAGAAATAATTAATACCTTGTTTATGCGACCAGCAAATGATCTTATAACCTTGGTAATACGACCAACAAATAATCTTATAACCTTGTTAATGCGACCAGGAAATAATCTTATAACCTTGTTAATGCGACCAACAAAGAATCTTATAACCTTGGTAATACGACCAACAAAGAATCTTATAACCTTGGTAATACGACCAACAAATAATCTTATAACCTTGGTAATACGACCAACAAATAATCTTATAACCTTGGTAATACGACCAACAAAGAATCTTATAACCTTGTTAATGCGACCAACAAATAATCTTATAACCTTGGTAATACGACCAACAAAGAATCTTATAACCTTGGTAATACGACCAGCAAATAATCTTATAACCTTGGTAATACGACCAGCAAATAATCTTATAACCTTGTTAATGCGACCAACAAATAATCTTATAACCTTGGCAATACGACCAACAAATAATCTTATAACCTTGGTAATACGACCAACAAATAATCTTATAACCTTGTTAATGCGACCAACAAATAACCTTATAACCTTGGCAATACGACCAACAAATAATCTTATAACCTTGGTAATACGACCAGCAAATAATCTTATAACCTTGTTAATGCGACCAACAAATAATCTTATAACCTTGGCAATACGACCAACAAATAATCTTATAACCTTGGTAGTACGACCAACAAATAATCTTATAACCTTTGCAATACGACCAACAAATAATCTTATAACCTTGGCAATACGACCAACAAATAATCTTATAACTTTGGTAGTACGACCAACAAATAATCTATTAACCTTGGCAATACGACCACTAACTGACCTTAAGACCTCGATATTACGATCACTATCTAATCTTATTAATTGTTCAATACAGCCATCATGTGGCCTTACCAATACGACCCTTAATGATATCTTAACCTCGCTAATGTCACTGACATCTTGCGAAAGCGAGCGGCCAAAATGACCGTAAAATGATCGGTTGCAAACGCCGGATAAAATAAAACAAATATAGTTGAAATGAATTGTAAACGAGTGTAACTTAATCCAAAATTGATGGACGTGTGACGACAGAAATCTCTAATGTTTACTCACATCTTTGTCAAAATTTAAATGATCGAGTTTCTTTTTTCATTTGTTTCCTAACACTTCAAGGTGGATTTTCTTGCAAGCGAAAAGATACCCATCTATTGGTTATTTGCCGCGAAAATGAATAAAGAAAATTGGTTCGAAACGAAGCAACAATATGTACAACTAAAAAGGCATCAATGTAAATGTAACTATAATACCGAACACTAAACAAACACTGGGAATGAAAGTCTTACCATTCATGCTTTCTTTTAATGAAGATTTTGTTGAATTCAACACTTGATCTTCCATTCTTCCTTTGAAAGATTATAACGCAGAAATGCGACTAGTTTTGGAATAGAGCGAGGATATCTTCTATGTTAGAAACGAGCCACGAAGAGGTATAGGTAGGTCTGCTAGAGAAGGTCTGCTAGAGAAGGGGACAGAATGTGTACTAAAGAATCCCGGTTGTCAAGTGTGCTTTTAAGTATTCGAGCAGGTGTTGCAATGATCAATACAGACAGAATTATATATTAGTTAGCGGTGATATATTAACTATATTCATTCAAATATTCAAAAGTATACGCCTTATCAATCAATCTTGCATCGAATTAACCAATATTTCTTCGTAGAATTTGAAGTCCTAAGCAGTAAACGACCTGTCAGTCCATTAAACTCTACCATACTTTTCGCTTAATGAGAGGAAATTATGACGATATCGGTTTTTGATGATGGATTTTTTTGAAAAGGCGCACGGTTTGATTTTGTCTGTTTTGAATATGAAGTTATAGAATTTTACTTCGATGTCAATAGCAGCTTGTATCTTATTATCAGCCCCGAAGCGACGCTCAAAGTTTGTGTTGTTTTACTTGAGTCTAAACAGGAAACAAGTCATTGTATTTGGTAGCAGTTATCTAACAAGTTTTTTTTGGATACTTGATTTATATGCAGATCTATTAATGCGTGGGTCAGAATTTAATCACATAGTGATTAGGTCGAAAGAAGAAAAAAACTTCAAATTTTATCGATACCCTGAAAGAACGGCTGATCTAACCCTGAAAAAACACCCTGTTTGTGATCAAAGTCAGGGCATGGCTAACTCACAAATCGAGCCCTGAAGTCAGGGCATGGCTAACTCACAAATCGAACCCTGAAGTCAGGGCATGGCTAACTCACAAATCGAATTGAAATTTAGCATGTCAGGTTCTGTTTAAACGGCAAAAAAGCCACCGCAGAACCCGCGGATTTGAAGAAAGAAAAACTCTTGAATCGAGGAGAGACAAACTCTGCTCAATTATGATGCTGAGTTGAGACCCCAGAGGTGAGAAGCGAATGCACTAACTCGAAGAAGAAGTTCGTTTCTCGACCCATTTTCACATTACGTAACTGTTTTTCCTAAACCTACAACGCTCAGGTTCGGACATGTGTTTTAATATCAGTTACATAACATCATCAGCCGCACGTCTTTATGAAGGTCCTTGATGTATTGTTTCAATCTCGATGTTACACTTGTCGGGGCCACGTGAGTTACGTAATTCAAGCAAGACTTCGGAAGTGTTGAAAATTTGCGGCAAGAAACCTTTAAATTTTTCTTATTTAAACATATAAATTCTCTGTGTTCTCTCCAAGAGTTAGTCTCATCGTGGGAGATTACACAGTATAAATTACAGATTTTGGAGTAAAGGAAAAAAAGTCGTACAACTACAATATTGACATTATAATATTAATTAAAATAAAGATAAACTACAAGGAAACTACGAGAGATGAATATATATTAAGGAAGATAAAAGTAAGCAAATTGAAAAAGGTTCACATTACGATAAAATTTGAGAATATACATTATTGAAATATTTTTGTATCCATTATATAGTTTTCCACATATATAAACAATATGCGGTTTTGTTCTAAACTGAGGTATGGAGAACCATGGAGAAAATAATGTACTTTATTTTTATCGGGAATTTGTTTATTGAAAAGCTGTGCGGAAAGTGAAACCTTTAATCAAGGGCAACTTCCTGCTGAGATGTATTCAACAACAAACACATCTGTTTTTTATATAAGATAGATTTTGTTGATTGTGATGAATGCTCGAATATATGTTACTCGAATCAATTGGTGGCCGGTAGTCTTGAGTGCACTCACTCAGTTGTGAGTTAGGAAAGTGAGCCAATTTATGATGGATTATGATTATATGAAAGTATTGAATTCGTTCAAAAAAGAATGGAAAGAGCGGAAGAGAAAAGAAAAGAATGGAAAAGCGGATTGGATGGATGGATGGATGGATAGATGGATGGGTGGGTGGGTGGGTGGATGGATGGATGGATGGATTGATGGATGGATGGGATGGATGGATGGATGGATGGATGGATGGATGGATGGATGGGTGGGTGGGTGGGTGGGTGGGTGGGTGGGTGGATGGATGGATGGATGGATGGATGGATGGATGGATGGATGGATGGACAGAGGGACGTATATACATACTTAATTATTCATCCGTGTAGTGTAAGCTAATATCATAACTGATCCAGACAAATACGGCAAACAAGGCTGAGCAGATGGCCAGATAAGGCTGTTCTTATGGCAAAAAAAACCCGTAAGCATAGTTTTGGCAAACATTTTTACGACCTACAAAAATTGGGATTAAAAAAGTTGTTTTGGCTATTGCTTTTTTCGTTGATACCCTGAAACAACCTCTGGGCCCAATATCTGGGCAGATAACAGTCTATCGTACCCCTACTTGTATAATAAAAATGAAAATGAATAAATAGATAAATAAAAACGTGTAAAGAGTTGAGAAAGGCAATTCAATATGTCTTAGCTCCTGCTTAGTGCTATAAAACTGAATGATCAAATGCTTATTAAGATAAAATCTTCTTATTTTTATGAGCCACTGCGCATATTGAAACCCTTTTCCTTTACTTACAATTCGATCAACTATCTTCTACTTTAATGATACATTTATTCAACTACACGAATTCAAATACAAATCGGCTATCTGTTCGCTTGTAGTCTGTAGTAAGCCATGTGTTCTATTATCTGCGCATGCGCAAGGGATCCTCGCTCCCAAACTCCTCTCTTCTTTTTGTCTACATAAAACAAAAGGCTAGCTGTTTTTTGATTGGCTAATATGACAATGGTCAATGGTTCTTACGTCACAACAATGAAATCTGAGCCAGCAATAAGCCATTTCCAGTCCTTAGCGCTTTCACTCAGAGTCCTTGGTTTTTTGAATAAGCTGACCAAAATAAACGCAGTCGCAAGCAGACTTAACATGTGATGTGGTGCATGCTTTTTGTAAGTAGCACGCTGACCAAATTTGGCTTCAAAATGTATAACTTATTTTATTCAAAAGTAACAATTTTTTAACTCGTGAAAGCATAAAAACGAGTTATTAATTATTACTCATAATTTCTAGCTACAAATTTTTTCATATTTACAGCAATAAAACATTCAAATATTTTTTTACAAAGTGTTTATCTTATATTATACAATATTCAATTCACATGTGGAACCGCTGATCCTAAGCAACGTACCATGGGCTCAATAAATCCGATTGCACATGCTATGCTATCAAAAGTGATAATACTTTTAAAATCTGAAAAATTAGCATTAATTAACTCTGAAAGCTCTTCGGGAAATTTATAGTTTTTTATGACCACTTATTTGATAATTTTCGTATTGTTTTTTTTTTTTTTTTTTAGTTTAGTTGGTTTTGTTATTATTCTCTTAAGAAAAGAAGCGAGTTTTAGTGCATGTTTATATAATCTTTTCAGAATAAAAATATCAAAGTTGGTTCTGTGTTGTGATTGGTCGGTTTAATTGGTCGTGAGTGGTTCAATGATTAGCCCCTCAGGTATTTTAACAAGTCATTAATATCTTGTCCAACCAGCAGCATTCAAATATAACAGGACGTGATGTGATGAGTTCTTTCTGCTGCGCTTCTCTTGAGACCCTTCATGTGTGTAGAACACGTAGCTAAGTTTTTCATTATAAGCAATAACCTCATCTTTAATTGGTCCTTCCTCCATCGCCTGGGGTGAAACGTTCCTGTGAGTCTCTTCGCCTTCTTATTTT
Organism: Anthopleura sola; assembly: GCA_023349425.1. Classification (NCBI taxonomy): domain Eukaryota; kingdom Metazoa; phylum Cnidaria; class Anthozoa; order Actiniaria; family Actiniidae; genus Anthopleura; species Anthopleura sola. The sequence continues at coordinate 302,619 of JALHLI010000011.1, read as the reverse complement.
TCAAACTCCATTTTTTTAACCTTTAGTCTTAAAGAAAAAATCGTGCAGCTTCTACATAATTACTGCAAGGCCATTTTACGAGATTCGAGTCACTCAGCAAAGATGTGGTAGTAGTTGGTGATGCGTTTGCTCCATACACCTTTTGATAAGCTTCTTCGAATTCTTTTTTGTTCAGTTCTTTTTTGCTTTCTTCCTTTAAGTAGTCATCGATGACACGTGAACTGATTGACTCGCTTCGTCTTCGTCGTGCAGTTGTCAATTCAACAATTTTCTCTCCATTGTTCTGAGTGTTTTCCGTTGATTCCAAGTCAAAAGACCGAGAACTTCGTCCTTTATAGAAACCAGGTTTATTCTTAGGCGAAGTCTTTTCCATTTCTGTGACCATGTTTGTGAATCAATGCCGACAGTGTACGGTTTAGTTTACAAGGATTTAAGCCAAATTGAAATGTCCAATATTTGTTTAGAAACAAAACTGAGGTCGTATAACCCAAACAACCACTTGTTCCGAATGCGTTGTCGCTTTTTACACTAATATTCAGTGAAGTTTGTCTGGCTTTTATATCCCCTCTTGTGAAATTAGATTCTGTAACAACATCAATTTATTTTGAGTTGCGTACGTGCTCGGTCCACCACTGCTGACGTCACTGCTACACTTTCCCGCCAAAACAAGCGCAATATTTTTGACGCGTTTGTAAAGAAATAAAAAAAGTATTCTTTGAAAACAAAAAAAATCACAGTATGCGCTACAATACATTGTAGGATGGTAGGAAATTGCAGAAATACTGCTGTTGAAGTTGATTTAAAGTCATTTTAAAGCTATGAACTTGTTTACAAGTAATCATGACGCCGGGGGAATAAAGCACCTTTTTAAAAACTTTTTGCTAAAACTTTTGGACATTTAGTGCGATAGAAACTCTTTGTTTACACACACCAGACTATCAATCAAGCTTTGTTGAACTAAAATAAGGTTTTATGATGTATGAACACGAAATTAAACGACTTAAAAGCCACGATCGAGGCCAGTGGGTAGCGACTACGTGATGAATATTCAGTTTATCTATATTTTGTACTTTGTGGTATTGTCAGAGGAAAGTGGGAAATAAGAGGTCAATAACAACCAGATAAGATGACACCTCAATCGTTAACTTTCAAAAATATTAATTCTCTTTGGAAAGATCACTTAAAAAAATATTCTGATAGTTCGGTGAATTTTAAATAAGGGAAGCGACCTGAGTTAACTGAACAAATAGAATTTTCTTTTTGTAATTGTAAAATAGAATATTGACGCAGAAAAATAGCAATGATCAAAAGATGGTTTAATCTGATTTTCTCGTATCGCGGGATCATTTTCAGCTGTGCAGCAAAAATGACGAATTTATTCTATATTTATCTTAGATTTTCCCCCGTTAAGATGCCGACTACACGAACTTTTTATCTCAAAAACCTCCCTTCTTGTCCTATGACATGTAGTAGTAGTAAGATCTAGAAAACATACATTGATAATTGATGTTTTTGTCGGTTCTAAATTTTCTTTTCCAAGATTGTTTGTTTAGCACCACTAACAACAAAGTGTTGGAGATATTAAAAAAACAAACACAGTTTTTAGTTCAAAAAGTGGACGATGAATTCTAAAAGAAAAACAGAAAAAATAAAGATTTTAAAAAATAATGGAAAGGAAAGAGGGGTACAGAGTTGGTGGACAACCGAAAATACAAAAGTTCAATTTTAGTTTCGTTATTTCTAAAATATCTCAACTCAGTTTAGTTTATTGGTACATATCAGTCTATTCTAATTTCATGGTTAAAAATACTCCATAAAAAGCTTTATTTCTTATAATTAAATAACTCTACCATCCTCGCCCACATTCACCTCCATTATTAACGATAAATCTCTATTCTAAAAATATATTCCCACCCTTTTCCCGGTGTAAAATTCTGTTAAGAACTTTATAAAGGGGATTCATAGATGTATAAGCTGTATATAGTCTACCTTGGGTGTAGTTTTGTAAAGAAAATAAAATAAAACAAGATGAAATAAAATTAGATGAGCCAACTACTTAGAGAGAAGACCACGTAATTCTATTAAAAAAACTATTCATACTGGACCACATCTGTAATAGTCTCACTGTCTATCATACAGGAATGATTGCTCAGAAGGCCAGAGGCTAAGGTGGTCGACGCCAAATTAAATTAAGATTTAAAAGAAGAATTTTACAGTGGGAGGAAAACCGGACAACCTGGAGAAAAACCCTCAAAGCACAGGAGGGAATCAAGAAAATTGACACACAAAAAATAAACAAGACGAAATCCTCCTCGATCTATTTTACACCAATTATCTGAATAATCTTCAGGATTATTTTTGTGTGTTTTTTTTTTCGCGTTAATTTTCTTGAGAACTTTGTTTTTTTGGTATTCTTGTGTAAGTTATGAGCTTAGTCGCGCAAAACGTGATCTTACATGTGCTGGCTATAAATAAACAAATACTCGCCCACGTCACTTAAAAACTCCAATCATCCAGAACTCAATCTCTATTGCTTCCTATATATACACTTCTAATCCCAGATCCCCACAAAGACTTACTTACAAGGGTTTCATATATCTCTTCCCGTATCCTTAAACACAAAGGTCCATCAAATATTGAAATAAATCAATGTAGGATAATAGATTCAAAGCAGGACTGAAAAAAAACTAAGCTGGTTGGTTTTAATGTGTTTACTTCGAACTTTTCGCTATCATGTGACAGTTTCCATGGTAACAACTTTATTCGTAACATGCGCGTGTAAATAAATATGTTGGGGGAGGGGGGAGGGGTCTAATGACATCGGTCAATCAATTCTAATACAAATCATAGTAGATTCAATATTTGATCGTAGTGTAAACATTACTCACTGATATATTCGATGGGTTACGTAAAACTTAATAGGGCTTTTACTTAATCGAATCAATGACGTCTATAATCGATGGTAATGGACATTTTATGTAAAGTTGAAAGCAGATTTAGTTTCGTTTGCCTGTAGTCACGTTGGCCTATTCAAACCCGACACCTTGAATACCTAGTCGTGTAAATAATACACCATGATAGTGAGCACGTAGGGCTGTTTGCTGCAAGAATTGATCGTCCTTAATGTACAGTGATGATTGAAAATGTGCGATTCCACTCACCTTAAATGAGCGAAGTGCGCATGTCATATGTGTGTGTAGCGCTGTCCATTGTGCGCTGTGGTACATTCAATTGCTTGTAGTCTTTTGAAAGTGTAAAGTCCTGGCTTGAACGTGATGAACTTTTATTCTAATGCTAAAATAAAAGGAAAGAGTAATTAAACAGTGTGGTGGGTATTTCCTTCCTTTAAAGATCTTATATTGCGTGGTAGAAAGTACGGTGGACCCTTTTCCCCATAAAACACCTCCCCTCTCTCTCTCTCTCTCTCTCTCTCTCTCTCTCTCTCTCTCTCTCTCTCTCTCTCTCTCTCTCTCTCTCTCTCGCCATCTTGGGCTTTAATTAAAATAAGCAAGATGCATTATGGTCTAGCTTGGGTATAAACAACACCATAAAAGGAACGATGAACAAGGGATGTTTGTAATGATCGTAGCCGGATAGACCACAGGGTTTGCTATCACAGGAAAGGTCTCAGTGAGCGAATGGCAAAACATGTTTTTCCAAGGCAATACCCCAAAAAATAGTAAGCCCAGCAGTAGGGTCACCTATTCTTCGTTTAAACTGGGCCTTCAACCCATGCTACTTGATAATTAATACTTATTACTGAAAAAAAGCATTTAATTTTCAAAAACCTAATCACCACGTGCACATTGATCACCAAAAATATAAGAATTCAAATTGAACTGAACACCTGCCCTACTTATGGTATAATACAATACAATACAATACAATACAATACAATACAATACAATACATTAGTCTTTATTTATCATGTATTTATAAATCAGCTTTCATGAAGGAAGGCTGGTAATAACTCATGTGCAGCATCAACTACCAACTATTAACTAAATAAATCCTTTCATGATCACTTATATTGATATACTATATGGAAAACATGTCGTTTATCCATGGCCGGTGCATATTAATATAATTACTCCTCATGCATGCACAGGGCATTGATCAACTCCCTGCAAACGTTTAGGTTAGGACAATGCTGCGCGTGGCGCACTAGCCTGCAACAGCGATAATGACTCTGTGAATCAGTTCTGTAATGCAATAGTTTAATTTCAAGCCATGTCACCGCGTGCACCTAGCAGGAAGCGTTTCTTGTAACGACAACTTCGTTTGGACCATCTTTCTCACTTGCATGACCTATACTGCTAGGCCAGACGTACTCTGGTTTTGGATATCCCTTGGGAAAAAATGGAAATGGGAAGCCTGTCTCTCACAATAGTCACAAGAAAGCCTCTTCTATTCATAGTTAGAAAACACACCGTGCAAGCCCACACAGCACGTACCACTGTCAGCAAACTCATAACGTGATTTCTAATTCCTGCAGCCATGTATGCATGACATGAAAGCAACCTCCATTCACTCTTTATGCATGTAGAATAGACAGGATACCCTCATATATCATTTACGCTGTTATAGAAATCAAACGAAATGTTTTTGATAAAAGCAATACTTTTCTAATGAATTCGTAAGAAATGATAGTAGTTCTCTTATATTTATCCATTAGCAACCGTCAATTAATCATGAAATACGAATGCACGAAAAACTTCGTGACTTCATAGTAAACCCGCCGAGACAAGCTGTTTTTTATACATGTTTATAGTCTTTTACAAAACGATCCATCAGGATATTTTCAGTCATTTTTCTACTACGTTTCCGTTGAAAACAAGCGTTAATCGTTCAAAAAAAATATATTCATTTCCTCCAGAAACTTTTAATTTTTACGCCAGAGCACGTAAAACACTAATTAAGATAGCAAGTTTGGATGGTATCACGAACGCCATGAGGATCGCATGAGCACGGCCGCGTTTACCATAGAACATGAAATTGCTATCACATGCGTGGATAATCCATTTCTACTGATAGCCTTCTCGAAATCAGTGGTCAGAGTTTTCGTATCTTTAGCGATCTGTATTGTAGTGAAATCATTGCTGATCTGGTCACGTTTAGAATGCTGGCACAGATACCGTGTCAAGGCAAAGTCCAGTTCATCGTCTAGACTATAGATATTAAACTAATTGATGAGTTTTAAAGACTTGTTAAACTCCTCCTGAAAATCACGAAACCTGACTTTTCTCAAATATTATTTCTCTTACGTGCTAGATCCCAGTTTTTTTAAAGCAATATTACTACAGCTCGTTCCTGGGTCGAGCGGTTATAATCTTATTGAAAGAATTAGTCTTTCGGTCTCCAACATTATCATAATCGGATCACATAAAAAATCCTTCCTAAATCAAAAAAAGAGTTATCAAGAAAGTCATTTTCCACAGGCTACTAGTTTATGACTTACCAACTCGCTGTGCTTAGTCAAGTTTGTATTTGCCTTGCAGGTATCCGTAGCAAAACGTCCCTGTTAGGGGCTTACAGATAAATAGTGTTACGGTTAATGGGATAAATGACAAAATAGCTTAGCCAAGGGATGAATAAATTAATTTAAGGGATTATCAATAATAAGATTTAGGGATAACTGCCCTGGTACTTTCAGGGATAAGGGATAACTGTGCTCGGGAATTATAGGGATAACTGAACCTCGGCTCCTAAAGGTCTTAGCAAACTATCTTCTTTTTATTCTTCTCGTTTTTGGAAAGAGTAAGGCTGGCTAGTTTTGAGCGTAAAAATAATTGTGTATTCCGTGCTCAGCCATGAATAAGGAAGTCATACAATGATTGACAAAAGCCTAGAAGACAATCAAAGTACTAAAAAGTCGTATCGTAGGATCATTTCCGACTCAACTAACGCATTTCCCGCTACAACCACAACACGAGAAAACCATCTAAAAAACAAATATTTACATAACGAAAAATCAGTACATGATCCGAAAGAGCTTTAAACAAACATAAATAAACACGGGCTTTGCCAAGAAATAAGGATTCTTTTAGACGCAGTGGTTGGTTTTTGTTTTGTTACTGCTTTGCCGCGATCGTTCGCGAGTCATAATAAATCCATCCATCCATCCATCCACCTGCTAACCAAAATGAAATCGTTAGATTTGTTCCTATAGCAACCGCTAGTCTTTTAGGAGTATCATTTCCGTTTTATTTTATAGTCAGGCAGAAAATCGTCAATCAGACTTTCGTTCATTAACATTTTCCACGCTAACCTTAACCGGGCAAGATCGTTTAAAGTTGAATTCAATTTTGAAATTAATAAGCAGTACATTCTGCGGGAAATTTAACGGCGTTTTGAAAAATCTTGTTCGGATTATAGTCACTTTACTTTTTGTCGCCCATTTTAAGTAATCGGCTTAATTCATCATGGTTCATAATTTTCTCCTTTTTCTTTGTCTTTTTTCGTCGTCAAAACTCCGTGTTGTATCAAAACATTCAAAATTTTAAAATATTTTATGAGTCTATTTAATGGATTTTTTTAGTATTACTTCATTTTTATTCGCGCTCTCGTGTTTCGTGTTATCTACATTTTTTATCATTTCTGAGTGTTTGCAGCTTCCTTCCTTCCTACTTTTCTTTATTTCTCGACCTCGTTTTTCAAGGTTGTTGATCGTTTTTTTTAAAGCTTAATTCAAAAGATTAATTTTTTTTGAGAAAAGAAAAACAAAAAACCCATTTGCACTAAAATTAATTTTCTTTGCGTTTCGTTTCACTTCATCTTATTATTTACCAATTATTCTATTATTTTCATCCTCTTTCTTCAGTAATATCCAAACCATTTACTTCAGTAATAGCAGCTTAGTCACGTGCTTGTACTAGTCTGATTTTATCAAGATTGGCAGATCCCCTTTTGTGCTAATACCGTAAATCCCTCCTAAATACAGATCATTCTCTCTATTGTACAGAGAATTTAGTCTATAGAAACACTTAGAATATCCTGGCAAGAGAAAGATGACTTGGCGTGCGTGCTATTCAGTATTCACAGCGTGACTGTTTCTTGTGTCACGTAGCCTCGTACAATTCCTTTATTATGCGTCATGCAGCACATTAATGTCTATTTTTAAAGTTTCGAGTGAATGGAAATAATCATCAAAGGAAATAGTAGTAAACCAAGCTGTTTTTGAGAAGAACGCGAAGGACCTGCTGTGGCTGAATGTTTTGATGTGTTTCCGTGGACGCGTGATGACTTGTGCATACTCAATCGCTTTGTTGTTGACAAATTTGGCGCGAAAGGCTGGATGACGTCAGTTAGTAATGAGTCATTGGTGGATTTAGTAGCTATGGCTGTGAGGCTCTATAAAAGGCTCGCATAGATAAGAAACAAACAGTTTATCTTGTGCCTTGAGTTGAGTCGGAGTACAGTAAAATATAATACACTCGTTTCTAGTAGAACATCGATACACAAACCAACGATATGGATTGTAAACAAGAAAGCTTTGAGGATGGTGTCAGCGGCGTAAACATGGAGCAGGATTGGCGACCGCGACAGAGAAGTGCAAGTACTTTATCAGAGCAACTGTTAGAAGAATATGCCAAGACAGAAGAAAGCAATGAAACCTTTAAGAAGCAATACCAAGAAGCATACAAGAATGTGTTTGGTTCCAAGTCGCCGGTACACAGCGATTATTCAACTTTGTGCCTCAATGACAAAATAAACTTGGCACTTCAAAGCGATCTTCAGTCCGTTCCAGAGATAAAGTTTTTCCTGTAAAACTACGGAGTTTAAAAGACTCTGTCTGAAGACGAAAGCATACAAAAAGGTGACGCTGGACTTGATCGTGAAGTACAAAACATTCTGTCTGACTGACTTCAGTCCGGCGACAGTTATTATGAGATCGGCTTCTAGGTGATTGAGTACGCTTAAGCAACGCCGAAGAAAAGTCTTGAAGATGTTATTTCTTCCAAAGAAAAACACTGAACAATACAGAACAGAAACTTAAGCATTGAAATCGAAAGATATTATGAAAATATACGAATACATCTATCATTCTGCCCTGATAACCGATCGAGCGAAGAAATACGGCAGAAGCGTGACCCAATAAGATATGTTATCAAGGCATTTAGAAGCTTAAGTCTTCTTAAAGCATTAGCCAACTATATGACACGTATTTGTAGTATAAGAACGATCAAAAATTGATAATTTTCCAAACTTGATGCTGGCAAATCATTCTTGAATCAAGTATTGTAAATATGTATTTTTCAATTCAGAGTGAAAGTATATAGTTGTACAAATATAAAATTCTATTAACTATGATTCTCTAGAATATATGTATATATCTGTCTATATTTCTATATTGTAAATAAGAGTTTTTTAAAGATTGAACGTTGTGAATAACAACCGCAATAACAATAAATAAATAAAAATACTTTAAAATTAACCAAAGTTTTGAACAACTTCCTTGCGCTATTTTTGACAAAATATTTCCCAAACTGCTAGTAATTTGCTTAGAAAACATATTATCTTTTTAGATCACCATGACTATTTATCGCTGCTAAATTTTTCCCGGGTTATTATCACTAGTGTAAACAAATCTTACTTTTTCTGACTCACCAAACACCCACGTTTAGTATTTTACTAATTTTTCTATTTTACAGCGAAAACATCGTTACCATATGTCAGAAATGTGTAACATAGTAAATATCTTCTCAATCGTTCATCATCGAAACTTTCCGTTTTTAATTTGCAGAAAATTCCGAATTTTTTTTTCAAAGGATGAAGGCGCCTGGCAGACGCTTGAAGCAGGTATCTTATGAATCAATTCTGATGCGGTAGATTTTTGAAGACCTTAAAAAAATCGGTAAAATGAGAAGATGAAAGCAGCAGAGAGTACAGACAATGAAGCTTATTACTTTAGGTATTTTGAGGGTTAAGTTGAGATCAAAATTATTGGTAGAGCAGTTTCTGGTGGGCAGACACAGTTTAGTCAAAGTGTCGTATATTCATGACAAACACAAAATAAATGTTTTGAGTGGGATTGTTTCAAGATAAAAACATTAAGGGAAATGAATCAGTTTGTGAATAAAAAAAAATTTTGATAATAAAACCGTGACGTTGTAGTGTTTTGTCTTGCCTTGACATATGGATTTAGGCAATACAGAATGGATAGGAAATATACAAACACTCAGGAGTGAATACACGTAATATAAGGATGCTGTCAACAAGGACAATGGACCATGAAGTAGGTTTAATAACTGCTGCTGTAGTAAGACCAAAGCAAAGTAAATAAGGAAGAGTAAGCAGAACAGAATTAAAAACAGCGTGATTAGGATAAAAACAGGTGAAACATCGCAAGTATAATACTCTTGAATAATCTACTACTATGAAGATGGGAGGAAAATAAGCTCATTTACGATAATATTGACTCAAAATTAATCCAGTAACGAAATCAATATTCGTATAAATAGATAAAAAAATATCAAAGATTCAGTTAAGAAGTTTTTTTAGTGTTTAATGTTTCGTGCTCAAGATATATAGAATATTGTATGTATGACTTTAATACTGCACCTAGCAAACAACTCGTCACTTTATTGTAATTCATGTCATTAAATGCCTCCCGCAAGGCTTATGGGATTGTTTACAAGGAATTCTCTTCTCTGATTGGTTAATACGCGACTTAGTTTTTCAAAGATCTGAGACACAATAAATCAATAGTTACTAAAAACAGCTTTTTTTTTTCAACGACAAAATTACCGACTCTCAATACCGTGCCAACTCGTGCCAACTATAGGTTATGTAACCAGCAAACAGGCTCTTCCGAATTAAAGAGTGTTTTTTTTTTCTGATGAAATTTTTTCTTTCTTTTAAATTAATCTTCATGAAAGCTTCTTTGACGCTGTATTTCTCAGAAAATACGTAATTCTAAAATACGATTACCCGGCTCAATGAAACGTTTGGATGATCAGTTTTTTTTAGTAATTTTGCGGCTTGTGCGTTGTTGACACCAAACACGAGTCTCTACACGTGAGCCCTCAAGCCTTTACTTAATATATGCCATGAGATCTCTGCTGAGAATACAGTCTTTAGAATATTAAGAAAAATAAAGAAGTGGAAAGATGAATCAATTTTATCATTTGGCACTTCAACGATTCAATTTATAAGTCTGACTCAGTATTACTCTGAGTTTTCTTGCACTCTCTTAGTGATTTTACTGGCTTGCTGCAAGCAAATGGCAAATATTTGATATGATAAATGAAGATAGCTAGAAAGAAAGAAAGAAAGAAAGAAAGAAAGAAAGAAAGATAGCAAGAGCAAGAGCAAGAGTAAGAGCAAGAGCAAGAGAGAGAGAGAGAGAGAGAGAGAGAGAGAGAAAGAGAGAGGTGCAAGAAGAAGGAGGAGGAAGGCTATATAGTTAACACCATTATTTTACCCTCCAAGATGGAATTTTTTTCCGACAATTTTTTTTCGCTTTTACGTGCAATTTCTCTCACTCATTTTTCCATGCTCTCATTTTCTTCATAAATATATGTGTTAAATTTAAGCGAGTTCAAATACTGGAATCCACTTTGACTGTAACCGAATTCTGTAATTTCCAAACATAACAAAAAGATATGAATAGTTTTAAAACTCATGAATAATTCTGTAGGATTTTTCAAAATAACTGTGCTACGTGCCTAAGAGATTCCTAGGTGTTTACACGGCACAACACTTAATAATTGATGGGGAGCTTTAATACTGCTGTTTACTAGTTATTATAAGACTTATAACAGCTGGTGTATGTAGATATTCATGACTCATAAAGGGTAGTCTAAGTTAAGTCAAGGTCTTCCTTCCAATGAAGATAGACGATATGTATTCATAAATTAGCCAGTTGATCAGTCACCTAATTCAGTTACTCAGTATTTTATTCATTCATTCATTCATCCTTTCATCCATTCATTCATTCATTCATCAGTTCATTCATTCATTCATCCATACATTCATTCATTTATCCTTTCATCCATCCATTCATTCATTCATCCATTCATTCATTCATCCATCCATCCATCCATTCATTCATTCATTCATTCATTCATTCATTCATTCATTCATTCATTCATTCATCCATTCATTCATTCATTCATCCATCCATTCATCCATTCATTCATTTCTATTCTTTCTTTCTTTCGTTCCATAATTCACTGCATGTTTTTCTGAGTCAGCGTTCGAATGATTCCCCTTTTTGTGTCAAGATTCAAGCGCTTACATTATTCATTATTTATGCATCCATTTTGTTTTTCGTTTCATTCCCATTTTTCCTGCGATATCCTTTTAGAAGAATTATCTTTTTCGTAAAAAATACATGACATTTTATCATTATTACCGAGGTCTGATGATTTATTTTCTTCGAATTACAAAATTATCTTTCCATCAGAAACACGTTATTTTTGACCATCTGGAAATGTAACACTTTGTTGCTATGGCAACTAAACTAGATAAAATCTTAGAAGTTTTTCTTTTTTTAAGAATAATCGACGTAGAGTAGACCAACGCGCTCTTTGGTGCGTCAATAATGCTAGAGAAACGATATATTTATGTAAGGTTGTTAATATATTCCCAGGTACTTTTGGTAAGGGAGTACGTTGCTATAGGTTTGGTTGACGTCATATTTAAGAGACGATGTCCGGTCGCTGATATTGATATTGCTACAAGCAACACCTCTGGTCAAAAGAACGTGGGCGCAAGGAAAATGACATACAAAAACCCCGTTGAAATGTTTGTCTTGTTTGGTCTAAATGACTTAATTTTCTTCAAAAAAATTTATTCACGTTGTTTAAATAAAGGATAATATGAAATTCTGTTTTAAATGTAATGGTTTTTATTAATTATTTTCCAAATCGTAACAGAAATAACTTTTTTTTTGAACATTGACAGATAGTAAACTGGACGGCACAAAAAAGTCTATTTTTAGTTTCAGTTTTCTTCCTTTTTTCCTCTACAAAGTTTTTTTTATAAAATATGGTGGAAAGAAAATGCACCATAGACAAGAAGTTTGCTTGAGTGAGTCAGTTCAGGTTGACTTTCGGTACGAGTGAGTTTTGCAATGCATGATGGGTTGGGGCCAGCCAGGCATTCAGGCCTGAGGCGAAGCATTCATGCACTCATGATCACGATGCAAAATCTTCACTTTCATAACTACGTTGTTTCTTGCATTGCATGAGCCTTGTCACTCTTGCCATTATTTTCAGCATCAAGCTCTCGCTGGTCTATCTACAGGAGAATTCTTCCCTCTATGGCGTACGGGTTGCCATCCAATGTACCGTCTGCTACTCTAGACGTCCTTTGGAATCGATTTAAGTTTATTGACAGAGAGTTGAACTCTAAGTCATGAGAAACTGAGCCGTACACATTAAAAGATGCTCGTTGAAATTCTTGCTTGGATTTTCTTTCTTCTTCTTGTCTTTCCTCGTAGGCTTGGAGTAAAGATGATGTAAGACCTTTAGAGTTTCTTCTTACTGAGCTCCATGAAGCCTGGCTTACTGGACTTAGTGGCTCTAAATGACTTCTTTCAAAGTCTTTGCTAAACTTATTCACTGGAAGACTCAGCAGCATCTTGTGGCTACTTATGAGCTGAGCTCCGATCACAGAAACTGAGAATTGTTCTCAACCGCAAAGGAAAAAAGATTACTTATAATTGTTAACAGACTTTGATCTTCACTCTTCCGCTGTTTTGCTTCATTGAACCGTTTTCCTTCTCAACACGTTTATATATAACCTTACATCATACATATATTTTTCAATTCATGAACAAGTGTGACGTCAGAGGGTGACGATTCCAATGACGTCACCCAGGGACTGATGCATTGCAGGAAGCCCAATTTCCATGCTACAAGTCAAAGCTAACAGAACTTTCTAGATCTTCCTAGAATAATCCTTCGACGGCAAAATGAAAAATCGTAGTAGAAAATATCGGTGAAAGTTGAGTTGATGTTCCAAGATGTTTGGGGAAGTAAGAAACCACGATGATGTTATATGAGTCATCATGATCTTCGTAATATTGTTTATAACAAACAATTTGGTGAGCGAAGGTCAAGCTGTACAACGTGACTACTTCGTTATTAACATATGCAGTAGTTCTTCACATGCTGGTTATATTTGTTTAAGCATTTTAGATGGCCAAGTTCAACCTAAATTCTCCATCAATTATATTGCGCAAATATACTATAAAACACAAATTATTTGGCTGGTACTTGGTTTAAGGGAAGTTGCTTATCGATTATTACAATAATCTGTTATTCTTGGCCATTATGCTAGGTTTTTAATAACATTATCTCCTTGCGCATGTATACGTATATTGTCTCCTAAGTTTTAATCCGATTTGTCGGTTACCATGGCAGCTATGAATACTCACAAAATCGTATGAATTCGATAACCAGACAAGTATTTCCTTATATGGAAACAACCTGTCGATCCATGCCTTTTTCTTGAACGTTCAAGTCAATACTCTTGTCTATGCAGCTGCTTCGTGCTTTCTCCTCTACCTCCCTCCCTCCCTCGGGGGAGTCTTGTATCGCCACTAGGGGGAGGGGCAGCAAATAGGCACTCTAATGAATAAAATTCAGTAATCTACAAACTGAGCGAAAATACTTGGCTAATAATAAGATAATATGCTGAAGAAAACCATACTAGTCTATCATATCAGGCAACAATGATCCACTATCCACTCCTCCCTTATTATCTCTCCTTCTGTTGATTTGAATTTAGATAGCAAATTAAACCCTCTACACGGCAGCCTTTGGGGGAAAACGTATTGAAGCCTATCTAGGTTTTTAAGATTCATGATATTATGGCGGAGATTCTAAATTTAGAGCTCTTCTTCCTGCACCAAAAACGTTTTTCGAATGTCTTTGGGGTATCCCGCGTGATTCCCGAAGTAGGACATGAAAAATATGATTTGAGCCTATCATTAAAGATACTTAGAGAAACATAACTAAGGCCTAAAAACCGATGAAATTATTAAAAAAATATAAGTCATTAATAAAACAGAACCACATGTAGTAAACGAGTCTTGCATGAAATAAAGACTATGAGTCATATCTAGTTCATTTTTTAGTTCTGTCATGCCAGTTAAGACATGAAGACATTAAGACATGAAATATTCGATCAGCCAAAAAATTCACAAGACATTTTGATGTTTATGCAGCATCACGCTGGGTTGGGATGGTGTTTGCTGAGTAATTGTTACGCCAGTACCACAGGTCACTATTGAAATGTCTGAGGTAACCATGACAACAAATGCGACATTAAGAATCAGATTATTTTGCAGAAGCTTGTGATGGAGTTCGATTGAGCCACGTGAAGGTGCACTCTCGTCGAGGGAATGGCTCTATCATTCATGAATCCTCTGGTAGTATAATATAAGTTATCTCTAAACATGCAGGGGCTACATATACACGGTCATATCCCCAAGAGACCGGCGGCCGATATATATAGGGATCTGTATTTGTGGTCGTATTATCGAGGCCGGTTCGTATATTAGTGGTCGTGTTATCGAGGCCGGTTCGTATATTAGTGGTCGTATTATCGGGGTGTCTATGTTAGTGATCTCAGTACGGGGTATCCGTATATTAGTGGTCGTGTCATTGGGGTGTCTATATTAGTGGTCGTGTTATCGGGGTGTCTATATATTAGTGGTCGCAGTACGGGGTGTCCGTATATTAGTGGTCGTATTATCGGGGCCACGAGGAGCTTTGACTATAAAGAAAAAAGTTGTAAGCAGGGGTTCTTAAATCGCTTTAGAAAAGTGCTTTTAAGGTGTGAGTATTAAATCATTATAATCTGGGGTGTCTATATATTAGTGGTCGCATTATTGGGGTGTCTATATATTAGTGATCGCATTATTGGGGTGTCCATGTTTATGTTCGTGTTATCGGGCTAATCCTATTTCTAGGTATATTTCTTACGTCCGTTCTAAGTGGTCATGACTATTTTGAGTATCAGGAACAGTAGAATCTAAAACAAAAGTAATCTGCTTCTAATAATGTTGGTATCCTAATAGTTCATCACGCCCTTCCGACAGGACCTTTGACCCCTACACTGTTATAAATATCACTAGACTTCCTTCTAAAATCCCTGTAAAAACATAATCGACCGAAATACTCAGTATTACACGCTGTGCCTTAACCGCGGAATTCACTTTAACTGAAACAATTCCTGGTGAGAATGGAATGAAATGTGTGTTTTGCTACTGAGCCTCTCCTGGTCCTCCAGGGCAGTAAGTTCCGCCCCCCCCCCCCCCCCCCCCCCGTAGTTATTCATGATTTCGTGATACGCTCAACCTTCAATCCTTCAAAAACGTAATAAAAAGAGAAAAGAATATGCATACATTTCAGCGTATTTTGGTACGTAGTTTATATATCTTCGTAATCTTTTTATCGTTTTGGATGATACACGAAACCCAGTCATATTGAGTTTTTTTTTAGAAATTCTACTAGAGTTCCAGTTTTCTTTTTTCATTTTCTTTTCTTTCACTTCCCTTTCCTTTCATATTGTATCAATCCAATAGACTTTCAATGAAGGTCTTTAATTTGCTTTTATTTTTAATCTCGATTGATTCTTGGCAGAGCTAAATTCCTTTTTTTTTTTAACAGAAAAATAGAATCGAATAAACGAAATGAAAATGTATTATATTAAGTGTGTTTTTATGGTTTCCGCGTCGGGATATGTAGATGTTTGTGTCTTATCCACTAATAAAAGAACACTCCACTCAAACCTTGAGAGATAGGGGGCGCACAAGATTCTAAAATTGGCCAATTCAAACCACCACACAAAAGACGTGATCCTAAGTGCTCCTAAAAAAGAATGACCTAAAACAAACAAGGCTTGAGCTATTTTTTTCCCCCAAGACATAACAAAAGCTAAGAACTGGCTAGACTATTAACCTTGATGCAAGTTTTCCTCGATGTTGATAACTGGCTCCTCTCCGTCTGAAATAAACCAACTTCCTCTGTCAGTAAAAAGGATAATATTTGGTGTTGTGACAAGAAGTCTTTATGCTGTTTCTTAATCTTCCATTCATGTGAACCTTTTAGATGTTTTTCTGGTGTTTGACCAGGCTGAAAGCCCAGTCTATGTAATGAGTAAAGAAGAAATTACGGGCGGACAAGCGATTTCATTGATATGCATTTCATTAAATATTTAATAGATAAACTGCGAGATCATGTAGAGACCGTGTTTAGCTGTCTTCCACAGCATCATCATTATTACTGATGAACGATTCATGTCTGAACAGAGAATTCTCCAAATATGCCACAACATACTCACAGAAGACATCAACTACAAATAGCATTTCAACTACACAGGTTATCTGGCCTTCATGGTACAGGACCTACAGTACATCCATCAAAATTCCAATCTTGAAGAAAAACTTCACAATATTGAAATTATTTTAATATTTTGAGAGATTTTATCGTGACAGGACTGGACAAAGCTCTCAATAATGCATGGACTAATTTTAGGTCAGGGTCTCGGCTGTAGCCTGATTTCACCTATCTTTATATATCAAGATATCTGCGTCTTGTTTTGATGCGTGGGTGGCCATATTTTGGTTTTTATTCCTATTCCTGTTAGTTCTTGTATTTTCTTCCATTTTTAAATTTCTGTGGGTCTGATTGATAGGAATAATGAAAAACCCTTAGTGTTGGGTAAAGGTGTAGGTTAAAGGTACTACAACATGTCCAAAATCATTTCTCAAATAAGGAAAACGTCATATGAATGTTCGAGACGATGTGAAGCGATTCAAACACCATTAGCCTTGAAAACTATGTAAATAAACCCCGAGTTAATGGTAAATTCGTATGAAAAGCTCTTAGTAAATCTCAGTCAAGAATAAACGTTCATTATTCTCATTGAAACATAATCCTTCACATAATGGGACGTAGAAAAGCGGGTCAGTAAATACCAGAATAGACCAGAATAGCTCCATGTGTCCATTCTCAACCAGTATCCAATCACAGGGCTTGAAACCATGCAATGTTTTCCCAGTCAGCACTATACGAAGCCTTTTAAGCGAGGGAGTAATCTTTTTGCTATTGTTGTTATCTGTTTTTCTTTCTTGTTTTTATCTCTTTTTCTCGATCTTTCTTTAAAAATCGACTTTGCCCAACTTCACTCCTTGACGTATAACTTTTTCCCCGTAAACAACAACTGCGGTAAACTACTTTGTCTCGCTACTTTTCCATAACCCATATTGATTTGTTTTTATCTGTAAAATACTGATTTAGTTGAGCGTTAACATCAAGTGTATGGTGTTAAAGAAAATGGAATTCACAAAGAAGCCTTACAAAGCGTTTACCTCCTTCAAGGGTTTTTTATTCCAGTATTTTCTAACTTATTTAGCCAACGCTTTATTCTAAGATAATGTCAAAACATGTGACCAATACCGGCCAAAGCGTGGCTGAGATTTGAAACTAGAGAACACTTGAAGACATATATTCCTTTTGATTCTACACTCGTATCAAGTCTTCATCGGTAAGGGGAGAATATGTGAAGATTTTGACTCGACATCCTCTGCCGATAGAACTCGAAAAGAGCATTCCAGAAAACAAATCTGTAAAATTGATCTCAGTTATGAATTCCCCAGATACTTATCAGATCATCCATTAGCACAGATAAGAAAAAGAACTCTCTCCGACGGCGATGCTGTGGGAAACAAAAATGCCTTGCGCACGCGCTGAATCATCGATCTTGGCGGCACGAAACTAAAAGATCTAGCCATCGGTCTTTATTTCAAAACACAGAGCCGTAGGGGAAAATGCAGTTGATCCAGTTTCAACTGGACCACTTAAGTTTTTGGTCCACCCAACGTTTTTTTTCTTTTACGACACCGGGTTGCTTTCCTTGAATTGCTATAAAATTGAACTGGACCGCCTTCTTGGAACAAAAGTGACTAAGCTGTATGCACAAACGAGTAGGCAGTAAGAAACCAGCTAAAAATTGACAGTACCTAAATGGCAATGAAAGCTTATCAATACCCTGGAACAACATCTGGGCTCAGGCTGATCTAAGTTAGGAATGGCTCGCAAACTCACAGATCCGGAACAGACAGAACCCTGAAACAACTTCTGGAGTGATCTAAGTCAAGGCGCGGCTAACTTACAGTTAGAATTGAATTTAGCTTGTCATGTTTTTGCGGAGGGAAGATCACTAAAGTGCAGAGTCCACTAATCGTTTGACTTCATATCTCTATGATATCTATTCAGCCCAATCTTTTGTTTAAGATATCCAACCACAAATATTCAGCGAATTCAAAATAGGATGACCAAATCCTGTTTGTAACAAGAAGATAAAAGTTCTTGAATCAACATGTTTGTATAAGGTGATATGGATGAGGTCGGCTCATGTGCGATGTCGATAAGGTGGAACAATGAAGCCGTGCTCGAATAAACAGATAATTTCTAGGATTCACGAGTGAGTCTATGATGATTTATCAGTATGTATTTTGAACATGGCTAAGCTTCGTACAATTGCTATCAACTACTCTTTACTTCATTTTGCGTGATATTTTTAGACGAATGAAAAGAGGAACCCGGTTCGGGTCAAGTTTCATGCAGAACCATGAACCGTTCTTAAGTCCTTCCTTCCTGGCCTTTCACCCAAACCCACTCTCAAACACACCAACACCTCCTAGACATGCAAAAGATTGCTAAAATTAAACCATAGTCATCGGTGATGGGCAGGTCAGGAAACAAAAATAAACGAGTTTTGACACAAAATGATTTTATTTATTGATCTGATTCTCGAGAATAAAAAAATGTGACTAGCTTGACCCGGCACTCACTAATTACACAGTCATTTATATTCCCAGAGACGGAGAAATGTAGGAAAATATTTCTAATGTTCTATAATATAAACCACGCCGAAGTAGGTCAAGGTAGCGCATAGATTTGAATCAATTCTGGACAAGTATAAATAGAAAATTAATCTCATTGAATAATGCAGTCATCTAGACAAGGAAACATTGGACCCATGGACTGCACATCACAAAGAAAACTAACTTTAAGTTAATTTTTTTTTTCATTTTTACATCGATATTTTTTTTTCTTTGGTTGCATTTTTTTAGTACATGGTTATATCCCTTCGGTCGTACAAAATGCAAATCCCGCCGCGTTAATAAAAATAAATATAATACTATAAAAATAGAACAAAGTTTTGTTTGATTTTGCAAAGTCTCCTGTCGGAAATGTGTATATTTTCATTTTAACTTGTTAAGACTGTAGATCAAAAGACTTGTCTTGGTTTGACAATATTCCAGCTTGATATATTGTCTTGTAACACTACCTTCAGCAGCACAATCCTAAACCATTTCTTCCTTTCAGTTCTTTAGTTATGTTATCTCAGTTTCGTGGACTGATGACATCTCCATCACCGAGGCGCCCACGTTTGTCAAACAAAGATTTCCCAATAAAGACAAGTAACTTCTTCTTGGTCTTTCCTATCCAAGAAACCCCATCAAACAAGGATCTGAGCCAAACTTTCTAAAAATAGTAGAATTATTAAGAGGAAGAGTAACGGAGTTCCTCCTCTGGAAAGATCTTGTTGCTCCAAACACATTCTTGTAGGCTTCCTCATAGCGTTGAGTACTTATGGCTGTCATTAGTTCCTCTCGTGCAAGCTCGTTGCAAAGATCGTCTGTTAAAACTATAGACTGCCTTCTTTGGACCCCTAAATTTCGTTTTCTGGATGAAAGATTGCTTTGTTCAAAAGCTTGAGCCATTTTAAATCAAAGAAATAAGGACTAGAAAATCTTGGATGCGATCTTTACTCGTCAGGCTTAGAACCTGTACGTTACGTAAGTGTTCAGTGGATGCCTAACGACGTTGCAACGCTGTTTCTACCACAGAAGTCCGTGTATGAAGAAGACCAACTGGTTTTGATACGACTAGTTGTGCTTTAGCTGTAGTTTCCCAGGCACTCAGCGGCGATATGTGGCGAATGGATTGATTCTTTGTCCTTTATCGGCTGATTGATCTGATCAAGTCTTGATCACAGTGATTATAAGTGCTTCCAGAAATAGAAATGAAAGTTAATACGTGATGTTATGATAGCTATTATGTTACCACATGAGCGGAGACTATTTTTAGACACAAGCAAGCAGAATATAAAACCTTGTTGACACTTGGGCTGATCGCAAGTCTGAGAGCACTCGAATCATATCAACCGTGGAAACAACAACCTGAGTATAATTGGAATCAAAATTAATCAAGTTGATGTAAATTGATGGGGGAAAAATGACGAACGGCAAGAAACGTCCAACGAAATGTTTGATAAGATTTTTAACCGAAAATGAAAAATATTGTTGATGCTTTAGTTGATTTTTTATTTGACACAGAAATAAGTAAGATCTCTAATAATGGATCTCATGCCCTAAGGGAGAAACGCGTCCCTTACTAAATACAAAAGCTAATAAAAAATAACAACTAATGGTATTCATCATAAAGCGCTCATTCCTGACGAGATCTAGAGTGACGAGGCCATTTTTTTCTTTTATTGATTGAGTTGTTGTGGATCGTAAGTGAAAAGATGGTAAATGATGTAATATTTGGGAGTAATTTTAAGGTGTGAATTTGTCATTTACCACCCTGTCATTATCGATGGAGTGAGAAATAATTGGAGTAGAAAGCAGTATAAGAAAAAAAACCCGAAATAAATTACAATAAAACATTTGAAAACATTCTCATAAAACAGAACAACTAAAATGAAGAAAAATCTGGTGGGAAAATCAAATTTGAAAAGCAATCTTATACAAAACATCAGCGAAAATTATTATTTCTTTCGCTTTCATGAGCACATGCGACACAATGGAAGTTTCGTATGTTAAGCAATACAAATAAAACTGAAATCAATCTGGAAAGACAAGTGAGTTGTTAGATGTCATCAGTGTCAGCCATAACATACTGGATCGGGCATTACTGAAGATATTCACTATCTGAGTCCCATTCAGGGATAACGATAGCGGCGACACGAAGAACGCGCTACAGGACTGGGAAAGAAATAGATTAGTCAGATAAACCAACTTCACACCAGGAACATCTGATTCTTGTCTAACAATAAACATTAGAACTAAATCTTAGAGTCACAGATAAGAAACGAGACTCCTTTTATCTACATCTTCCCCCAGATGGTGGGATGTTTGATTTCATTCTGATAAGGAGATAGAAAAAAATACACTGGGCGTGGTCTTGTGTTGCTGTTCTGTCCAACTGTGTCAGTTCAAATATCGAAAAATTCTGCTTGGAAATGAATGGGATGGTAATTCTGCTGTCTGCCAAATGACTTGCCAAGTTTCACGGGAAGCCAAGCCTTCAGAGTAACAGAAGCAGAATAGGGTGAGGGGATGATGCGGTGTTAAATCAGTGGATCCTGTATCAGTCATTAGAAAACGAATGAAAGAATAGGAAAAAATGAAGGAAACGAAAAGAAGAAAGAGAATGAGAATGAATGGAAGAAAGAAAGAAGAAAGAACGGAAAGAACGGAAGCAACAGACAAACAAACGAAAAAGAACTAGGGAATTAAGGGCGATAAAACCGCACTAGTCTACAAGTTGGGGAAAAAACCCTACAGATTTCTGCTCAATTAAAAATGGTTGTCATTCACATGACTAAAGATCAGTTTACGACAGTAATTCACACTTGAGGCAAAAAAAAAAACATGAAATGACTCATAATTCGCTTCGTAACCAACTATTGAGCTACGAAAATAGAAAATAGATTGTAATCTCGAGTTTCGAAATTAAAAACTTCTTATTTTTAAGCATTCTATTTTTATGCGGACCAATTTTAAGGAATAAAGTTAGTCTCTCTTCATTGATCTGACAGACCGGCGTGCTGATATCAAAGGAATATTGATCGAGTATTATCAGTTGAGTCCTTGAAGCCGCAGGATCGTACGAAACTAGACCTTAGAAACCGCAACTATTAATATGCATTGAGCGATAAACTAACAATATATATTTGCGCACTGGGTTAAGTATTTAGAATTCTTAGCATATTATCGACATTGTTTTTATGATTGTAATGGATACCGTGCCGCAACTTTTAGTGTTCAGGGAAAGTTAGTCAAAGACAAAGTTGTTTTCAAGAGTAGTAGTCAAGGTTGCAGAACTAATTGTAGTACTGCAAGTGAGGTTCGTGATATTGACCATATAGTTTATTAATGAGATCTAGTAACCTTGACCGTGAGCTCTGCACGATAAACAAAGTAGAACCGGTTGAATTCGTGATCAATAACATTCACAACATCACAATAATAAGTATACATAATAGCTTTAACCATAATCATGTTAATATCAATCGTATGACTCACTGTGGTTATATATATCTTGCTCAAAACATCAATATTACATGTTTGTTATGAAGGTCAGTAGTAGGGAAGCAAATATCTTGAACTCCAAGAGAAAGAATTATTCACTAAAAGTAGTTGCATCCAAGTATTGGTAGTAGATAGATAGACAGACAGGGGTATAGTAAAATAGATTCAATTATTTTTCACCCTTAGGATTAAGGATTTATTAGAATTTAAAATTTAAACAATTTTGAGGGAAAACTTGGTCTATCAATGCTGTCGAGTATTGGTAGTACGATTAAGGATTTATCAAAATTTAAAATTTAAAAAAAATTTGAGGAAAGAGATGGAATAAACGGCTGAGGCTGGAAAGGTCTGGAAACGCTACAACGACGGTTTCCCCTTTCATTTTCAATCCCCCTTTTTTTGTTTTTTTCCTTTGATGTGATGAAACTTTCACTCTCGGGCACGTGACTTTTGATCTTGACATTGAGTAACAAACAACGACCAGTCAATTTGGTCTTTCAGGAATACACATGAAATTGCTTTTACATAGGCTGTTATATCAAATGTATATCGGACCCAAATTAAACTTAAAGGCCACTATAGAGAACTGTACTTGGCACCGTTATTACCAGTAGATTTGGTCTTCAAGAAAATCAAACTCTTTGCCACAATAGGAAAACGAAACAAAACAATAATAATAAATAAATAAAATTTTCAAGAAATTTCTGGATGCAGGAAGTCGTAAAGAGTAAGTAACTAGCCTTTTCACGTACAGGAATCGGTCTTTATTTTTACCCTAAATTACAGCTAGAGCATAATATGATACCGATGATTACTTTCACTATTTTTATCTCTTCCATTCAATTTTTCCTTGTAGTTTAGACTAAAAATACTTCAATAACTGGCATGATTACAAAGGAATATTCATCTTTGACCTGAGCCATCAAAATATTTTCTTTCTCTAGAAAAATCTACTTTCGACTACTGACACGTTTCGTAATGTATAAAGGAAATTTGGCAACATGTCGGGACCGGTAACATCCACTGACCTTGCTGACGTTAAATAAATTAACTGCTCTCAAAAACCTGTTTCTAGAGCAATTCAATGTCATTATTATAATAGATTGAGTTTCTCATTTCAACCCGAGCCTGCGAGTCGTGGTACAGCTGTTCGAGACACTATGCGCCTGCGCAGCTTTAAATATAGAAGACAGGAAAAAATATATCTCAAAGAATCTCAAATACTATCCACGAAAATACACAATTTCAAGATCCGCATCTATTTTAGGATACTTGGATATACTGCAATTATCACGGAGTGGGTTGCCTGTGTTCCAAATCTCACAGGTAGCCCAGGTAGCCTAATCAAGTACATGTCACTGATTCAGTATTATAATAATATTTGAAGTAACAGTCACTACTCCAATGCATAAATACGCAGAACCCAGATCCAGAGTTTTTCGTTACTCCTTGATTCGAACAGTATTTCATGTAAAACATTACAGCTTTAAATGTTTAGTGAGATTCAAGGCTTTTGTCACTCAGTAAAATATTGAGTCACGCCGGCCGGCACTGATTTCATTTCAAACAGAGAAATTTTCGAGCTACCATGTATTTGCTCGATTAATTTACAATATTAAACTTATATATAATACTAACCTTATCGATGTAGCAAGCAGAAGTAGTGAATCTTTGCGGACTTCTTCAATCTGAACAGCTCAACTACGTATGGAGTCAGAACTTCACTAGTACATACGGGGCTTTCAGTGTTAACAGGCGCCAAATTCAAATGCCGTAGTGTTAAACGTGTCAAACTATGTGTTAATGAAAGTATTTCGTAGTTTAA
This sequence comes from Anthopleura sola, assembly GCA_023349425.1. NCBI lineage: Eukaryota > Metazoa > Cnidaria > Anthozoa > Actiniaria > Actiniidae > Anthopleura > Anthopleura sola. Next base: position 278,452 of record JALHLI010000011.1, on the reverse strand, counting down.
CATAAAACAATAAACTCTAATACAATTGAACAATGGAGAAACAATTCATTTGAGATATTTCTTGAATTTCTCTTGTTTAAGTCACGTCATATCACAACAAGTCATGTCACACACGCTACACACTTCATAAATACTAAAACGTCCTAGAACTCCAAAATATCAAGAAATATTTACATACTTTTTCACGAATTATACTTTTTTATAGTTTCATCGGCTTCTAAGACTTCTATAATTAATAACCAGGCTAGATTTGTTAGTTTTAAAGACTTAAAACTACTCAATTGTGTATGAAAGTTGAACCAAGTTTACCAACCTTTTCAGTTCCTTTACGAGTTTTACTCCCAAATTTAAGCGTAAAAACTTTGATGAAATAAAGCTTGAGTTGTTCCGTAGGAATGAGACTCATAACGTTGTGAATTGAAGCTCCAAAATCAAGTTAAACAAGTTAAATCTTGCTTTTTTAAAGCAAATTTCTGTGAAGGTAAACCAGTCGAAACGAGATAAAAAAACTACTGTGTCAGTCACGTGACCTATCTGCTGACAGTTTCTTGACCAATCAAATGTCTCGTCAATTATTAAGACGTGCACATAGATGGCTTTTTAACTAAGTTGATAAAAAAAAAACCATCTGTACCTGGCAAGAAAACCGGCTTTTCAAGATGTTTTTTTTTTTCAATAAATAGTGAACAGGTGAAGCTATTTTGATTGACACTGAATGGTCTCATCAGCGTCTTTCTTTCTCAGTGATGTGGGCTTCATACAGTGTATTCATGAGTGTTATCAATAAGAAACTCAAACAACATTTCGTCGATTAACTTTAATAATAATATCATCAATGTAATCAAATACCCAAAGCAAAATTCCTAACACCTTAAAAGAAATAAAAGGAGGGAAGGGAAAGAGAAAGAGAAAGAGAAAGGAAAGTGTATCGTGCGTATGCGTGCATTAAAATAAAATAAAATAAAATATTATTAGACCATCAAGGAGCATGCGCAGTGAATGTTAAGGAAATGATGTCATAGTTACTTAGCAACCAAAGAGCATATTATTTTTGGGACTTGGGCAATGAGCATGCGCATTGGCGGGTTAACTATCTCCCTTTCTATCTACTTCAGTTATGTCCGTAGATGAGCTTCGTCTCGAGTAGTTCGTCTCACTATCTTGTGCGTTACTTTTTCCTTGTAATTCTAAACGTGGAAGATAAAAAGTCAAAATCAATTCCTTTTCTTTTGCGAGCTGCAAGCATTTGATTACTCTTACTATATTGTATGTTCTTTAAGAACGTTTACTAGAAATGAGTCATGAATACCAGACACAGTTTGATAGTATTTCTTGCGTTCAGTGCCGAGGACCAGTGCATGAGCATGCGCAAACGTTTTCCAACGTTTCCTAGCAACCATGCACTACTTACTTCATCTTCTTCATACAGCTGTCTTTAGCAAGCTCTTGGATCCTGTCAACGACTTTCTGAGCAGCGTCACCATGGTTACCATTAAAGACATTTTGCCTCTGAGTCAAGGCCAATGCAACGAGATCTCGTTCATTGACAACGTTACCTACACCAACAGACATCAAGTGGATCTTCTTGCTCGACTGAAATATCAAATATTTCTATCAATTTTATAAACATAATATATAAACGCTTTTACGATCACGTGATGACAGCCATATTGGACGAAAGAAACTTTCTCCTGAGAAAATTGTTTCCTTCTTAAAATTGATCACAGGGCTAACAAACTATATAAGATGCTGAGTCCAGGAGTCGAACCCGAGACCCCAGAGGTGAGAGGTGAATGCCCTCAGATACACACACCCTTGATTTCCCTAAAGCAAGCTGTTAACCAGTGTAGTAACCATGCGGCTTTACGCCATGATGTTTCACATTTCTACGAAGTCTGTTCTGATCTCAATAAGGCCCTAACCTCAGCCATGTATACTTATCCTGTTATATACATATTAAATATAGATTCTTCTGTATCCATGGCTGACCCCTTATATGGTCTAAAAAGCGGTCCAAGTACCATCTTATGAATCAGTCATGATAGCTACTGATAGCTATTTGGGAGGATTATGATATTGAGAGCGTACTTGAAAACTTTTGGCTTAATTGATCCCTAGACATCTGACTACAACACTCTTACCCTCGTGCTCTCGCGCGCCGACATAACTGGAATTCGCAACCACAAATTTTCATTCAATGGCAAATATTTCTTGTTTTGCGCGTTCAAAACCTCCGCAAATAAATGATTACCGCAGCCACAAGTTTTCAAAGGCGACTAATTCGTATTTTCCGCATGTTAATGACAGTAAAGTACACTTGAACCAAGAGCAACCACAATATCTTGAGTCATAACCTGCAGCACGAAAGACGCCATGTAAAGAAGTACTCTCGGAAACGACCCTTGGAAAGCAGTCAAGCATTTGGCACTGGCTGCAAACATCTTGTAATCTTATTTACTCGATTACTCATGATTACACACCCTTTAATATGTGAAATATGCCGAATAACAAATGAATTTGACAACTCATTCCAACGAAAATGATAGCTTTCCCGACACTGAGGAAATGGATTGCTATTCTCGATCAGTCTTCCCCCTGAAAAGATGATTCCATGTTAAAGATGCGTCTACAAGGACAAATATTTTTTCGAGTATTTTACAGTAGATCCTCTGTTAAGAGATCAACTTCTATTTAGCGACCAGTTATTCAAAGTCCCAAAAAGGGTTTTTGTACTAATTTATGCCACTTGACAATTCCCCGAGTGGTCACTTTATAGACGATTGATCTACTGCACTGATTCAGTAGGAGCTTTGCTAACCTGTAGGCTCAGCATGATTGGAGTGATAACAGAGTCTTGATGAAGGGATCCATCTGTGATCGTTATTACAAACCTCGGTACATCAGATCTTGAACCACCTTCCTCTGTAAACAAGATGCTGTCCGCCATCTTTAGGGCTGTATCAGGCCAGGTACTGCCGCTCATGCTGGATATATTCTGTTAGGCATTAACAAATATGGTAAGAAAAATAGTTCTTTCCTGTTTTGCAGAGTATGGATAGAGGCTCAAAGAGGTGCATGTGAAGGGATAGAGGGTAAAAAAGAAAAATTACAGCATCATAATATTTTCAAATTAATGTTTGCAGTAACTGATGCTAACCCTGGGGGAGACTACTGATGTTAAGGGCAAGTCTTCATTCTTTTCCCAGGGGACCAATGAGTTTAATTGTCTTAGCGACATTCTTAGGAACAGGGGTGGCCTATTTTTATGTACACTACCTATATGTATTCTTAAAGGTGTAGGATGTTAACTGTTAATGTTAATTAATGTAAATCACTTTTATTTAGAGTCCTAAAATAACACATGACAGTCACAACTGATAAACTAATGGCTTTCTTTGTTTAACGTCTCTGAAAAAGACGGGACTGCCATTTTACGTGGTCATCCGAACCATATACTTTTATGTATCATTTCAAGACTCACGTTGATGACATTCTTGAAGCCATCATCAGAGTCTCCTTTATTGAGAGCGTTTTTGAAGGTGAACTTCAAAGTCGCTGTATGAGTGAATGTGATGAGACCCACGTGAGCTCCGTAGCGCGAGATGTTCAGGGTACTGACGAGATTGTTCAGGAACGTTTTGGCTATGTTCATAGTCGGTCCTTCCATACTGCTGGATACGTCCAATAGTACTGCAACATCAACGATCTCCCAGCAATCTACCATCAAATAATCATTACTATATCATTAACTTATCAGAATAATATGCATTTTTCTTTCTTTCTGTCGTACAGGCAATGTGCAGTAATGTTCCTAATACCGCGCATGCGCAATGACGATACAAACTTTGCCATTTTCACTGCGCACGCTCAAAAAGCAGTTTACAAAAAAAAACTGTAAAAAAGAACACTTCATGATCGGTTTGACGTTGGGAGGCATGATTTGAGCTCCTGTTCAATGAAGTTAACACGATTTTTTCCTGCTCTTACGGATAAGAATTTAATGTTTACATAATTTTATCCCTACAAAGGAAACATATTTACATATTTGTTTTAAAAAAGAAGTATATATTTTTGTCGTATGTTTTACTGATATGTCTTTCCGGTTCTTCAAAAAAAAAGTATTCAAAAAGCGAGTGAAACAGACATTGATGAATAATACATAAATAAAAACAAATGGAATTCATGATTAGCAATAAGTGTAACACTAACCAAGCAGATCGTACACAAAGTTCGTCCTTGCTTGTCCAACACAGTCAATCGGCGCATCAAAGTCACATATCACCTCACCAAATGACTTGTAACTTTGCAAGCAGGTGTGAGTTTTACCATCACGTGTGAAGTTTGGGTTATTACCACTCCAGCACTCGGCATAGTACTGGATTCCTATGTAACGATATCCTCTTGATCGAGCCAAGGCCGCACATCGGCATATCAAACTGTGGACATTGATGGTATACCGTTAGTAACGCGCGTCCCGCGAGATCAGCATTGGGTCTAAACCTTAGGTATACATTCCATTCGCTACCCGGTCCTGTAGGTATACCTTCCTGTAAATACCCAGTCCCGTAGGTACCCGGTTTTATAAGTGTCTATAGCTATTCCTGTAGGTATTCAGTCCTGTAGGTACCCGGTCCTGTAGATACCTCGAGTCCCATAGGTACCCGAGTCCCGTAGGTACCCATTTCTGTAGGTATCTGGTCCTAATGTACTGTATTATACTGTTGGTGTTATATAATGCCGGTATCGCAGGCCTCCCGTTCTCTAGGTGCCTTATCCTGTAGGTACCTTATCCTGTAGGTGCCAATACCTAATGAAGCACTCTTACCTTCGAGTTGATCCTTCAAAGTCCTTCCAGTTGAACAAAACACCGGAGTAGCGTTCCTTGTCGGACGGGTCACGATCCGTCATGATCAGCTCAGGTAACGGCTTGGTAACATCTCTGTAACATCCTACTTTCTCAAAATCCACCTTGCAAGTCAAGGACCCTGAAATAGGGCAAAGAAAACACGGGTTTAACCAAAATATACACAAGAATATGTTTAAAAAATACCTAATTAAAAAACTTGAATAAAGAAAGATTACTTACCTTGCAGGAAGACAGCAAGGAGGATCAACACGGAAACCAGCTGTGATGCCGCCATCTTGGAATGATATCTTCGACTTTGAGAAAGTTCACCAAAAATCCTCAAAACTGTGGTAAAAGTATCTGCACTTTAAGAAAACAGTTCAAAAAGGCTTTAACGAAGAAAACCTTCTAGTATAGTTCGAGAAACAATTCAACACCAAGTTATTATTGATCAAGTTATGGTTCACTGTACGACACAATCCTTTGATCCAACAAGACTTTTGTTGCATTGTGTTTAACGGAAATGTTCAATTCAAAAGACCATATTTGCAGATTCTTTGCAGAAATTCCCAAAGCAGCTCAATTTGGAGGAAAATACAACAAATTGAAACCCCCAGGGGAGTAGAATTCTAGAGTTTTGTCCTCCAAATTGAACTGCATTGAAAACAATGAAAACAATGAAGGCAGTGAACCAATTAAAAGTACTAGTTTTTTTAATACAAATTTCAAATACTTGTATTCTGAGCACTTCTAACTCCACCAAGAAAATCACTTCAAAATCTAGCTCAAATTTCTTACCTTCAACTGCATGTATTGTCTTTAGTCCCTGCACAACAACAACCACGTACTAATGTGAAGAAAACTTGCTGCACAGCTCAGTATTTATGTCTTATTTGATCTGATAAAAGTTTGACTTAAGCTTGACGGATCCGGGACACTCTCTGACAGAAAATTAAACTTCGATATTTTAAAGTCCTTGATAAAACGATTAGATCAGAAAAGATAAACTCCTGAAAACCGTTTAACTTGGACAGAGAATATTCAAGATTTTAATACCGGAAAATCCGAGTCAGTTACGAAACTATGATTAGTTTTTGATCTTTCATGCTAAGATTTCCGCCCCACTCTGACAGGCAGGATAAAACTTTACTTCTTTTCTTCTTGTTCTGGAAAGAGAAGCTGAAAACTCGAATAAATAAAAGGCGAAAAAGCAAATATTTTCATCCATATAGTCCATAAAAAATTGTCGCAGTTTTCTTCGTTGTATATGTAGACAGGAACATTCACAACGTGTGCATATGCGCACGCATATTTTCTTCCGTCGCATATCGGTGACTTTGTTGTTATCGTTAATATTTAGTGAACGTGAGGGAATTATCGCGAAATACTGATAAAAGACGTCCAATTAAAGGTAGATTAGTGGCATATTAATAAGACGAAAACCCCGCAACTTATTCTAAAACTTTGCAGCACTTTTTCATTCTACTGATACCCTATCTATTCACTTTGTTAAAAGTCGATTTTCTTAATGACGTCCTCCATGTAGAGTCAGTCAAACTTACTGCTTGTATTTGGGCAGTAAGACAATAGAATCAAGTTTATTAAGGCTTTTTTACATTGAGACCTCGATCTAATACAGCGAGTACCAAGAGAACTATTCGTTCGTGAATTGAAATGTAATTTATACATTTCATCTCATCAAAGGAAATTGCAACATAACATTCCATTGTTCATCATACTTTTTTTTGCGTATAGCTTAAGGCCGAAAGTTAGCTGGATTTACAGGGATTTGCTTGAATGTTGGATCGGCGCACGGACTGTGAGGTGTTAATCAACCCGAGATCTTCGAGCGGTCTGGTAAGATCCGATGATATCTCAAGATTTCTCCATCAAAGGCGCTGTTTTCTCGCATGACATTATACTATGATATCAAAATATCTACAAACAGGACCGAAGGTATCAGCAGTTGTCTACCTTAAGGTGCACAGGATTAGAAAACAAAAGCCAGTTAAAAAAACCATACAGAAGTGAAACAAAGACATCTGGTCAGATGTAACCTAGGCAACAGTTTCTTCAGAGTCACGTGTCTGACTGCATGAACTCGATGTTGCTGGAGACTCAACTCACACGCGCATGGAAAAAGGGCCGAAGTTTTCTTCGTCTTTTCTCCCTTTTTTCTATTTGATTTTAGATTTTGCAAAAAGGATTCACGACGAAAATGTTTCTTGAAGATTGTGGATAAATTGGCTGCCATTTGAAGCAGGCCTTTAAGTGATTGCAATCAAGAACTTCGATTCATCAGAAATCCAAACATTTAATGACATAAGTGTTTGCTGTCATATGTCACCCAAGCGAGAGCAACAGGACTAGATATTGTGTCGTGTTTCTAATCTTTATTAGCAATTTATTTTACAAAGTGTCTCACATATCGTCCTGCTCGGATACATTTACTTCTAATGGCCAAAAACATGTTATTAACGCAAGGCTAGTCTTTGATATTTTCAATTGTTGAAGTGCAAGCAGGCCCGAACCGAAACCCCTTTTTCTGTGTAAGTGAAGTCCTGTTGGTTTCAGTCATTCCCCCTCGTTTCTATTAGACCACCTAGTGCCAATCCCCTTCCCATTTCCCGATCATGATTTCAGACATGCATGCATTTCCTCGTATTTTCCTTCGAGGGAAAAATAGAGCAGGATATATAACCAACACAAGATGTATTTTATTTTGTCCTTTCTAAAACTATGAAATACAACAAAACTTGATTGATATAATGATGAAGTGAACTGGAAATAAAGACAAACAAAAAAAGCACATGGTTAGACAGAGATGGATGGATGGGATCGACGGAATGGGATGGGATGAATGGATTGGATGGGATGAATGGATTGGATGGGATGAATGGATTGGATGGGATGAATGGATTGGATGGGATGAATGGATTGGATGGGATGAATGGATGGGATGAATGGATTGGATGGGATGAATGGATTGGATGGGATGAATGGATGGGATGGGATGAATGGGATGAATGGATTGGATGGGATGAATGGATTGGATGGGATGAATGGATGGGATGGGATGAATGGGATGAATGGATTGGATGGGATGAATGGATTGGATGGGATGCAATGAGATGCAATGGAATGGGATGGATAATTACTTCCTTCTATGGTGCGGCCGATGTTGGTGTCGAGGTAGTTGAGATAGTCGAGTTCATTTTCATCTGACAAAACTCATCAGTTATTTCTCGGATTCTCTTGATGAGCATCGGAGCATTGTATTCCTCTGCCGTGACAACATCCTTCGTCTTATCCTGGACTATCTTCTCTAGCCGTGGTTTATTGATATCTAAGCCGACACCAGCCACTAGAATTTTGATCTTCATTTCCTTAAAATAGCACCAAAGATATACGATACTATTAATGTACTATGGGGGAAAATGTGTGGGAGAGAGGACGCTGGGATTTGGGGAGGGGGAGGGGGAGGGGGAGGGGGAGAGGCACAAAAAAGTACCAAGGTGCAAAGGGAGGTAGGGATGTCAGTATTCGAGTTTCTGTTGCTTAGTGTTGATTTTGCATATTACTTGTTTCATTAAGGTTCTTAGAATTGAAATGTGTATATATGTATTGATGATGAAGTTGTTCATTTTTCACTTGACTGTTTGTATTTGTGACTATTTTGACGTTGAAATGAACAAATGAGTCTGTAATCAAGGAACACAGCGGTATGTCGTGTGTTTACTTACTCTAAGGCGACCCAGCATGCTAGAGAGATCGTTGACCTTTTCAGTAGCTTTAAACAGTCCATTAGAGATGAACACAACAAACCTACTGACGTCTGGTCTGGACCCAAACGATGTACCAAACAGTAACTCTATGGCTTTGTAGGCTTTATCAACACTGAGAAAAACACATAATATAAACGGGTTAATATTGGTTCCCAGGTTGTGTTGATATCTAAAGGAAGAAAAGACTCAACCCTAGTCTCTCTCATCAGTTGTATTACACAGGTATCCCAAACCTAAAAATTAATTACTAGTCGCAAAAACCGAGAGTGCCTGGAGAGGAAGTTAATCAATTTGTACCTGCGATCGAGTGTGGGTGTTTTTAAAATCAGCAAATAATACTCGGGTATTCATTACAAACTGTTTTTCTTCTTCCGTTAATTAGTTTATAAATAGCTTCTCTGTAGAGATTCCACTGCTACATCCCATTTATTTTCTAATCTATTTCTTATTTAGTTCTTAATATTATTCCTATATATATATATACCTTGCCGAGGTGGCGTTGAATCCATCGTGTGCCGTCACAGCCAAGTAGATCTCTTCCTTCGTGTAATACGTATCAAAATGAAGCATCACATGGGACTCTTTAGAGAACTGCATGAGACCAATTCGTGTCTCGTGTTCACCGACGGTAAAACTATTCATCACATCGAGGGCTAAAGACTCGGCCATTACCAGTCCCTGCTCGATCATGGAGTAAGAGGAATCCAAGACAAATGCTATGTCATGCTGCATCTTGCATTTGTCCAGTACTTGAGGGGGAAAAACGCAAATACAGACATGAGAGGTGGGTAAACACTTGGGTAGATAGTGGGAATCGGTTATGCTATGACAAATTGCGAGCAAAACCAAGAAAATTTTTAAAAAATTATTGAAAAAGAAAACGAAAAAAAAGAAAGAAAAGCTATAGGAACGAAAACTTTTAAACTTTTATCCTGGTGGATGGGTGACCTGAAACTTATACCCCGCTTAACCGGGATAGTCGACTATTTCTCCCAAGAACTACTCTTACTACGTGTCATACGGCTTTTGTTTCAACTTCTATCATGATAACGATTTGAGCAGCGATCTCTTGGGCGACTTTAGTGTAGCTCAATATCCCACGTGTAAACTAGAGATGATTATCAGACGATTGCTGTAATAGCTACAACCATTGCATCACAAGTCATTAACTCACCTTCTGATGACAGGGTACATGAAGCGAGGAACATCAGTAGAAGTATTCTTAGAAACATGATTGGGATGGATGTCGTCTATGGGTTACACAGAAAGAAACATTCTAGTTAATGGCAAAACAACGAGAAATAAAAATTATAACAAATGATTCTATTCGCACAGAAAGACGCGCATTAACAATAAATACAGTATTAGATAAGACACACAAAAACAAACCGAGGCAAACATACAAAACAGAAACTGAAACAAACAAACAAACACACAAAACAAACACACAGAACAAACTTACAAAAGTAACCAACAAAACACCAAAATAACCAACAAAACACCAAAATAACCAACAAAACACCAAAATAACCAACAAAACACCAAAATAACCAACAAAACACCAAAAAACAAACAAACAAACAAACAAACAAACACACAAACAAACAAACACACAAACAAACACACAAACAAACACACAAACAAACAAATAAACAAGCAAGCAAACAGACAAAAAGTAACCGACAAAACACCAACAACAAAAATACAAAAAAACCAGACAGACAAACAAACAAAACACACAAAAATACAAACAAATAGAACCACAAACGATTATTTTTGGGTAGGAAAACTACATCAAAACAACGACACTAAACAAGAAACAAACCTGAGCAACAAACAAGCAAACAAACAAACAAGGAAAAATTAAAACGACAAAACGTTAGTTTTGAAACACACCAGAAATAGTAGCACAAACCTGAAGTAAAATACACTTCAAAAAAGTTCAAAACTCTAACCTTTACATCCACTGACAAGAAGATTTTGCCGTATAGTATTAACGATAAAGACAAATCTATCTATCACCCATCCATCTATCTCTATAAGTTTTGGTTACTAGTACAAGAATAAAAATGGGGCTTACCTCCAGGAGAAGAACGACTGGTCTGTAAGATCTCTCTGACCAAATCCAACTTGATTACAGCGCTGACAACGAATGTACCATTTGCCAACCATGTTTGGAATTTTCTTAATGTGAAAAGGTAAATTAAACTCCTTTGTTTGGACTTAGGTCGATCTTTAGAGATTACTGCAACACTAATCTTTCAAACACTTTTTGAAAATTAAAATACAATTACGGACAAAACAAACCTTAAATATTTAGGAACTAGAAAGGAAAAGTCTTAAAAATCACGAGTAAGAAAGTATTGTTCTCAAAAATAATTATAAAATATCTTTTAATAATGTTTTTTTTTTGCTGTTGTTGTTTTCTAAGTATTGAGATCTTTGGAAAATAAATTCATTAATTTGATAATTAAAATTAACTAAATAATTTTCATGTTTGAACGCCACTCTTCTGGCAATTATTATTTTGATTAAGCCCTTAAGCCTAGACAGGATCTAAAAAGGTTGCTATAGTAACTGAAGGCAGTGATCACCATGGTAACTATTAGTAGTAATCCATTCAATGAGATGACTCAATGACTAGCTCAACAGCTTAACTGATTAATTATGGAAAGGATCAAATGTAGCAAATAATGATTGCGAAGCCTTTGGAAAAACTTGGTCAGAAGAAGTACTAAGCAAAAAGCACGCACAGCGCAGTCGTATGAATAGAACAATTGAGCAACATAAACCACACCTCAAAATCTTTACCGTGAAGGGACACGAAGAATGGGAAGCAACGAAAACTTCCCATTTTCCCACTCTTCTTGGCTATGCCTCGTGGTATGATCGATCGAGAAGGTTCGTCCCATATTGGACCAAGGCTAGTTTCGTCTTATTTTTCTCTTTCATAGATTTACCAAGAGTTGTTTTTAGTTTCCTCTAGCCCTGATATGCCGCTAATTTGTAGCTAATACTAGCTATTAATCACTTATTATTATCCAAGTTGTTTGCTTGTCTAAGTTCAACATGTTTTATTTGATTTCTCGGTTACTTAGCAATTCATTATCCGTTGTCAGGAAGTCTAGGAAGACCGAAAATACTGGAACAGTTAAGGAAAACAGGAGAGTAAGAAACTGTTTTTTGAGCTGAATATGGTCAATTTGAAGGCAGTTGTGGATGTAGAATAGTGATGCGTAAAAAAGAGAAAAAACAATCAATAAATACAAAATAATAACCACCCTGACCATCTTCAGCACCAACATCAACCCTCAACAAAAACAGCACCAAATGCAAACACAAGAAAGAATATTTATTTCCATCGAAGCAGCAAATAATTTTTAACTACACTGACTCTTTAAAAAACAAACAAACAAACAAAAGCAACAAACAGAAGACAAACGATAAAATAAAATAAAAACACGACAAAATAAAACTAAACCATTCTATTTATTAAAACCATCAATAACAATATTGAACCATAGACATAACAAATGATATCCCCTCTGGCGAGAAATGAACGGAACTATTAAATTATAAAGATTATCTATGTCAGAAATCAAATCTTCTAAGATGAAGTTCCACGAGTCATCCCCTGTTTTATCCAGTTCTATTGCTTCACAGCACATTTGGCTGCTGTTATCTGTCGAATACGGTTAACCAGCAAGTCCCTGTTAGCATCTGAAGGCGATGAGAACACATTCTCATTTTTATTCAAAGCCAGAGCATTCAGATCTTTAGGGATGGTCTCATCACCAATCCCAACCACAAATAATTGGACTTTCATGTTCTGTAACGAAAAGGAAAACCATTACAATCCGTGCGTACAAAACTAAGCACGTGTGATGTGTGCTGCTACAATGCGCCTATGGTAGTATAGTTGCTCGTTGGTTCTCTTCTGTGCCTTGAGAATTTTTCTCCGACTTTCCTTCCTCCCCCCTCCAAATCAACACTCTCTTTCAGGCCTGCTGTAGTTTTCCTTAGCTGTAGGCGTGTCCCTGCCACCACGAGCACCATGACAGAAGTTAAAAGAAAAGTGATTAAATGGGTCTAGTTTCTGATGTTACGTACCAAGATCGGTAAGATCATAGAATCAAATGTTGGCAGACCATCTTGAGAGAAGCGCCCATCCGTTGCGATGATCAAGAACTTTTCAGCACTTGATCTGGAGCCTCCGCCAATACCAAACAGCTCTGTTTTGGCAAGGTGAAGGGCTTTGTCGATTCTGAGATGAATGAGATTAATGCATTAATCACTCTCATCTTTGGAGATTTTCAGGAATACCAACAAGCAAGCAAGCAAGCAAGCAAGCAAGCAAGGAAACAAAGAACGACTAAGAACTGAATAAGAAACGAAACGAACAATTATAACATATTCAAAGAGTAAAAGGCTAAAAATAAAGACTAAGTATAATAGTCTAATAATCAGTGGAAAACCTTGTAGAAAAATCCCATTTTGTTACCTTGTGCTTGAATTCTTTAAGTCAACTTTGCCGACTGCTATTTCCACTTCGCCCTTGGTCGAATAATCACTGAAACGAAACTCAGTCTTGGCTTCGTCACTAAAACTGATCATCCCGAACCTTGTCTCATCGTAGCTGACGGTGAAGTTATCTGTGAGCTGAATGGCAAATGCCATGGCACTGACTAGCCATTCGTCTCCCATGCTCGCTGATGAATCAATGACGACGCCAATATCGATGATATCGTTGCATCTGGTAGCTGAAAATGAAGAAACAGCAATGCTTTGACTACTGTGGTACATGGGGAATTGTAGTATGTATGACAAGGACAAGGACAAGGACAAGGACAAGGAAGTGATAAATCAACTATTGAAATTATATGAAACGATTTCTCTAAATACTTAAGTGCAACTTTCTTTGAAGCACTCGTAATAGTCGTAAACTACCTAATAGCAATAGTAAGACTTTAAGAGGATTTGCTTACCTGAAGCAGGCTGGAAAGAAACTAGTCCAAGAAATGGCATCAGAAATAGTACGAGAGAAACCATCTTGAAACCCGACCGACAAAAGACCGCGTTGGTCAAAAATGATTGAGAAATGAAGAACTCGAGAACTCAGGGAATTATCATTGTAAATGATTCTTGAGATTATGTTCAATTATCAAAAATTCCCTGACTACAAGAAATATGGAGCGATATTGTTAAGTATTATGATAATACTCAAAAAACTAATTAAAGACAATCTTCATTCTTCTGGCAAACATCTTAGTTTTATCTGTTTTAAAATTTCGACGAATATTATTCAGGAAATTGAAGCATCAAAACTTTAAAAAAAAGTATTTCATTCAGAAAGTTGAAAGTTAACATGAGCTCCTTTGCTCTGTTCATGTTTCTTAGTGATCGTGTATATTTTAGCATGGAATGTTTCTCGATTGTTCTCATTGTCTGCGGGACTCATGCACTACTACAATAGCCCTCCTGGAACAAAATATTGAGCTGAATAAAACAGAAATTAAAAAAGAAAGAAAAGTAAACAAGAAGAAGAAAAGAAAAAAAAAACACGAAGAAAAGAAAACAAGAAGAAAAAGAAAAACAGTTTCTTTCTCGAACTTCGTAACTCAGCAGAAAAAAAAAAATTAATGCAAAAAGAAAGTATAGTAATAAATTCAACCCTGATCTAAGTCAAATTGTAGTTTCTGTAATTATAATTAAAATCAGCAGTAATCTGATCTTGGCGTTTTTGGAGATTGTTTCGAAACCATCTCGTGATCAAGTGCTAGGGGAGCTCAACATGAGATTCTAACTTTTTTATTAAATTCATTTGCGCGTAGCAAAGGAAAAAATTAAAAACATCAGGAAAAATAAACTTAGCGATGTTGGATTCTTCATGTTGCTTTATTCAATTCCAAACTACGAATCTCTACTTGTATATAACACACACGAACACCTTTTGATGTAGGACAACTTACTCCAAACAAACTACAAAAAAGAAAGAGAATATTATTGAACTCATTGACAACGATTTGCGTTTTCCATTCATGTGTTGGTTATCTTTATATCTTCTCTCTTCACGTCAAATCCATTATCTTGTCAGCATCTGAAACTGATACCAAATAGTCTCTATTTGTAAAGGAGCGGTTTTAAGAATTAAGGTTAAAACAATTGCCATCTTACGGGGCCAGATCTACCGGGGAGGGGAGGGGTGGGGTTATACAGTACCCACCACCTCTGGAAGTGAAATCCTGTCTGCTTGCATGAAGTAAACAACATATCTGTGTATACAAATGGTTACTATGGACACCCAGTATCGAGCATTTCAACAGGTCTAAGGGGTGTTTGTCAGTTATTTTCATACGTACCTCTCTAGAACCGGGACTGGCAGAACGCTTTGGCAATGTCCTTCATACGATTAACGAGGTCATCGAACGAGTTCAACTTAAAGACGTTTGCTTTGTTACCATCAGCAATCTGTTCGAGTTCCTTATCGTCATTATCCTGGAATACATTTCCAATACCAACAGCTATGATCTTCAGATCAGGTACTTTGGACTGAAAAAAGAAACAAAAACGTTGGCAAGGTAAACAAAAGACAACATGAATACAAGACGTATTCTGATTGGTCGAGAACTGTGCTGTATCAGTACACAGAGCAGTGAATAACATTGAAAACTATAACGCATTTTTCTTTCTACATAATAAGACAAATAGAACAGTATTTTTTTAAAACTTTTGTAGTCGTTAAAATATCTTGGGCATTTAAGTTCCTCGCTGCTGACCAAGAGAAACGCAAGCTTGATCAGAATTTATTCTCAATTTATTGAGAACATCCGGGTCTGTAAGGACTTGTTTTATGAACCAATCACAACTTAGCCTCAATTTATAGAGAAAATCCGGGTATGTAAGGACAACTTACCCTTAAGCTCTTGATAACCTCCGGGTATTTCTTGGATTTGTTGATGCTCGTCTTTCCATCAGTGAGAACCAATAACACATGAGGTACTGATGGTCTTGCACCAGCACCTTTGAACAACAAATCACCAGCCATTTCCATACCCAGATCTGTCCTGGTGCCACCTGGTTTGAATTGGATGTCTAGAATAGCCTTTAATAGGGAAAAAAGAAAAGGAATTTTACAAGAATGTGATGAAGGCATCCTGTTTCTTGTATAGAATAATAGACCGCGTTCAATATCTTAAAATCCATACTTGATTGTGAGGCTTTAGTAGTATGGTACTTCATGTATGGTACAAACATGTGGATCACCAAATACATTTATTGAGAGGAATAAAATAGTGTACCATATACGACGTTCCTACCTTTGGGCAATGATAATAACATTTTGGTAGACATGCTAATCAGTGCACAACCCAGACACTAGGTTGTACTCTATGGCATTTATTTACCTTTGCTAATGCTGCAGGATTGTAATATTCTTTTTTGGCAAAGTTCCACATGAGTGTGGCATAGTGGTTGTAACGTACTACACCGACGTGTGTCTTCGACTCACTAACACTGAAATGTTGCACAAGCTTCGCCAGGAAGGGCTTGACTTTAGAGTTAAAGTTTTTACGAAGTACACTTGCTGATGAGTCGACCACGATCCCAACATCCATTGCTCGCTGACACTTGCCTGAGGAGGAAAAATAGTTTTAGATATGGAGCAGATTCTGCATCGTTGTGGACAAAACAAAAAAGTTCGGGCGTGTATTGCCATGTCGCGTGAACAGTCAACATACTTACAATCCGTTAGATGACATTGAGCAACCTCAACCGCAGGTCCCAGTGCTTCACACCGTCTTCCATTTCCTTTAGGTGGTGGATTGCTACATGTTCTTTCACGGATCTTTTCTCCAACATCACAGGTTTTGCTACAGGCTGACCAGTCTGACCATTTATTGTAACCACCATCGACATCAGGGCTTTGAGGTTCAGGTGCTGGATGAAAACAGAGGATGGTAAGTATTTTTTTGACGTGACAACTGACATGTTAGTTGACTTGAATAAAAGATTTGGCCTTGGTTTATTCTGTTATGTCAACCAACATGGCGGCCATGTCTTTTGTTCTTGTACATGTAACGTCATACCCGCAATAATGGTTGACTTGAACAAGAGATTTAGTCTTGGATTCTTTTTTATGTCGACCAACATGGCGGCCATGCCACCTATTGACTGCTACAAGCAGACGTCATTTCCGATCTCACGTGGTATTACCATCAGCTAAATGAAAAGTTCTTAATGGAAAGAAACAGCAACAACAATTTTTAAAATCCATTAACATATCTTGAAAGAAAAGTACACTTACTGTTGTCAACCAGTCTGTAAATGTAGTTAGTGCTCTCTCCGCCAACACACTCAGAGAAAGGATCTTGTTTGACGCATGCGTAAGGTTTGGTAAGCTGCTGAACACAGTTGTCAGAAGGCCCATCTTTACTGAATAAGGCCTCTCCATTAGGTCCTCCCCAGCATTCTCCGTAAAATTGAAGTCCAAAGACCTTGTAGCCTTTAGCACGAGCCTTTTCTGCGCATCGACAGGCAAGACTAAAACATAAAAAAAACAGTCAATCACGTGATTGTTTGAATAACCAATCACAAATCTTGATCAATGTCATGTGACAAACCTGTGCTGAGACTCCTGCCACTTGTGCCAATCAAGCACGTGACCATCATTGGCAGCGCTGTACACGTCACGATCGTTAAGGAGTAAATCAGGGAGAGGCCTTGGGGTCAGTGAGTCATGGAAGCAACCAATTTTAACCCATTTTCTTGTACATGTGGCAAAAGGTTTTGGTGCAGCGGCTGTACAAGAAAAAAAGAAATAAAATGAATACTTTTGAAACGAGATATTATCAATTAGTTACATTTCTTTGAAACGAGATATTATCGATTAGTTACTTTTTTTAAACGAGATGTTATCGATTAGTTACTGCCAAAGGAAAAAAACTACAATGAATATCTTTGAAACGAAATATTATCGATTAGTTACATTTCTTTGAAACGAGGTGTTATCAATTAGAATTACTAGATCTCAGTTGAAAGATGCGTGGACAGATACAAGTCTTGTTCTCTTAATTAGCACTGCTCCTTGCTACTTTCACAACTAGAAATTTGTTTGACCAACTTATTCAATAATAATGATCATTCCCGTAATATATTTCCCTCGAAAACCGCAAAAAGTCGGTGGGCTATTTTCGTTCTTTTGCCATCTGAGGAGTACATTCCGCCCTTTCATTGAACATATCATCATAGTGTCGAACTGTCTTATTAAGCAAGTATAATGTTAGTCAGTCAATCCTTGATCGTTTATGATAACCTACACTTCACACTAACAACCAAACCAAACCCAAGAATAAATATGTCAAAAGAAGAAGAAAGCTGTATTGAATTTTCACGATGGGAAACAAAGTACAACGGCCAAGTAGTTGACGCAGCTGAATTTACTTTGACTGTTTTTGTGAGATGAACAGAACAGAACAAGGAATATAACGATGAAAAGCATTCAGAATAAAGATCGTAATTTTGAAATTTTTACTTAAAGATGAACTCGTAAATTTTATTGTAAAGGATCACTGACTGGATTCATTATAAAGAATAACGCTAATAACATGTTAAGTTCTTATTTAACAGCAATTAAAAAGGTCTTACCAAAAGTGTGGTGACAATACAACAGAATCACGGAAAGGATGAGAAGCTTCATCTTTGTTTCTGCAAATAAAGAAATATATATTGAGAAATAAGTAGAATATACATGTAAAGGCCGGTTTTCGTAGTTCAAAATCATTTTTTTGCAGAGAATTTGTTAGAGAGAGAAATAAAGGGAGAGAGAAGGAGAGAATAGGAGATGAAGAAGAGGAAGAAGACGGAAGAAGAAAGAAAGAAAGAAAAGGAAAAGCGAATCAAGAGAAAGAAAAATTAGAATGTGTAATTGTGAATGTTCACTCCCTTCGTCTTCGTTTACTTTCTTCACTTTCTACTTCGAATTTCTTCTTATTCTAACGACTACGAACACAGTCAAGGTTGGTAGCAATAATCAGCGCTTATGTTATCAAAGAAAACTACAAAAAAACTATGCAGGAAAAAAGAAAGAAAAAACTAAAAAAAAAAAACAAACTAAAACTGCGCAACACACAAGAGAGCAAAGCAAGCAAGGAAGGGAAAGAGCTTACCTTATCAATTCACAGACCAGTAACTAGCAATGACCAAGTGGACGAGTTGAGTGGTCTTATAAAGGCTGCCTCTTGTAACAACCGAAGAGGTGGAAGTAATTTGTACATAAAGAGATGTTTACTTTGCGTAATATAATCTAGCACAAACAAATCATTTGGACACTACCATGGCTGTCATAAAGACTGATGGCTGAAATACATTATTTGAACGAAGGAAAAAAGGACAATAAACTGTCGCTTTTCTTGTTATCGTTGTTCGGAAGGTTCTACAGTTTTGCGTCAAATATTTTCGAAGAATTCAATTGCGCGCGACCGAAGTGGCAAAAAGGTTTCTGTAATCCTTGTCGTTCAGTCCTATCTTTAAACGGCATCTTTCAATTCCGCACGTACTGCTAAAACTGATAATTATAATTATTGATAATTATTATCATCATGATTCGATCTTACACAATTTCTTTCTAACTGTCGCACCAATAACAAACAATTATGAGTTCCACTCGTGCCCCAAAATGACCAAAACGTTAACTGAAAAATTGTCGATTTTAACAAACGATAGAATTAAAAATTAAACCAAATCGTAATTTTTCTCGAGATGTGGGCAGCAGGAAGTATTTATATATTTGATTAAGAACAATTTGTAACTGAGCATCTGTTTGCTCTACGATAATCAATCTTTAAGGCGTAGAGTATTTTCGGTTCTGAAGAAAATCGAAGACCATTTTGATCCATCCAAATTTGATTCCTATTTAATGAAAAACATGAAAAAGTCGACTAAAACCTTTGTGAATCTCCTTCACACAATTATGGTAGAGATAGCACACAAAAATGTGCATTTTTGACGCGTTATTTTGCGGATTTAATGAAAAATGGTAAAAGGATCGGAATACTGAACAAGGGGTGTTCTGGGTACGCGCTCAAAGTTCTACAGCTTTATCTCCGGCCAAAACTGGAGCATAAAATACAAGTTTCATAGTGAGAAAAACTTTATCAACAGAAAAACAGACACAACTGAGACAATAAGAGGACAATTTTAAGTGAGTTTTGACACAAATAACAGAACTGGTTTTCCAGCCAATCATAGCACAACACGTCATATGTTAAGAATTTTAAGTCCTTTAAGGAACCTCCTTAAAAAGACGAAAAATAATTTACCTTCCTTAAAAACCCATTTTTTCTCGTTAAAAACCGAATAAATATACAGTGTTTACCCAAAGACTTTTCAAAGTGTGTTTGATTGTTGTTTTATCTCGTGTGTTTGCTCGCCTGCCATGGTAATAGTCGTATCGAGTGTCTAGTTTTCTAGGAGGAAATTACTTCTCCAACTGAATGACCATTTAATCGCTACATTGAGCAATAATACCCTTATTTCCAGTCTATTGTTTGTTTGGTTTTTGTCTCTTCCTGATTGATTTTTTATTTGCTTATCGTGTTTAATCGAAAGGCTGTTTTTCGTACATGGACATGGAAGTACGTTCATGTACGTGTTTCATTAAGTGATTTTTTTTGCCAGCTTTCAAATCCAACGGAAGGAGAATGAAACTTTTTCGAAGACATTTTCATAACAAAAACACTATGTCCTTAACCACCATTATCGCCAGGCAAATACACTGTTCAAAAATAGACTGTAAATGATTGTGTAATATAGACACTGATCGACAGTTAAAAGTAATGACATAATCGGAGTAGGAGTCTCCGTATTGTACAGCGAGTATCTCGTCACGGCTTTAATTACCAATGACACAATGTCACAAAAATTGGAAAATGTTTATCAATGGTATAGGACATGTGTTAACAAGTTAGCAGACACTCAGATTTCTCTGAGTGCCTTTCCTTCTTCTCTCAAACTTGAAAAACGAGTCGAAAGGAATCGTGCTCGCAAAGCATCCTGGTACTTCCATGTGCGGCCATCTTGTTTTGAGTACATCAGCTAACGATATCGATTTTCAGTTAACCGTTTCTTCAGTCCACATAATCTGTTTTATCTGTTGTAATTATAGCTATTCACGCGGACCAGGTGAAGTGGGCTGATATTGCAATTGTGTATGGGTTTGTTTATTCAAACTGATGAGCCAATTCTCGGTTAAGTTCCGACAGTCGAGTAAATAAACCAGGTTGGTCCGGCTATTCAATCTCATCAAACCAACCCGAACGAATTAACCAATCAGCAAACATTTTGTTTGTAGCTCAATATTCCCTAGTTTCAGATTTTCGGCTCGATAAGCAACATGCAGCTTTTACTCGAAACTAGTAAAGAAAAGAAAATTCATCCAGGGAAAGATTCACCAAATATATCTTTTAGAAACATCTCTCTCTTAAAAATACATGGAAATTGCGGGGAATAAGTGGGGAAATCCACGTTAATCTTTTTATTAAAATATTATAATCCAATAAAGAACTATTATCATCATCAACATCATTATCATATCAATATTGTTTTATTTTTTCATTGTCCAGGATTTTCCAGTTCCAGCTGGTACCAAAACAAAACTCATATCAGTTAAGCTGTAGAAATATCCGCTGACCAGGAGGAACACAGGCTCGGGAAAATAAGACTGAAGAGGTGCATGATGGGAATAATTAATGCGCGCAAGTGCATTGAAAGCAATTTGCTCCTGAGATTTTTAGTCTTCCTCAAGTATGCTTTCAATATTCTTCTAGATCTACTAGACACGCTTTCATTACCATTCAGTCGGCCGAGTGTTCTCTATAAATAAGCCTTTCATCCCCTGATATGGTTTTACGATCAGCCCTTGAATTTTTTTTCCATTATATATTCAAGAGATTTTTGAACAGCCATAAATAAGCTTTCATTCATCATCCAGACACTTGACAAAACCACTCGTTGTTTTATACGTTATCTTAAAACTATTGAGCACCTGGGGTTCAATCTATCGTTCTCTTTTGAACTAAAATGAGTCTAGGATCACTTAGCCGTTGGCTACTTTAGTACAGCCCTCAATCAAATATCTCAAGTGATATAGAGACCAATAGGCTCTATAAAATTTGGCGTGTCGCTGATAGGCAAGCTGAACTGAAACAACACCTTGATACTGATAGCAGCACTGATGGAAACCTGGAGGTTGTAGAAAAGCGTTTGAATTGTGTCATCGAACAAACTTTTGAAAATATAAGAACAGAATCGTACAGCTATTGAAGAAACTCTCCAGACCTCGAGAAAGCATCATTAATCGTTAGAACTCAGTGCTAACAAGACTCACGATGAATAATTCTTCACTACTCGACAAGTGCCTTGTACGCATGCCATATTTCGTCGAAATCTCAATATACGAAAGGATAACCTTTACGTTTTGTTCTGTATTAAACGCAATTACCGCAGTTCCAGTGATTACAGGTAATGCACTTATTCTCGTTCTTTTGCTGTCAAGAAAGAAACTACGCACAAACCCGAACATTCTTCTTGGGAGTTTAGCCACAACAGATCTTCTGACTGGAATATCAGTGCAACCCATGTTCACATTAGTCAATACTCAGTTCCTGTTCAAACACACACCTTCTTGCAGCGCGTACGTTGTTTACGATATTTCACAGTTTCTATGTGGACTTTGTTCATCATATATCTCGATTCTCGTAACGAGTGATCGATGCTTTGCGATATCACATCCCTTCAGGTATCGTGACATAGTCACCAAGAGGAGAATCGCTGTAGTGGTTTCTTTCGTGTGGCTTATCTGGTCTTCGTTGATGATCTTAAGGCTCTTCATAATATCGCGCGGTGGTCACTTCGCTTGGCTGTTGATTATCTCATTCTTTTTATCCTTCTGTGTAGTTGTAGTCCTCTATATACATATGCTACGCATAGCCAAAAGACATCAAAACCTCATCGCCGCTCAAATCCCAGCCGCACTTGCAAAGAATCAGAAACGAGAAGGAAAAGCAATGAAAACTGCCTCGTACATCATCGGGGCCTTCATCCTCTGCTACATGCCATACATCATTGGCCGTATATATTGCACCATTACTAAACTTTCTCTGAATTCACGTTACATAACAATGGTCTGGGTGAAGACACTTTTGTACATGAACTCTTGTTTCAACCCGTTTATTCTGTTTTGGCGCATCAGAGCGGTTCGAAAGGCATTACTGGAAATGTTGAGTTGCCGTCGAGTTGAAGTAACAAATACCCGTACTTAAAGACACAGATTGTATACATTCATGTACGTTATATGACGTCACAACCTTCGCTGGCCGTCAAATTGTATTTGTAAGCTATGGGAATTTAATCTTTTTTCTTGAAATGGGATTGAAAAACAAAAATTCAAAGCAGCAAATATCGCTTTTCTCTTGCTAATAATGAAGTCAAAGATGATCAAAGTGTAAAATAACAATTATAACTATTCTGATTGTATACTTGAATTTGATTAGTCTTTTCTAAAGCTACTTCAGGTCTTCTAACACCAACTTTTCTTGCAATCTTTACATATTATTAGGTAATTAATCTTTAGCTATAATATTTCTTTCCTATTTATTATTATTATCTATTATTACTAATACCATTTATTGTAATTACTTAGTGATGGGGTGAATAAACTTTGACTTGACTTGACTAAAATGCATAATAAAATCCACAAACAACCACCACATTCAAGTATTTTTGTCCAAGTATCTCATTATCTGAAAAAGGCGACCCTCTTTTGTACTACCTTATCGAGAGCGCATTTTTGGTCGATGTTTTTTACGAAATCTTTGTTAACATCAATAAATGTTCCACGAGGTCTTTTCGAAGGAACTAAAGGACTAGGATTTCTTTGCTTTGAGCTTTTTGAGTGATAGATTAAACTCGCTTTTCGCTTTTTAAAAATAAGAAAATCAAAACCACACAAGTATTTCAAACTTATATTTTTACAAAATATTATAGACTTAACAAGAACAACGGACAGCTTGTTTTTGCGCGACCCAATACGTCACTGAAATCTAAATCTCTTTGAAAAATCCGTTCAAGAGAAAAGAAAATTTTTAGAAAATTTTTAGAAATTTGTTATGATACGTAAGTCGAAGTCTGGTTACCGTGGTTACCGGCACCTAAAACCTAATTTTACCGCAGGTTGGTCATAGGGCAGGCTCGCAACTCATCGAATATTCCCACAAAGGCAGCACACATCGAAGAGAAGAGGAAATTGAAATTCTAATTTAGTGCTGTTAACTTGACAAGCACTTTCTGACAAGCAGTTTCTCTTTGTTCCTGTTTTCGATCGCGCTAAAAAGTTATGAGTGGTTACTACCCCCATACGTCATGACCAGAGATTCGCAAGGTTTCATGGGTATCATAGCTGGAAATCAAACTTTTTCGCTTAAAAATCTTAAATATTAAGTTTACTTGCACCAAAAATTAGTAGGATTAAAAGGTCATAGAGCTGCTGGCCGAGAACAGGAAATAAAGGTGTTCCGAAAGCTGGAAGACAAGGAAACACACGCCATAAGAGCAAGTCAGTTATTTACTTTGAAGACAGTTGTTTTTATTGGAAAATAAAATCTGTACTAGGACCGGTTCCGATTCGAGCTGACAGTTTCAGCCTTCTCCATTAGCTAGATGAATTAATGACTAAAGGCAATCCAAGGAGAACTGTTATTAAGTTATTATTAAAAGACAAGGCTGTGACGAAAATATAAATGGGTAAAAACAATGAAGTGATTTTTAAAATACGATGTCCGAGTTCTGTTCATTAGCACCAGCTTAAGCGTAATCTATTCAGCTCAGCTCTTTTTCAAGGATGTTTTTTCAATGGATAACCGAGTTAAAGTCCTACAGAAAAGAGAAATAGGTACATTATATCAGGATTGGTTTCGACTAAATTCAACATGACCCAATATGGTCCAAACTACTCTAAGTGACAATTTCCGCTGTACATAAAGAGGTTTGAATACAATAAGACCATTGTGTAAACACATTACCATTAACTCGGTACGGGCGTGGGAATCCCAACATAAAATGATATTTAAATAACACTATATTAATAAAAGTTACAGTCATATTTGCACAACGTTTTCACTCATCTCTACATTAAGCAAACTTTAACGGCTGCTTCGATCATCACTTCAAGTTACACATATATAGCAAAGCTAAGGTTGGAGTCCTGCTACTATACTGTTGCTGATAACATGGCAGTCCTTGGCCATCTTTTTCTTCCAGTACTTTTATCTAGTGTCTTTTTTCATCTCCATGACGTGAATGGGAAATCACAGAACAATCGCATTCTAACCGTGGACAGAGTAAGTGAACTGAATCAACTATTAAGGAGATATTTTTTTTGAGCAGCGTAAGTTATTCTAATTCTTATTAAGTTATTCCTGGCTCCTCCGATCTCATCATTGCTATTAAGCCGATCACAATGATAGGAGATTATGCTAGAACATCTTAGAAATTGCTCTCAGTCAGAATGGGATTGAGTAATCAAGAAAATAGCAGGCAGGTGTGTTTCAGATGTCCTCAAGAAACGAGAAAAACGTCTACCACCTGTGTGCCAGGAGTTTTGTAGTTAGAAGAGGAAAGAAAAGAAGGGGAAAGAAAAGAAGGGAAACTAAGGGAAGGAGAAGAGAAGAGAAGAGAAGAGAAGAGAAGAGAAGAGAAGAGAAGAGAAGAGAAGAGAAGAGAAGAGA
This sequence comes from Anthopleura sola, assembly GCA_023349425.1. Lineage (NCBI taxonomy): Eukaryota > Metazoa > Cnidaria > Anthozoa > Actiniaria > Actiniidae > Anthopleura > Anthopleura sola. The sequence continues at coordinate 253,043 of JALHLI010000011.1, read as the reverse complement.
AGAGAAGAGAAGAGAAGAGAAGAGAAGAGAAGAGAAGAGAAGAGAAGAGAAGAAAGGGAAGAAGCAATATGAACATTGATCTAAAAATAATAATAATAATAATAATAATAATAATAATAATAAACATCACGCGCCTATGACGAGTGTAACATTTTGCCCGCATCTTTCTCTGGAAGAAAGAACGGACCAGATCTTCCAGAGCAAACAGTGAATCTCTTTGACTTTAACTTCCATTCTACTCGTTTTTACTTCAGTTTGTAAGTAACGAGCCGTTAGTTGACGATGGAAGTGGTGATTGTTCTGACTGTGTGTGCGTTAACGGTACGGACGGTAAGGACGGTAAAGATGGCAAAAACGGACAGAGTATCGTAGGCCCTAGGGGACCTCCCGGACCACCCGGACTAAACGGTGCACCGGGTGTTGATGGACGAAACGGAACAGATGGGACACAAGGACCTCGAGGAGAAAGGGTGCGTATCTTGATAGAATCGAATGAAATGAGTGCCGGAATACCCGTATACATGGTGATATGTAATATTTCTGATTACCACAGGGTGACCAAGGAATACATGGGCCTGAAGGACCGCGTGGACCGCCAGGAGTCTGTAATCAACAACTAGTAAGAATCATCCATCATCATTAATTATAATCATGCGCTTCAATTAGATATCGTGATTTAAAGGTGTTTAATTTCTCTTTCCAGCTTAATACAATTACCCAAGACATTACAAACCTCAAGGATCAGGTAGGAATCCCGTAGTGCACATGTACGGTAAGAAACAGGTAGGATCCCGTAGTGCACATGTACGGTAAGAAACAGGTAGGGATCCCGTAGTGCACAAGTACGGTAAGAAACAGGTAGGAATCCCGTAGTGCACATGTACGGTAAGAAACAGGTAGGATCCCGTAGTGCACAAGTACGGTAAGAAACAGGTAGGAATCCCGTAGTGCACATGTACGGTAGGAAACAGGTAGGAATCCCGTAGTGCACATGTACGGTAAGAAACAGGTAGGAATCCCGTAGTGCACATGTGCGGTAGGAAACAGGTAGGAATCCCGTAGTGTACATGTACGGTACTGAGGAAACAGGTAGGAATCCCGTAGTGCACATGTACGGTAAGAAACAGGTAGGAATCCCGTAGTGCACATGTACGGTAAGAAACAGGTAGGGATCCCGTAGTGCACATGTACGGTAGGAAACAGGTAGGAATCCCGTAGTGCACATGTACGGTAGGAAACAGGTAGGAATCCCGTAGTGCACATGTACGGTAGGAAACAGGTAGGAATCCCGTAGTGCACATGTACGGTAGGAAACAGGTAGGAATCCCGTAGTGCACATGTACGGTAGGAAAGCGTTTTTGATTCAAAGGAAAACGTTATGTCTGTCGCCTCTCAAATGACTTTCGAATCAAGCGCTGTGAGTTTCGTTTCATCACTTTTTGATCTGTTCAGAGGAAGGAAGGTGAGAAACAAAGCACTTCGCCAGGGCTTGGAACAGGGCACGGAAACAGTTGTGAGAGGCGAGCCATAGGTGCAAGCGGAAGTACTGACTGACCATTCATGTGAAACGTGCTCCACCCTTCATAGTAGAACTGAAATGTTAGCGAACTAAATGACAAGGGTTCACATGTCTCGTGTATGTACAAGCGAAATCAAAGTGTTGTAAGACTTTTGCATCCAATCACAACAAGTATTTGAGAACGTTTTCGGAGGGGACGGCTACTGAAAGCCATTACTTCACCATATTGTTACCCACTCACATGAAATCTGCTATAAATAGAACAATTTACACATCGAAAATTAGGGGTCAGAAGTTGAGGTCCATCCGCTTCCCCACAATTGCAGTGTCCTATGTCTTGCATGTACTGGCGAGAAACCGGTATAACCGGTATAACCCGTATATACTGATTGAATTTTTGCTTGAACAGGTTCATCTTGTTAAAGAGACAATCCGACAAAAGTACAATACTCTCGACGACATGGTAAACGCATGCGCAGACAATAATCTACATTTAGTAATATCTAAAAGCATAACGCAAGCGCACTGAACAACAATAGTTGTACTCAGACCTCCTGGAAGATGGTAAAAGAGGAAGCCTGGGAACGAAAATGGCATCAAAGGGGGGAATTTAAATTTGAACACATCTAATGGAATAATGATAATCAGCTCAATTATCATACACAATGCTCGCCATATTTGATATACTCTATGTAATTATACTCCACCAGATTACAGCGGTTGACAAAGTGATTGCAACTTTGAATAAAGAAATACGTCAAGTCAAACTAAAGACTACTCAAGACTACCACAAGCTGACATCCGCCATCAAGGTAACAGACACCAACACACAATAATGACTGATGTTTTGGGCAACTGGGTCACTCTTCTCTAACCAAATCATTCCTCAAGTCCCTCCCCTCCCCCCACAAAACAAATACACATTAAAGGGAGTGCTCAGAGGCACCCTAGATCTAGACCCCTCCGATGACTCCTAGCTTTAGTCCTAATCACAATGGATACCTAGATAGCTGGGTTTTTTGTTTTTGTTTTTTTTTAGACGGAAGAGAGGGGTACATTGGGAAACGTTGTCTAGCCGCCACATCACCCATGTCCTCTATTTTTTAAGGAAAGTGTCATATTATTTCGTTTAACAAGATCAAATCTTTTTAATAATAGACCGTCAACGATAGTCGAATCCCAGGGCCTCCTGGGCCCCAAGGAGAACGAGGACCACGTGGAAACCGGGGACCTCAAGGTGAAATAGGCCCTCGAGGTCCGGAGGGACAACGTGGACCACTAGGACCAAAAGGAGCCAGAGGTCCTATAGGACCACAGGGAGAAAGTGGAATAAGTGCCTTAAAAGGATGCAAGCATCGTGAAAACAAAAGCTTGGGAAGTACAGGAAAAGTTATTACAATCGGAGTCCCAGAGGCACAATCAAGCCCTGTAAGTCACACACGATTCGTTACAATATGGTAACAAAATATTTGACGATCCGAAAGCATTTTGATTAGCTGAGTTAATATATATGACGACGTGTTTTGCTTCAACTTTGTGATTGGCTGAGCAAACATGTTGTTTTTCCTTAACAGGGTCACGTGATAGTCGGAGTCACGTGCTCATCAGAAGGGAATACGATTAACAAGTTAACTCCAGCGCCCACATCACCATACGTATGTGAATGCACTCGATCCTATAATAATAGCTGGAGTCAAGAGATTCTCGGCGATGATGGCGACGACGATGAAGAGAGGACAGCCCTTGGTAAAAAGAGAATAAGTTGGAGAAACCGCAAACGATATAGCTCTCGACGACGCTATATCAGACCCCCTAGTAAAATATATTGTATAGTACATTACTGGGAGTGCCCGACCAACTAGATCCAGTACTTCATCACTATGACAACCGGTCCCGGTATATCACGTGATTAATCTTAGCATGCACAATAATCACGTGACTACTACACCCAATTGTATGCATAATCATATCGATATTTATAAAGTTTCAATCAAAAAATTGATACTATATTTTAATTTGCGACTAATTTTCTTTCATATTTCAAGAGATGTTACTCTTATACTACAATATAGTCTGATGGTACTGAGTACAATAAACAAATTCTAGAAGTTATCACTATAGCATGTGTGTTTATCGTTGTCGAGATATTTAGATAACCAATCAGAGATAAGCTAGGCCATATCAACCAATGGAAAAACACGTTCTTACATTCTTGTCCAATCCCCGACGAACAGCGGTTCATCAGGATTTAGGACGAAGACTGGAGACGAAATCAGCAACCATTTGATCTCTTGTTGCTATGTTACCGTCTGACGTCATTACACTCGACGTGGAAGCCTGAGTTGTATTTAGACTTGAAGTTCCAATTTCTTGGTTTTTATTTATAAGTTCAGAGTTTGTTTGCTCAGATATAACTGACTGTTCTTTTGACATTATAACTTCTTTACAAGTTTCTTGTGATATCTCTTGACTGTGAGGAGCCTGTTGCCCTGGAAACTGTTGCCATGGAGGTGGAGGTAACCACGGAGGTTGTAGCGGAGGTGGAGGCATTGTTCCATAATACTGAGGAGGGGGGAATGGTAGGAAGAATGGAGGAGGATAACGTGGATTTTCTTGTGGGGGGAGGGGTGGAGGTGGATAGTTTTGACTTTGCTGCGGTGTTTGAAAGGACGGCAATAAATTCCCAGGAGGGGGTGGGTAGGGTGGATATAGTGGTACTGCATTATCATTTGGCTGTACTTGTTGCATCTCTTGTGTTGTATTTTCTGCTGTTCTTGTTTCAGTATAACTGGATATCCTATCATCTTGCTTGGTGGACACTTTTTGCCCCTTACTACCCTTCCAAGGTTTTTTACCAGCTTCTTGTTTGGAGCCTTTGTTTGTTGTTTCGTAGTAGAACGAAGGAGGAGCGAATTCCTCTTCTCTTTCCTCTCGTCTCCTCTTCAAATAAGTATTTCTTATATCAGGTTGGACTGGGGAAAAAATAACGCCGTTTTTTATTGTCATTTTGTTTTTATACAACACTTAACAGAAACGATACACAAGAGTGAAGGAAGACGGGAGGGAAGGAGGAAGGATAGGAGGAAGGATAGGAGGAAGGATAGGAGGAAGGATAAGAGGAAGGATAGGAGGAAGGATAGAAGGGAGGGAATAAAAGGTCGAAGGAAAAAAGGTATAAAAACAAAAAAAAGTCATAAGTACCTATCTTATGTCGAGCCCATTCCGGAAGCTCCGTCTCTCTACTGGCTTTTACTCCCTCTTCACGTTCAGGTTCCTCATCAGCGTTATCAACTGGTTTGCTTTCTCTTGCTTCCATTTCTTTTTTGTCTTTATTTTCTATTTCTTCTTCTATTTTGATTTCTTCGTTACTTTTATCTTCCATCAGAGAAGACACCTCCTCATCTCCAGTATCTTCGCCTGCTTTCGCTTTTTTCCTCGCACGAACCTTAGCAAGTCGTGCTTCTAACGCAGCTTTGCGTCTGTCCTTGATCTTCTCGATGCGAGACCTTTGGTCTAAAGTCTAGATGATGCCGAAATATATTACAGTCAATATCAAAGTTGGAAAATATTGCGTGACAGTATAATTGTAATGCGTGACCAATATCAAAATAATCCCAATAAATAAATGTGTTTATATAGTCACCTCTTCTCTGAGCTTATTTAATGTTTCCATTTGTTTATGACGTTCTTCTTCAACCTTGGAAAACTGATAATAACCAACTCCATGGTGACGGACCTCTGTCGAGAAAAAACTGAACGAATGAGTAAAAAGTAATGAAAAAGCAGATGACATAATAAATGTCTCAAAACCCAAATCAACTCACCATCAAACTGGATATTTTGGTAATGTACCGGACCAACAGGTCCATTTCTAGCTTCTTCTTCTTCTTGCTCCCATTTTTTTCTTATTATTTCTCTTCTCATGTCGTCAGATAATAAAGTTGGAGGACTAGGGCTGATTATGAATTAATATCATTCAACACGGATTGTAAAAAGTACTTATTGTACAGCATGGTCCCTTTTTGGATGAACAATGAATGATTGGAAAATATATGGCAAAAAGTAAAAATGAATAAAATTGAAACCTTTTCCTTGGAAGCAGTTTTCTGTCTCTATCTTGCAGCTCTTTTAGATCTTTCCTGAGACATTTCCTCGAACGACCCAATGAATCAACATAATCAACCCTAAAAACAAACATAATTCATAATTCATTGTATTTCTGGTATAGCATCATGTCATGCATTATTCTAGCTATTACCATTCTTCTTCTGGACATGAGGGGGGTGGGGTAGGGGGACCAATGTCTTCACTATCATCTTCATCATCCTGCTGCCTTTGTACCTGTAAATAATTATAAAATATTCCTTAAATTACAAAGTATAAATTAACTTCAGGGTATGACTTACTCACATATTATGAATTTAGGTCATTAGGTTTTGTGAAGGGGGGAATCCTGACCCAGAGAAAAACCTTTGAATCAAGGGAGAGACCTAACAAACATAATGCTCACATTATGGATAAAAAGTTAAATTTTACACCATAAAAAATAAGAGAGATCACTTACTGACATTTCGGACGCCAGTCCTTCGTCGGAGTAAAATTTTGATTTTCTAAAATTGATTTTCTCTCTTTTACTCCGCCGAAGGACTAGTGTCCAAAACGTCAGTAAGTGATCTGTCTTATTTTTTACGGTGTAAAATTTAACTTTTTATCCATACTGTTTTATTAGAAACACCGACGCAGCTCACACTAGCTTACAGCTAGTTACCATCTCATAATGCTCACATGTGATGCTGAGTCCCCAGAGGTGAGAGACAAGCTTATTATTGGTACACCACCCTTGATTCACCTTAGCAGTGACATTACACTATACTGTACCTCAGAATTATAAATCTTTTTATGAAAGTCAACCAAGAATCTTCCTTCTCCTGATTCTGATTCCTCCTCATTTTCTGTAAAAACAACATATTTATGATATGCCTCATGTTCATGTTAAAGAACTGGTTAATGAGCCTCACTTTATTAATAAACATATTGTAGTGTATTATATTGTATTGTCAAAACAAATGTTACAATACCTTCAATTTCACCCTTTGCCATTTTTTCATACAGCGCTGCTTTTGCTTCGAGCATTTGCCTGTAAGAATATCAGGGATAGAACAGAGTAAATAAGCAAAACATATTGAGCAAGGGCAGTGATGCTGGCCTCTAATAGGATGGTTTGGGAACAGGGGCAACAAAACCAAGATGGTGGGGTATCAATCTGCTCTCCTCACCCCCTCCCCCACAGCAGCCTATTTTGGGGAGAATGGGATCATTATCAGTAGAAGGAGTAGCAACTTGAGTAAGCATAGGAGAAGTAGCAGTAGTGGAGACATTGGAGATGAAGTGCAAGGAATAGGTACCTTGATTTCTGTAAAGACTTTTCATCTTCTGATGGGCCATCATTCTCTTGTACTGGTTGTGGTCTGGACTGGGATGTAGTGTTCTTAGGTGGCTTGCTCCAAACTGGTGGTTTCTAACATGTTTATGTAGGAATTAGAGATGTGTTTTGGGCTTTCATTTATTGCAAGAAAGGAAGTTATGAAGCGTTTACTGGGATGCAATCTCTTCTTGAGGGAAATAAATGAGAGCTAGCCTCAAAAATTTGGTGTAAAATTTCAAGCGATAAATTTGCAGAAATTGCGCAAATAATAAAAACGTTCATAAAAGTGAAGGTTACTATGAGTCAGTATTTAAAAGAAAATGACTTCGTTTTATAATTTTATCTTCAAAGTTTTTCTCTTCACCTTTTTGCTATCAGCCGGTCTGCTGGTCTTGGCTGCTGCACTTGAACCACTTTCCTTACGAAACTGCTGCTCTTTGCGAAACAACTCAGCCTTCAAATCTACTATCTATAATATCAAAATACAGCAGAAGCTAAGAATATTATTACTTTCTTTCAAAGTCAAAAGAAAAAGGAATTATTGCATATAATTTACCGAAGTCTCATCAACTTCAAACACTTTCTTGGTCGCCATCTTGTTTTGTTTTGACTAGCCGCTGACCAGCTGTCACTTGGCTAACACACCTGCATTGTATTGTGGGTAATATATGATTGACCACTTCCGGTTCTATTCATAGTGAATAAATGAATGAACGAATAAATACTTTTGAATTTCTGTATTTTTTAAAGAATATTATTTAGAAGACTAGTTCTCATTGGTTTTGTGCAGTGACCTAAGGGAAAGTGGATTGGTAAGGTTCAGGGGGGGGGGGGGTGCAGAGGGACCTTGTAGGGTGGTGATCGAGGAAGATGGACAAAAAACAGAGCGAAAATAACAAGTGTAGAGCCCGTTCATCAGTCTCTAGCCTCTCTCACGTGACTTCCAAAAGTCTATAAATCGATGCAACGATAAAACATGTCACTTTGGAAAGTTCCAATGAACGAAAAATATATACCTTTCTATCCGCACAATTTTAGTACAAAATATATGAATATACCTTTAACAACGCGCGTCAGCTAAATATAGCGAAACTGGTGGCGCGAAATATCATGGTTATGTTACTATAACGTTACTATGGAAACCCGATATCTTTAGCTTCTTCGAGAGCCTTTAGGTGTTCTAGGACACCTTGGATTATCATAATTTATCATTTATCTAACAAGTAGAAAGCTGATAGACTACCTAGAAAAAAATTACTTGAAACATAAATTGTCTTGGCGCGCGCCACGTGTGATACTGTGAGATGATCGGGAGAAATACGCATGCGCAGCAGGTTGATATTGTTACTATTTAAAAACATGTACTGGTGCTACTCACCTTTATACCAGTTTGTACGTCTACAAATTTAGAACAGATTCTATGGATTTTTACGTTTCAACATGAGTGAAGTTAGAAGACGAAAAATTGGAACTCAAAATAATAACCACAAGAAAGAAAATGGAAAATCAGATAGCACTAAAATCAACTCCTTGGAATGCAAACAAGGCAGCTACATAAATCTAGTTGTTGTACTTGAAGTTGTGTTTGGTTTGGTGATCGCGATTGCTGTAGGCTACAAATATGCACTATACATTAAAGAATTGCACGAGAATGATATGTGGTTTTCCAATATCGGGGTAAGTCTTTATAACTGAATGTCAAACTTGCAAAATTTTCTCGACATAAGAATTTTGAATTCTAATGTTCGAAGGATGTCACAGTACCGCATCCACCAATAACAATTAAGATCTTTATTTATTTTATAGGACCAAAAAATATGTTATAGTACAGAAAAAAATTATTATCTGTAGAACACAGTTAGGACAAGAAATAATTCGATTTTCTAAAATCAGTCTTCTTTAAATCAAGGTATTTTCAGCCACTAAAACATAAGATAACCCACAGAGCTAATAACACAGCTGGTTCTGTTTACCTTTACACAGTATTTTTTTTTTTTGACCGATTAATTGTTACCAGTTAAATTTTGACCGTTCTTGAAAATATTTAATATTGCAATATATAATTTTCGATTTTCTCCTTTAGTCTACAATTGGTGGGGTATACGTAGATGGGCTTGGTTGAGGAATAGTAGCTCAAAAAAATAGTTAACAAAGTAATATTGATATACACAACTCAGTTATATAACACTAGATAACGGCTACAATAATAATCCTTTAGCTGGTGTTTGTTTAGAAGTTAGAATTCACAATAGATCCTATGAACCTTTGTTGTATTATTTCTCATTAATGCCATTTCCATCACAAATTGTGCTTGATATTTGGTTGTTTTTCCCTGTAAGGAATGAGTAGTTTATATGAAGGTTTTGGACAGTTATATTTGTTTTATATTGCTGTGAATTTCGCAGCTGTAATGATATAATGAAGGAGATAAGTCATCTTAATGTCAACACATAATTTTGTATGAATAAATCAAGTGTACATTATTCACCTTCTACTGAAATATTTCTCATACTTGCCCTGAGTTTTATAACTTATATTTTATATACATAATATTAACAAAAAATATACTTTAATATATTTGGTACTTTATTGTAACAGTGGTTGCTATGGCAGCATAAGTTTAATTTACATATGAAAGGAATATTTTATTTGCTTTTTTGTTTCTTACAGCAAATAGAACGGGAAATCTCATTTCGTACAGAATCTGGCTTGTATTTTTCATATTACAAGCAACTGGTATTGGCACCAACAATATCACAAGGTATATATTTGAAATAGAAATTGAATAAATGTCAATAAAATGCTTGAAAAAAGGCCAATATTTCAAAGGGCTTGTAGTATATTGTATGGGTGCCATATAAAGCACATTAGACTTTAATAATTCTGTGTCCTAGCAATAAATTGTTGAAAATAGAAGTTTTATTGTTAGCAATAAAATTAATTACTTCAATTGAAATTCCTTAATATTTTCAAAATAAGAGTAAAATATTGAACAGATAAATTATGTCCCCAAAATACATAATGATTATATAATTATCTTAGTATCTCACTTATTATTTGGTTATGATTTCTAGGGATTTATGACCTAACTCATGACAATGCCACGGAACACCTTAGAACTATTAACATTCTGGAGCGATTCAATGTCTACCAAGAGGTTATCCTAGCCATACTCTACAGACTTCTACCTTTTCAGGTAGGTATATTATCATTATGACTGACTCTCTGCCCTTTGGGCTTCCTGTGTAAATACACCAAAGGTAACCCATATCTACTTTTTTGCAGGAAACTTATGAATATGTTTATTTCTATATTGATATAATATTTGGTCTTCATGGATTGTACATGGTTGCTTTGTTTGTGTTGTCATGGATACTGAGTGGTTCATTCTTAGCTGGTCTCCTAGCAACAAGTTTTTATATCTTTAATAGGTGAGTACAAAAAAATCATATTTTTTTCCATAGTTTATTGATTTCATGATATTTAGCTTGTGTTTTCTTACTTTTTAGGTTTGATACCACAAGGATTTCCTTCACCATGCCACTTCGTGAAAGCTTTGGTTTTCCATTCTTGTTTTCACAAATTGCTTTTGTAACTTATTACCTGAAAAAAGACATTTCAAAAACAGCCCAGGTAAAAGTTCAACTAAGAGAATGGAAAGTCTGACCCATCTTCATAATAATTGTGTTAGATGACTAGCTGTAATTCATGATCAAGTCATATAGGTTTTCAGTGAATCAAATTTTCAACGGTCTGAGCTAGTAAATATTGGATAGATTGCATTCAAAAACACAGATGCCTTGTGCTACATTGGTCACATAATTATAAAAATGAGTGATTCATATCCATTAATCATTATAATATTCTTATAATAAATATTCTCCAACCACCTATAGTAAGATGGTATATTGATGAATCCTCATTTCTCTTTTCCTTACAGATGATTTGTGTTTTCTCAATCTTCTGGTGCACCTTTTTCTTCACACTTGTCTGGCAGTTTGCACAGTTTATCTTGTTGCTGCAGAGTATGGCATTTTTTGGTGTATATGCACTGGGCTTTGCTCCAAAGAATAAGGTAGTTAGTTCCTTTATCACCATCACCATCATTTCATCATTTCATCATCATCAATAAAAATCATCACCAACTATCATCATCTGATCATTCATTATCATCATCATCATCAATGATCATCTCTATCACCATCATCATCACTATCATTCATCATCACTATCATTCATCATCATCATCAATGATCATCTCTATCACCATCATCATCACTATCATTTATCATCATTATCTCTATATTATCACCACCATCATGATCTCTAGTCAACATCACCCTCACCAACATCTAATGCTATGTTTCAATGTTTTTTATTCTCCTATTTTCCAGATCAGGAATCTGTACTTTGCTGTAATATTTTCTATCATAAGTGTTTGTGTGGTGATGTTTATGAATGACATGATGCTTTGTTCCCTTGCCTTGTCCTTCTGTATTGGTGCTCTGTTGCTGATGGCTTTCCAGGTATAAACACCATGCATCAACAGATATGAACAAGCCACATTGAATTTATATCTAGATATTTCATACCATGTATACTTGAATAAACACTTGTATGATTGTTGAATTTGCTGATTGCAGGAAGACAAACCGTGTACCAGTTCTTTTGCTGTAAAGTTGTTCAAACTCCTATTGCATATTGTATTGGTGCTTGTTCTAATGGTGGCTATTAGTACTCTCATCAAGGTATGTATACAATAAGCAGGCAATATTGAATGGAGGGAGGGAGGGAGGGATGGATGGATGGAGGGAGGGAGGGATGGATGGATGGATGGATGGATGGAGGGAGGGAGGGAGGGAGGGAGGGAGGGAGGGAGGGAGGGAGGGAGGGAGGGAGGGAGGGAGGGAGGGAGGGAGGGAGGGAGGGAGGGAGGGAGGGAGGGATGGATGGATGGATGGATGGATGGATGGATGGATGGATGGATGGATGGATGGATGGATGGATGGATAATTGAATGTGAGTGACCGAGTTAATTTGACTATGGATGAGGGAAGGAGAGAAGGAAAGAAGGATGGGTGGATGGATTGAGAAAAATAATATTTTTCCCATTTTAGACTCAAATGTTACTAGTACCCTTGAGTATTGTTTCTTTCTTTACTAGTATTCCCAAGAGAATGACACATGGATTGACATGGCAAAACAACGTCAACACAGCTAAATGTGCACACTACCTGTGTTTTATCTTACTTGTTTTAGGTTGTCATGAGGGTGGAGTCCGATGAACACATTTTCAAATTCGTAAAAGCCAAGTTTGGTTTTGACATCGGAAGGTCAGTAAAAAAGGCCAAATCCCATCCATTGATTGGCGCGTTGATGGAAGCACACGCAGCAGGGACTCTTGAATGGCTTCTGCGTTGAAAGATTGTGATTGGATGGTGTGTGATTTCTCGCGTTATAATTGGCTTAGACGCGAAACCACTTTAGAGAGTACCGCTCACTACACGAAATCTGCGCGAAACTGAGCAAAATCTGCGCTTTTTTTCTCTTGGATGCGCGCACGCAACTATTCTCAAAAACCGTTATTTCATAAAACTTTTGTGCTGACCTTTCTATTGGTATTGACCTCGATCCTCGGCAGAGGCCAGTTGGAACGAACTCTTTGGGTCAACATGACTTACAATATGTTTTTTCTTTTTAGGGATTTTGATGGATTGCTGTATCTATGTGAAGTTGCTTTTCAAATGTTGCCCGTGGATACGTACAAAAGACTCACTAAAGGCGTTGTCTTCCCTTGTTACGTCATATCTCTGGTTACTTTACTGCAGATTCTGGCTTATACTGTCTTTTCTAACTGGAGGTGAGCGATTTTAATCAAGAATCTTTTCTTACGTTAAAAGCATTGACGGATGATCCCAGGAATTGCGCGCAAAATTCTGCGCACGTAATCATACCATTATAGTAATGCGCCTTGGGCATCGAGCCTTTTTTGCGTTAACATTAATATTTTTTTATGCTTTTTGATTTTCTCCGCAAAATCCAACAAACTTTAAAAATGAATAAACTTTCATTGCCTCTGTTTAAAAACGCAGCATATGAAGTAAAGCTGAATTGTTAATTATCATTTTTGCTGCGTCTTTTTTTTTCCTCAGCAAAAACGATAAAGAAAAAAATAAAAACGACAACGACAACGACAACGATAACGACAACGACAACGACAACGATAACGACAACGATAACGACAACGGCAAAGCTACGAATACTAATATCCCAGACTCAACCCTTTCTTCAATGGATCTGAATGATCAGCCAGAATTGGTCTACAACACTATTCAGACTGTTCTCTTTGGTATCATGGCCGTATCGACTCTGCGCTTCAAGTTTCTATGGACACCTCACATGTGTATGTACGCGGCTGGCGTGTTCTGTCATCAAGGATTCTGGAGATTCCTCATGACCAAGATTGGTATTAAACCTGCTATTGTAAGTATCCTGCCGTAATGACGTCTTCACCGTTACCATGGAAACACTTTCTCTAGGCTTCCTAGTTTCACTTACTTTTATTCCAAAGAAGCTTTGTGATTAATAATGAAATTATTTTCTACAGAATAAAGTACTGAGTCACTCCGTACCTGCAATCCTGATAGCCGTACTGCTCAGCCTGGTAGGAAACAATCCATTTACTTTTACTTATATGACCTTCAGTTGTCTAACGAAACCGATCGCTAACAACTGGGAACGAGAGGGTGTCCGGCACCCATGGCCATGTCTATCATTGAATATTGAGTAGATTTTGAATTTATGCCGATAATTTAAGTCATTTATTATTTTATAGAGACTACCAAAAGCTCTTCAGGAACTCCAAGAACTAAAGGAGTTTCATGATCCCGATACAGTTCAACTCATGAACTGGATAAGGTAAGTTGAATGAGGTCTAGTTCCTTTGCATCTCAATCTCAGAAAGTCGAGCGGGAGATTGGGATCAATCATGAAAACGAGGACAAGAACACTAACGAGCCATTGAAGGATGTGATAAGTTGGGGTACACGGCACGGTCACGGTCACGGTACGGAAGTGACGACACCCTTTGTACCAATCAACCAATCATAGCTCACGAGATCCTGACTAATCCAATCAATGCTCTGATACGGTCACTGCACGGCAACTTGAGCTTTTCCACAGTCATTGGACATTTGCTCTATTAAGGTAGCAGTGGGTCAGTGGCCTATAACCAAAACAAAATCAGATAAATCAAGCTCTACAACAGTAACCCCTTTCCAAACCATACTTCAACAACTGCACACGTTATATTCCAATAGCTGGATCTGTGAGTTAACGACGCACTAAATTAGATCAGCCCATGCAGAGGTGGTTTCAGGGTTCCATAAGATTTTGATATTTTGATATGATTGACATATAGAGCAGAGACGCCACCTGGTTCATCATTCACTGGTACCATGCAGCTACTGGCTGGCGTGAAGCTTTGTACGGACAGACACATCACCAACCACCCTCACTATGAAAACAAATTCCTCAGGGAGAGAACAAAACAGGTAATTATATAGAATTTGGACTATATTCCTGTCATTTCTGATGATATCCTGTTAAAACTTTAGCAATATATGACGCTAACACTAGAAGCGCGTGCGTAAATTTCCTCCGTTTTGAAGGAACAAATGTGTCATCTCAGGCTGGCTCTTAATTGTATCAGCTGTGATAATAAAGTTTTTTATTCACTTTACTCTCGTTCAACGCAGGTTTATCAAGTTTACGCACGCAGAACACCACAGGAAGCCCACGCGATACTGAAGAAACACGGCGCCGATTACGTCATACTAGAAAACAGCATTTGCTACTCGCGTCAGCCTTCAGGCTGCAAACTCAAAGACATTTTAGACATTGATAATGGTCACGTGATTGAAGGTGGCAAACCAGAGCCAGGCCTGACATTCACTAATGTCCCTCGATTTTGTGAAGCTATAAAATATGACCATAAGAATTTTGGTCGCTACTTTAAGAAGGTTTTTGAGAACCGAACTTTCTATTTATATAAGGTGTTATGACGTCTGTTGTAAACGTTTATGATCTTAATAATGCTAGGTTTGGTGCGTAGATCTTTTAGAATTCCAGATAAGGATCAAGAGTGTTCAGTGATGTGAGGAAAACATTCATAGATGAGCAGATTTCGTATGAGTGTGAAAAGTCACGGCACGGTTACGGCGCGGACACGGCACCGAAATATAATAATATTAAGGATGGAAACTTGTCATTTGGGTGTACCTACCCTGTCTGGCCAGTTTGTTAGATTACTAGCTATGGTTGTAATTGTTATGCAATAGGAACTTCAATGTTGGTATTGGAAAAATATCCTAAAGGAAAAACGACTGATTATAGTTATGAATAAATGATATTAACAGAAAAATTCATAGTCTTCTTTTTTTCTACTACAAAGTTAACTCAAATAAAGAAATATCATGTGTTCGTCAATTCACCCCATTTATCATGATTCCCCGCCTCAAATTTTGTGACGATTTTTTCAAACTTGAAGGCTATTTTATCTGTGTAGAGCTGCGTGCATGGCTGCGCGCTCCCTGGTCACAACGCTCCCTTGGACAACAGAAAATATTCCCTTTCTTGTACCATCTTTCTATCTACTTATCTTGGTATAAAAAATCAACAATATTCCATATATTTTGGGCCATTTTTTTCAATTTTGAAGGCAATCTAACTGCGTAAAGCTGCGTGCAGTTCTGTTTGCGTGCATCTGTGCGCGTCCCTTCTCCCCAGGTTCCCTCTAACATCTTACCCGCGCAGTCCTCAGTCTGACAGCTGTGTATTTATATTTTGTCGTTTGTATTTTTGCTGAAAATTACACGGATTTTTGAGAGTAAATCTGACTATGATCCCTAATAATCGCTAAGAGCCGAAACCAAACCATTGGTTGTCTATATCTCTAGCCTGATCAGTATTATTTTCGCTTCATATTTCGCATAAGCGATAAACACTTCGAGTCCAGATGCGGATTGAAGACAAAATGGCTGACGATGTTCAAGACACAGAAATGACTGAAGATCTTGGCTTTGTACCTGAATATCACAACGAATCCTGCTGCTTATCTATTACTAATGTACCTAATAATGTGTTTGAAAACCAAGATTTAAAGGTAAGGTTTTTAAAGCGAAGAAGTTTAGCCTGTTTCGCGTGGCATGTCTGAACATCGCTTGAGTCAACAATATCATGCACATCTGATAAAATACTTCAATATTTAAGACCCTATTCTCATTTAAACCCGCTACTTGATATTATTTACCCTCAAAATTACTGCTATTACAATAATAATTTGTATTTCACGATGTTATAGTGATGATCTTTGCAATAGGTATACAATAATTAAAGTTAACTTACTTCATATGTAGTGCAATATCTTGTCTCATTTGATGCTTTTCCAGGTCGAATTTAGCCAGCTGTTCCTGGCATTTGATGAAGCAGCTACAATATCATACCTAAAGAGTTTCCGCCGAGTCAGAGTGACGTTTAGTAGCAGTGAACTTGCTAGTGAAGCTAAACTTGTTCTTCATGGATGTAAATACAGAGGGTCTGAACTGGGGGTCTACTTTGTACAGGTATGTCTGTCTGTCTGTCTCTCCCTTTTGTCTTGAGGGGGTATTTCCTTTATACAGCTGCTAAACTGGATCTGTACTAGATTGTTTCAATTTCCCATTTTAATGCACTAATTTTGAAGAAAGATTGATAAAATTGGAGCTAGTCCTGCACTAGAAATTTTTCATGAATTTGAAAAACTCACAATGTGTACATCAAATGATGCTGTGTTCTTGATGTTGTTGCTGGTCACATTTTGATTAGATCCAACTAAATGGTTCAACTGAATGTGTGGTGATGTCATGAGGTGTTCAAAGGGGATCACCAATGACAACCTTACAAAGGGAATCAATGGTGACATGTATTATACCTCCTCTGACCTCTAGCTAGTTCAATTCCTGAACCGGTATCACATGTGAGTTGGTTTATTAGGTCGCTCCCTTGATTCAAGGGTTCTTCTTTGGGATCTTTGGTTTTCTTCCTCTACAAAACCCAACAAGCTAAATCCAAGTCGATCTGTAAGTTAGCAGTGCCCTGACTTCGCTCATCCTAGAGGTTGTTTCAGGGTTCAATAAAATTTTGAGGTTTCAAGATGATTATTGCTTCTTTTTATCAGAGTAATCCATGTTCTTCTGGTGGTGAATTGTCACAGCTGAAACCTCCTCCGTTAACAAAACAGTTTCTCATATCTCCTCCGTCATCACCTCCTGTTGGCTGGGAACAAACACATGAAGCAAGCCCTATAATCAATTATGACCTTCTTACGGCAGTAGCAACCCTAAATAAATCTGAGCCATATGAGTTGCACCCCCCTGATACTGATGCACCAAGTATTGTAGTTCATTTGGTTGATGATGACGAGGAAGTTGAAGTTATGGATGAAGATGGACAGAAACCATTTCATCCATTGAAATGTTTACCCAGAGAAGTTGTACAGACACGTCGACCAGAGGCTAGCTAATAATAGTTATAGATATTCATGTATATTGCAGAATATTGAGTGCAACATCATGTTACAAGACTTACTAATGTGCAGAGTCGTTAACATGATGGATTGAATTTTGAAATTATTTAAAACACACCTTGGGTTAGTCTCCTATTCCTGGAGACTTCCACTTGCAACTTCATGGTTAAGAATAGCTACAGTCCAGTTGTATCTTTCTTGTAGCATTTCTAGCTAAAAATACTGTGCCAGTTATGCTATAGACCCCCTGCAGCACGTCGGAATGCAGCTAAATTTGGAGGACAAAACAATAGGTTCCAATTCTCAGGAGATTGAAATTCTTTTGTTTTGTCCTCCAAATTGAGCTGCTTTGACGTCATGTGAAAGGAGTCTTCCCCCGTAGAAACAAGCAGCAAGCAGTGAATATTTTATGTAAATGAATGTGAATATTGTAGAATAATTTTATGTTTATTTTTGTTCTTTTTGTTCAGAATTATATTGTATTTTGGGTACAGTATTTTGCAGAGTGTTTGCTGGAACCCCAAATAATTACCAATAAGATATAACTTATGAAGTTTCAAAGGTTTTTGTTTTCTGCATATTTAGAACAAAAATGAACAAATTATGTTGACATTAAGGGTGTGAGAGTGAGACACTAAAATCAAAATTAATATTGAAAATCCTGGTATTTGGTTTTGATGGTAGGCTTACAACAGATAAAAAAGATTAACTATATGTATTTAACCTCAGTAGTTTCTTCATTGCATTGCTATCAATGGATTGTTCTATTGTCATCTAGACTGGCTTGCTATGACAGTTCATAGTGCCGATGAGATTGAGATAGATGTTTGAGGCAGCTGGTCAGTTGTAATTCGTAACACTCTCACTTTGCTTTATTATTTGATACGAGTTCCCTGTTCTTAAAAGCAAATAATAATTATATTACAAGAGAATTACAACCACCATTTGCAAGGTTCACTTTAGCCATTAAAAACATATTTGACAGCTGCAGAAGTCCATAACTTGATGGACTTCTGACAGCTGTCAATCATGAAGATTGTTTGATAATGAGTACTGCTTACCATTGGTTGGTTTATTCTCCATTGTTTAAGTAGATATGTACACATTGTTAAGGTGTTTCTACACATGAAGACATGTTTAATAGGTTGAGCAGGTGCATTCCAGAGTGAGCGACATGATCACCAAGGAGACTGACAGGTAGGTACTAATTTTAGACCAGGCATTTTAATTGCATGTGTAATTGCATTGTCATATTTGTGCTGAGCCATTTAGAAGCTATATGAATGATTTAACAAGGAATTTCTTTGATCATTCTTTTTCTTTGCCTAACCTTCACACACTTGGGTCATTGAGATGATAGTGAGAGCACTTACAATCCCCCTCCCCTCATTGTTATTATAACACCTTCAAATTCAAGACAAATTTTGAGTTTTATTTGCAATTTTTCATCACAATTTCATATATGAAAGTAGAATTATTTCACACAGATGGGTTGCATTAACTAGCTGCTACAGAGCTGTTCTATTCTTGGCAGAATTTTTTTCTCCCTTGCCAAAAGGATTTTTCTTAGTGTTCTCCAATTTTCTTCCCTCTGTAAAAATCAATGTGAGTGTAAGTGAGTCAACTTATGGATGTCTTGAACATTTTATCTACTAGAAATTCATCAATATTCCACAGTTTATTTGCTGAACATTACTAATGGTGAAATACTCTGTCTCGTCACTTGAAACCATTCTAACAGCAGACTAACTACCTCACCTTAAGATATAAAAGTTATTTTCAATCATATTTTTACCCCTCTTATCTTTTTCTCCAAAACAACGGACACACAAACACAGTAATGTTTGTGAATGAGTGTTTTCTGACTAATCCTATCATATAAAACCTATTTACAAATCACAGATCTTTAAGCTTTTAAGCCTATTAGATATGTTTTACAAGGTGTATATTACTGGCAGTGTTCAAAAATATATCACAATAAGAGGCTTGCATAATCTGAATGTCAACTATATAAAAAGTATGCATATATATATTTATTAGAAGGGTTTTTAAATGTTATCAGAGCAAAAGGTTAACCTATAGTCATAGTAATGAGAATTATATTACTTGGTCTAAAATTTAGAAACAAAAGTAAAACTATTACCATACATTTTCCTTGTTTGTTCATCCATTCTATCCATATGTCTATATCTTTCTATATATAATTTCATTAAATGTTGGGGATCATTTTCCATAAATTTTTGTTTAAGTGTGCACCCATGAAAAAGTACTAACAAGTTAGTGCTAAATAGTACTTTTCAAAAAAAGTGTTCAATAATTTGTACAATTTAGTTCTTTTGCTCTGACAACTGTTCATAAAGTATATTTTTTGTAGAGTGGTTCTTATGAGTGGGAAACATATGGTACTGAGACTTTCAGCAGATACGTGGTACGAAATGTTGGAATGTTGAATCTTCCTGTAATTCATCAAGTCGCAACACAGTTACAGTTATGGGAAGATATAGTACGGCTGTAGTATGGCTACAGATTTGCCTTAGTGTTTCCCACCCATACAAAAACTGCTCTGATATCAGAAGAAATAGTTATTTCGTTTAACATCCTCTTGGTTTCCCGACAAGCCACCAGTCATTTGGATAGTGATACTTCTGTAGTTCTATCCCAGCATGGGGTACAGAGATATTAGAAGGTCCAAACTTAATCACTGGCATTGGTAATTTAACCAGCCTAGCTGGAAACATATGGAAGTGTCTGTAGTTAACAAAGAAGAGGTAAGCCTCCCATCCAGTACGATGCATCCATCCACTGTTGTAAAAGTCTCTATAGATCATGATATCTCCTCTGGCTGTGTCTCTTGTTACGCGGTAAAATCCAAACCGATTTGAGTAGTAACATTTGATTCCATACGTCTTGAATTCATTGATGATTTCTTCTTCAGTGTGTTGAATGATTTCGTTGTATAAGACACCAAAATCAAAGTCATTATCCCATGGCAGTGGAGCACTGTACCTTAGTCCTCCCCAAAGGCTGCCAAGAAATTAACACAAAAGTAAAATTAATTATGCTCTGACGTTGTAGAAATAAATAAAAATTATGTATGAGTAATATTAATAAGTAAAATTATGTATGATGCAGAGTATGGCCATGTGTGACCTGATGATAGTCTGAGCATTTTCATTGGATAAGCAATGATATTTGAAGCATTAAAATTATGTGTAATGCACGGTACGGCATGCCATTTGTGACCTGATGATACCCTGTCTGCACATTTTCATTGGCTAAGCAATGATATTTAATGCATACTGATTGGTTCAAAAATGCCTCATTTCTCAATCATACAAAAATCTACTGTAATATTGTTAGACGGGAAGTTTTTCACCAGGTTTCCTGTTCCTGACTTGAGCTGACAGTGCTGATGCTCAGTGGGTAACCTTCAATAAAACCTTTGCCCTGTCTTAACACATGATACACAGGCAAGCATATTTAGAACAGCATCATGTCTGGGTGCAGTATTTCCTTGGAACTGCAAGAATCCATGGGTATATTATATAGATCCATTGGTATATTGCATTTTTATTCCCAATCACAAGGCATTTTGAACCTCAAATGAATGACACAATATATCTAAATAACCACCAAGTAAATTAACATGAATATTAGAATAATCTTCTCTTATCACACTTAAGTGGTGGAGGCTGGGCAATTTTTTTCAATTTCTTCACAAGATCTTCTTAGAGAATTATTTATCCTTTCTAATTTATTTTTGCCCTTGTTTTTATGTTTTTTTTGAATCACACAAGTTCAAAATCCAGGCACATCTATTCTTTCAAGAAATTTGAAAAGCTTTCAACAATAACTGACTGATTAGTAATGCAGTTGTTTTAATCCTTCCCTTTAGATGCAATTATATCTTTGTTATAATAATCCTATACATGGCAACAAGACAAAATAATGTGGTATCCACAGCAACATGTTGTATCATCAAGAATCCAAGTTAATTATCCCAGATTAGGGCATGAAATTTTACATGGATTTTCTCAGTAAAACCTAACTAAATCTTGTGTTAAATTTCTAGCCGGATGTGGACAAACTTTAGGATGTGAAAATCAAAAATTGAAAGGAAGTTATTGCTGTAAATAAAAGTTGCATCAGCTGTTCAGAACGGAGTCAACATCTAAACTGATGAATACAGAATATATACTAATCAGAGACAGAAAATCGTATTCCAAAATCGATGGAATTTCCAAATAGTTGCGTAAACAGAGCAAATTAATATACACGATTTCAGTGAAATGTAAGATCAAAATGAATACACATTTAAGAAAACAAAAATATCGTTTCTCGATCTCTTAGATCTATCTCATATTTTGCTCAGTTTAAGCTCTTAAATGTTCAGATAATTTCTAAAATCTTTAAGAAAAATAACGGTTGTTTTAAGTAAGCTTTAATTACTACAGGTAGGTCTAGTGAAGAGGAACTGAACTGTGTAAAATTATGCGCTTTACTTCGAATTAAACAACGTCATGAATCGTCAATAAAGTCTCTTAAAACAAGGAAATTATGAACACGTAGCATAAAAAAAGGTATGATAAAAATTCGATTATTTTTCTTCGTTTGGAGTTTGATCGAGCTGATATTCTTGGATCAAACTGAAGCAAAGGAACTTGCGAGAAGAAATAGTGTATTTTATAAAGAAAGTATATCAAAATATAGTTAAGTTAGGATGAATTACGATTAGTGTTGACAGTTTTTTTAAAAGAAAAAAAAAACGTACCAGAATGGAAAAGATTATTGAGATGATCAGAGATGAACTCGTTGTGTTAGTTTGCTCGGATTTGCGAAATACCTATATGTAAATTGATATGCCGAACTGAGTACAATTACAAGCAGAATGTACAAAAGCTAGTAACTCCACACGATCGATAGTTTAACTGAACTAAAAGCTAGTACAAATATACTAAAACCTAGTACAACTAACCTAGAGTGTTTACCATTTATACGACTAAGTATTTAAGCATTAAAAGTGAGCTTTACTAACCTTCCATAAGCAAGAAAGTGATTGATGCCCAACTTGTTCAACACGGTACTTGTGTCTCTCGTTAGGGCCAACAAATCATCCATATTTTTCTTCGGTGTCGTGCAAGGCTCATTTGTGTTTCTGCTGTACCAAGCGAAGTTATGAAGGCTTATTTTGTAGTAAATAACTGATACGACGACAAATGTTAAGATTGCCACAGAAACATGACAAATAATCGGTGATTTTGTTGCCCTGTTACTCAGTCTTTGTTTTCGCCACATTGTTATTACGCAAAAATCCCTTCAATCGAATAGCCTCCAAGCAAAATAAGATAGCTTAGACCTTGAACGGTTATCAAGGCGACGTTCTCGAATACTTACGATGCTAGTACGACGCTAAACTATTAGTAAAGACATGTTATTTTGAACACGGTAAACAAACACTGCTCACCAAACCAAACCCGAAGCAGAAAGGAGTAAGGAAGCGATCGGTAACGATCGTTATACGCCTCGAGACCCGGGAATACCCGAAGGACTTCCGAAACTATTACGAACACGGTCCGGAAATTATAGGGCGTCATATTCATGTTGTCGTTGGACGTACCATCAAATTGGCTGGAATAACTTGTTTCTTAATCTCAAAACTCTCTCAACTCTCACAAAACCTTCAGAAAAAGTTACAAGATGTAAGAAAAACAAATGAAAAAAAGCATAAAGCAAAAAGAAATATGAAAAACAAGAAAGCTCTAAATCGGGGAGGGAGGGGGGGGGGGTAGGGGTAGGATACAGTGTTCCCTGACTTAATACAATATAGTACAAAACGCCTTTAAGCACCAAAATATCTACTCTTTAATAAAATCCACTTATTTACAACTCGTTTCTTAGCTTTATCAAACAGTTACTTACATATATAAAACAAAAATCCTTTCTTTTTCAAAGCACTTTTACAAAATACCTTACCTGTTTCAGTATACAAACGATACTTAAAAGTTTCCAACATCAATAGGCTTGGCCTCGCCATCTTTGACCACCACACTTACTCTCTCTGATAAAATATCGTCTATATCACCTACAGATTGCGTATCTTTGAGTCGTGCCATGTGTTGTCGATGCTCGCTATCGATCAGAGACGTCCTTCTTGTTTGTGCCTCTTCAGGATTATGGCTGAACGACCTTCGTAAAAGATTCGAGTCAGGTTGCGCGCGAAGGAAGTTTCCTGAACCGGGGAAAGTTGAGTTTAGATTGGCATTGTTGGTAACGTTGCGTCTAAAGCTGTGAGATCTTATGGTTGAAGCTGCTGTCGAGCCAGCTTTGATTCCTCTCTTGATGGCTTCCTTGATGCTACGAACAACCTCGCGTTTTTCGGCTGCGGTTCTGAAAAGACAGACGATTGTATGATGTGAAATGATGACAGAGGGATAAGATCATGATGGTAATCATCATTATTTAATCATTTGATGATGATGATGGCGACGGTGGTGGTGGTGCTGATGACAATAATGGTAATACTAAATATGTAAAGATGATAACGATGAAGGTGATCATGATGATCATGATGAAGGTGGTGGTAGTGATAATGATCACTTGAGGATGGTTCAAAAATGTCGTTGCGCATGACAAGATTAATAAATTATTTGATGATGATGATGGTGATGGTGATGATGATGATGATGATGGTGATGGTGATGGTGATGATGATGATGATGATGATGGTGGTGGTGGTGGTGGTGGTGATGATGATGATGATGATGATTATGATGATGATGATGATGATGATGATGATGTTCAACAAAACTACTGCACAAGAAACCCTTACTTGTTGGCGAATAAATAAGTACATTCTTGTCTTCCAAGTTCTGTTGTGTCGCTTATATTGACAAGTTCCCAAGATTGTAGAGTTTCTAAACAAAAATATTAGTAAAAACTTAGTGATCTTAGTGAGAGGGAATTCAGTCATCTCTCCTCTCCTCTCCTCTCCGCGGCCCTCCCCTCCCCTCCCCTCGTCTTATTGTGTACATGATGGTACTTACCGTTTGTAGCCCAACAGTGATCCCGTAAAACAAGAGACGTCACTGGAATCAAGGTTCGAAATTTTATTTCCTCCGATGTTTTTAATGACGTACTCTATAAACAGAATAAAAAATGGTTGTCAAGGGAACAGAAAATATTCAAGGCATTCTGCTGCTTACACAACTTGCTATCAAGAATTGTGACGTCATCCACCTAAGTAGTTAGACGTCATATGTCAATAGAGAAGAATTATGCAAAGAGAAAGACAGGCAACACGAGAATGGAAGTCTTACTTTTTCCTTCTTTCTTGATTTTACTTCTAAGTGAATCAATATAACAATTTTTTCAAAAACTGCAATAAAGAAAAAACGTCAAATTCTTAATAACCGTAATAACAACACAAAATACAACATCTTATTACATTACATTTTAAATTCTTGATTTGTTGCAAAATGTAGGCATAAAAAGGCTAGTTATGAATATGAAAATAGAAATCATAGGAGAAAAGCTGAAAATTTCGGCCTAAAACATTTTTTCGATCCGGAGAATCCAGTTAACCGAAGTCCAGTCCAGTCCAGCCACGCACAGTTCCGGATTTTCAAAAAAAAAAATCTCTCAAAATTCAGAATTTAGAAGCATAAATCAAATTTTAGAGATTGGGCATGTATATACTGCACATTAAGATTATTCATACCCTTACAAAATGTAAAAATCTGACGAGAATTTTTTTCACTCCAAGATTCAGTTAACTGACGCCAGTACAGGCTAGTCCGTCAATCTACGCGATTCCGGATATTTCAAAATAAAAAACTCTTAAAATGCAGAATTTAGAAGTTTTAGAGTTTTAGCATCTGATTTTTTTAATTTAAATAATTCGCCCTAAGGACGGTGAGGTTACGATAGAACAACGAGGTCCCCTATTAGTTAACCCACCTAACCCATCCCACCCTTTAAAGATTGATTTTTCAGCTTGATTTTTCATTCTTAAAACGAAATATTCATGGATCGAATAAAAATAACAGAATCTTCTTTCATTTAATACTTCAACCACACAAATCTTACCAAATATATGCATAATGGAGTTCTTTTTGCTGATACGTGGAGATGTGGGATTCTTCAGCTTGAGTGTACCACTACGAGGCTCGTCTGGACAGTTCAACCACGTGACCTTCCCATGATGCAACAGTTTATCAATCATGACGTCAGACACCTGAACCAATAACAAATCGAGAATTAAAGCATTTATTTATCGTAAAGGTAAAAGAAGGTGAATGTTAAAATGATTCAATTATTACCTCAAAACCCCCGAATTCTTCGACGATTTGATTGAATAGAGACGCAAACTTCTCGGTGATTCTCTGCATTTCATTGATATGTGTGGCAACCTTTTCTACTGCTTCTACTGCCTCTGCAAATTGCATAAGAATCGGGAACATCAACACACAACGCGCAAACAGATAATCTAATTCTTTACTTTATATTTTCATACCGAAGAGATTTTGATATTCTTCCGTCTCCTTGTTCAGCAGCTTGAGAATCGTTCTCATCAGTAACGGGTAACGGAGAATTCGCTAAAAAAATATAACAATAATTAAGAAAAAAGAAACTATATTAAACACACCTGCGCATATTGCGCATGCGCATGCCTTTCTTATAATGCGTATGCTCTCTTAACCATGCTCTCCTTGGTTGCGCATTTTCCCAAACCCAGATAGCCTAGATCCTAGTCCACAAACCTGCACACTTTACACGCATCCATACCTGTATCGGTTTGATAAAGTACGATTCAAGAGTTCCTGAATGCTGGTTCTTTGGATTACGAGCATCTAAGAAATTCCGAAGTTCTTGGTTTTGTCCTGTTGATAAAAGAAACAACCGTAAGAAAAGATCAATCCTTGGGCTCCCTGTGTAACGAGTTGGACACCCGTGTTGGGTTTCCTGTGTTTCTTACCAGGTGCCAGTAGTTCTACGACTCGAGAATGACTTGAACAAAAAGCACTGTAAAGTTTGAAATGTTCTGTGTACTGAAGGAATAATTCTCCTATTGCAAGGATCACATTCTGAAAGAAAAAGAGAATCAACCAGATAAGAGACATCTAAAATTAACAGGGTAGGGTAGGGTGGGGGGGTCAGTGACACAGCAGAGAGCATAGGAGTAGACCCCTTCAATAAGATGGCAAGGAAATAGAGAAATGAGAAGGAATTTTATCAACGAATCTGATCACATAACAAAGGACAGAGGCAGAATGGTACATGTTAAGGTATTGAGAGTTTGCGCAATTTGAATTTCAGTCTGAATCTTCGACAAACAAACAAAATAATAATAATACGGAGAGATATATCAAAAAATACCTGGAATTGTGGGACTTCATCAAAAGCATCAAAACCAGTCTCTGAGTCGACGATATTTCCAAGCTCCTTCAGAAACTTTTTCTGGAAGTCGAGGATCTCGTCCACTGTACTAACCAAAGCCTTCACCTGAAGTAATACAATCATTTAATATGAGAATATTTTAAGGTAATACGAGGGGGTAGGGAGGGGCAGGACCAAATAAGACGCAGGAGGGTAGGGAGGGGAAGTTAAAGGACACAGGTAGCCCAACAACAGATTCTTTTATTTATTATATTATTATCAGATGCATAAAAGATTATCACCTACCTCTGCTTTAGACATGAAGTTTTCATCTTTCAGAGGATCTAAATACCTGTTCAAGAGCAGCTTCAAATCCTTTAAAAATGAGAAAAATCTAATCAGATATGCAACATGCAAATTATACGACAATCATCTTCACATGTCGTTTAAGGTTTCTCAGTATTTTCTCCGAGTTTGTCAGTCTATATTGTTATGTCACTTATTTACAAGTTGCTATGGTTACTGTCAACCACATCGCCCCACATGTGCGCAACACAAACAATAACAGCCCAACCTCCCGCTCTTTGTTGTGAATTTATTCGATGTCTGCTGACCGAAATGCTTGCTACGCTCTGAGGGCATTTATTTCATTCGCGCAAAGAATACAAGAACATTTCGCACCTTGACGTAAGATCTCTCCGTGTCTACTAGTTCAATGATGACTTTACGCAACTTCTGAGCGTCTGTCAATTGAACTGCGGCTTTGGTGTCGTCTTCTGAGTATTCTATCTGCTGTCTACAGAATATTGTCACTTGTTCCGCTTGCTGCAAGAAAATGATTCCATTAATACCATCATCATCATCATTACTATCATCATCATCATTACTATGATCATCATCATTGCCATCACCACCACCATTGCCACCATCAGTCATCACCATCATCATCAAATAATTCAATTCTTGTCATACACAACCAGCTTGAGGAAAGGAAGGCGTTAACATATTTGACCCAACCTCTCTCGTTCTTCAGAATCGTTTGGTTACACATGTACGTGTTATATGATCAGTAGCATTACCTGCAGCAGTTCATCGACTGTTTTGCTCGAACGATCCGGATTCTGCTGGGTGGATGTGGTCTGCATAGAATCAGTACTAAACACGCTGCCTGTATCACCGTCATCAAAGTCCACTGAGAGTTAAAATAAAATGATCCCAATCAGATATACTAGAAAAGTGAATGCGGGACAAAAACAAAACGTCCCCTCCAGGGACGGGAATAAATGTCACAGGTATAAACTTACTCATAGGAGGGGGGACAATCATGTCACTCAGGTCTCCATATTCAATATTGTCACTAAAAGTAAAAACAATAATTAGTACTGGTAAGTCATGGAGTCCAGATCTCTTTCAGCACCTTCCATCGGGGTGTGAAACTGGATACGAGACTCGATCCCAGGCCACTCATGGGAACCGAATTCAACTTGGGTGCAAATGCACTCAATTTTATTCTTTTGAGTAGTATTTCTTCCTTTACCATCCAGTGTTTGTTCCTACCTTAGCTTGGGAGGAGGTTTTATCACTAGGCGACTAATAATAGCATCAGAAGTGACTTTATTGGTCACTGGTGGTTCGTCACGTGGTGATCGTAATTCTAACTTTATGCAAGCATCTAAAAACAAAATTAAAAGAATGTTAGATTAAGAAAGGTGTTCCACAGAGGTTACTTCTGGGACCACCTACAATTGTGAGTCATCTAATCTTACTACAAAAAAATTGTCCACAAATGACACCTTAGGCAATTGGAAGGTGTTCCACAGGGGGTCACTCCTGGGACCACTAAAAGTACTTATGAGGGATATGAAATCGTATTTAGATCATATTTAGCTACAAGAAAGTGGCAAGAAATGATACCAAGGCAACAGGTGTTTCATAGGGATCTCATTTGGGGCCACTTGACATATTAGTAAAATATATAGGTAAATCCTTAGCCTTTTTACGTACCTTGTAAAGCCCCTTTTAAATCTCCTAGAGGATCTTTCTCTACGTCACCTACTTTGACGTCATTCACACATAAAATTTCATCTCCTGCCATCACTCCTGCGATAGAATAAAGATTTCAAAGACATCAGCCGACTTATCGGAATGAAATCTCCTCCCTAGCTGGCCACAGTTCTTTGCTTTGGGATTTTGCGGGTTACTTGTGTTGTGGAGATCTCTTCCCAAGTCCTCTCCCCCTCCTCCCTTTTTTATCACGCAGGTATTCCAAGTGTGAAAGTAAAAGAAGAGAGATGCTTACATAAGACTAATCTTGTAAGTGATGATATTGCCCTACCTTGTACATGAGCCAGACGACCTCGTTCAACATGACTGATGTAAAGGGCTCCATTCTTTTTTGCAACAGAAATACCTAAGTATAAAGAAACAGCAGTTGAGACTAATATAACCAATTTTAGACCACCCACCCCTCCCAGCAACCACAAAACCACGCCCCAAAGCCACCGCACACCTCTTACTCTTCATTTGACAACCAGTCATGAATGAAGCTTACCAAAGTCCAGTCCATCTGCTTGAAGAGATTTGGTCAGTTCGACTTGATAAACACATCTGGGACACAACTTCAATAAAGTGTAATCCTGAAGGAAACAATAACACAATGTTGTTACTAACCCGATCATTAGCTGCGTAGTCATTTGTCTATATAGATAAACACGTAGAAGCAAGTATTCAAATAATCATATTTGGCCGGGCTCCCTGTGCTTGCCTACCTGATCCGCGAGTAAAGCATCTTGCTTTGGTATAAAGTATTCTGAAATGTTCAAATAATAGGTATGACGTCTTAGGAATTGATCTTATCGTACGTGGTAGTGACTGCAGAATGGCAGGATGGGTATCCTGTGGCACTGAAGTAAGAGAGAAGACTGGAAACGCGACATAGGAAGTCCATATAAATGGGAATATGACCCTATTTTTCCGTAGATTCTGTACCATACAAGGAAACATTACTCAAAGCAAAGGCACGTGTCGTATACCTGAGGTTCCGTCACCTTCCTGTATTCCTAGTTTCAAGAAGTAAGCACGTGGTTCTAACT
The DNA here is from genome assembly GCA_023349425.1 of Anthopleura sola. Taxonomy (NCBI): domain Eukaryota; kingdom Metazoa; phylum Cnidaria; class Anthozoa; order Actiniaria; family Actiniidae; genus Anthopleura; species Anthopleura sola. The sequence goes on along the minus strand of JALHLI010000011.1, from coordinate 223,068 downwards.
GCCTCTTCTCACATGTGTTCAACACAACATCATCCGCAGTCATTTCTTTCTGAAGTGCGATGACTGTGCTTTGATTGTTGGGTAGACTGATCCGCAGGTAGTTGCCGAGGCTTTTCCAGTCTGAGTGGCTGGAACTTAATGATCTTGATTCGCTTTCGTCTTCCTCGAGTGTGTCGGGTATGTTTTCTAGATTGGACCTGAAAAGAAGACCAACCATCATGAGCAAAGTCGATCAAGTTTCTGTAAGATAGGGCTGTAACTGCGCAGCTTTTCACCAAATTTTTAAGGCTTTTCTTCACCCTCACTAAACTATTAAACTACACCCACGCTCGATCCCTAAAGACACTCGCGTGAAAAGCATTATGGACTGCAAAGCATGCAAAGCATTATGGACTGCAAAGCATGCAAAGCATTATGGACTGCAAAGCATGCAAAGCATTATGGACTGTAAAGCATGCAAAGCATTATGGACTGTAAAGCATGCAAAGCATTATGGACTGTAAAGCATGCAAAACATTATGGACTGTAAAGCATGCAAAGCATTATGGACTGCAAAGCATGCAAAGCATTATGGACTGCAAAGCATGCAAAGCATTATGGACTGTAAAGCATGCAAAGCATTATGGACTGCAAAGCATGCAAAGCATTATGGACTGTAAAGCATGCAAAGCATTATGGACTGTAAAGCATGCAAAGCATTATGGACTGTAAAGCATGCAAAACATTATGGACTGTAAAGCATGCAAAGCATTATGGACTGTAAAGCATGCAAAGCATTATGGACTGTAAAGTATGCAAAGCATTATGGACTGTAAAGCATGCAAAGCATTATGGACTGTAAAGCATGCAAAGCATTATGGACTTCGAAACATTCAAGGCATCTTACATGGTGGATACAAACCTCTTTTGTTTTGCGCCTCCCTTAGCAGTATTCTTGGATGAATATCGATCTCGTATTGACTTGACACTGGCTGCATCATTGATTCTTAACGAGGTGAAAATCGCACTTTTAATCTTGCCGACGCTACTCGGGCTTCGTTTTGCTTTATTCCTTGCCTTCACTTCTTCCTCTGTAAATTCATAAGCAAACTCGATCATTACTTTGTAAGGAGAAAGGCCGAATCAATAAGAGACTTTGGAGTTCTGAGGTTAATGGATTCATGAACCAGTTTCTAATTAAGAAACTCTTTCTCAATCAAATCTATCCTTTTTCTCTTACCTGTTGAGGGATCTCTGGCGCTAACAAAAGCATGAAACGACATGACGGAGAATGTTCCCAAACGTGACAAACTCTGTTTGGTTGTCCTGGCAACGCACGCTAATAGCGTCTGAGGGTTGGGTAGAGGCGTTCCTTTAACCGCTGACATGTAGCATTGCAGTCGATACAAAGATATGTTCAACTTCTCGAGGTTTTGTTCCCATCTTGTAATCTAAAAAAGACGACACAATTCCAAAGTTCATTTATTCCAATGCCTAACTTCACACCGCAGCCATGTACAACCACAACAAGTTCTATTCCTATAAACGCTTGCAATAATTTTATTATACCGCCAGCGATTTTAATACACAGGTTAACCAAGTTACTGAATGCTGAAACATTAAAGCGTTTTATGCTTCTTTAGAAAACTTGTCGTAGTTATGCGCAAGAGCTTTATTTTACGTGTGGCCACGTTTTTAATGCATGCGCATCGCTGTATAGTGTGTCTATGATTTACAGCTGCGCATTTTTCGCGAGTGTGCGTAAATGTCTTCATAAAATGCGCATAGGCTTATTATTTTGTGTGCGCATCTCTTAATAATACCATGTGCATCAGTATTCATGTACAGCAGTTTGTCATGTGTGCGCATGCTTATTGAAATTTGCGCAATAGATTTAGTAACACACACTAATATATAAACAAACATGGCGCAATAATAAGTCATGTGTTGTAATTGTTAACCTACCTGTTCAGCAAACTGCTGCTTCATTTTCGAGTCCGTCACAACAGTGGATTGAAGCTCAGCCATCTTCTTGAGTCTCGAATCAGAAGCAATCTTTTCGTTGACTTGGTTGATTCTCTCAGTTAGGTTTTGAATCATTTCATCTTTACTCTTTTGTCGCGATCCCATAAGAAGAGAAGCAGCCATGGAATGAACTGCTGTAATCCAGTTCTCAAGGTCAGTTTGGTTGGCTGCCTGCGAGAACATTCAAGTCGAGTTAATCTATGCTGTAATATATGAGCTGCCAGCTATGAAATAGCTGAAGGACCTTTCCCACATTTCTTTCCTCCTTTTCCACTTCCACTTCCTCTCATGCTTTTCTCCTCTACCCAGCCCCTCATCCCGGAAGGTGTCACATACCTGAAAGTAATAAGCCTCTCCTAGCCTCGTACTGACGCTGAACACGTGATCTAGCTTAGCGTGTTCGGGAACCGCTTGCGCAACACACGAATCAATCTCGAGAGAAAAACTCGGGTCATCGAGATCTTGTGCACTGACTGTCTTCTCGTTACATTGATAGAAATTCAATGCTGCGCTTTTCAATGTCATCCAGTATTTCCTCCACTTCCTGTCTGATGCTAGTTCTATTTTATTGCCTTTTCCTCTCGTAAACACGTGTTTGCCAGATAACCAGCCTGCTTTGCGTGTTCCGCCTCCCTGGCGAGACTGCGCGATACCAGATCTTGGTTTGACATCAGTTTCGATACCAGAACTACTACCAAGGTCATAATCATCATGAAAAGAAGCCGATATCTCCTAAATAATGAAAGAACAACGAATCAGTAAAAGAAATTCTTGACAGAAGTGAATTGGAAACTGGTTGCAAATCTGCAGAATTGTTTTTCCATATATTTTATGTATTTTTGTATCATTGGAATTAAGAAAAGTCTCTTACTAGCTGCTCCCCGCGATTAAATCTTTCCATTTCTTTGTAGTAACTCATCTCTGCCGAGTCTTCAAGAGCAGAAGCGCTGCTCTCATGAAAGCTTCCACTAGTGTCAATTGATCGATCGATGTCACCGCTAAAAGACGATGTGCGTTCATTATTACCGGCCTGTAACGATACCCGGGATGCTGGCCTTGAGTTGCTGTCAGTTGCACTCTCTTCTTCTTCCAAACCAAAGCCACTGTCCATCCCACCACTCGAAACGAAACTCTCGTTATTTTTGGTTGCTAAGGATACGTTACTATGGGAACCAGCGTTCCTATGATGACTCCTGCTCTCAGGGGTTGATGACGTTTCCGCACCAGGTATACTACTTTTTCCACTGGTGTTACCATGGGAACTAACACTGGTATCCGTGGAAACCAAGGTGTTATTGCTTCCATAGTGTTCATCTTTTCTGTTGCCATTCGTGTTGCGGTGTTTGGTAGATGGACTGTTCTCATTCTCGTATGTTTGGTTAGACGGGGAGGACCTTGATTCTCTAGCTGCTGGAGAACGCTTTGAAATAAAAAAGATAGATTATAAGATATTGAACAAAAAAAGTGAGATTCTTGAAGCCTCCCAACAGCTACATAGACTCCTGAGTAAATGCCAAGGTGTGTGCTTACTTTACTGTTTGAAGAAGTTTGATACGAAGCAGAGGATGAATTTGAGGACCACGTACGAACGCGTGCATGCTGGAAGAAAAAACAAGAAATGAACAAATAGAAGTGAAATGAGAATAAACGAAAATGAGTAGTAAATAAGAAACATTGAATAAGTAACACTCACATAGCAAAAGTCCATGAACTTTTTAGCTTCTTCTTCAGAAATGAAATTCAGTCCCCATGCATTCTCTAAAAAAATAAAAACGTCACTGTGTCAACATGTTTCCATGACAACTGACATTAAGGGGTTTAGAAATTGTTACCATGACGACTCCAAATTATGAATTCTCATTTTAGAATCTTACTTGATTTACGATTTCTCCATTGAACAAAACACTCTGAGGTCTTCTTTAACCGTATCTCTGTGGATAAGAAAAGGATGTTTTAGTATTTTTTAATAATAATAAGAATGAGTATAGAGACAAGGGTTCATCCAAGTTTTATATCACCTTTAAAGGGCTACGCTGAATAATTTGGTGAGCTAGGCTTCCTGGTTAAATATCATCATCATCATTACCACCACCACCACCACCACCACCGCCATCACCATCATTATCATCATCATCATCATCATCATCATCATCATTACCACCACCATCACCATCATCATCATCACTACCACCATCACCATCATTATCATCATAATCATCGTCATAATTCACCACCACCATCATCATCATCATCATCATCACCATTATCATCATCAGCATATAACCATCATCATATGTCAACAACACCATTGATATCATCAACATCATCATCGTTATCATCATACCCTTTAAGTTGATTTCAGTGTTAAAGAGTGTTCCATTGCTGGTTGTTGCATTAACTTCAAACACTTCTTCTGTTCCAACCTGAAACATCAATACCAGACACTGATGAGCAAACAGCCCCAGCCACCCCTCCCTGACAAAAAAAATGCCCTTACTTTTTTCCTTTGTATAATAATAGGAATGACATTCTCTACCACTGGCACCCATCGTAATGGCCCCTCATCAGATGATAAGGTATTAACCTCAGCAAGTGACCTGGAAATATATATACAACACATCAAAATTAGACCTTACCCAGTGGAATGGTAGAATGGAATGGATTGGATATGATGGAAATGAAATGATGTAATGTTGCTTTGAAAAGAAAAAAAATGAAAGCAATTGTCCCAACTTACTCAAATTCCATAATAAAAGAACTTGGTTCTTTTTTGATATCACTCAATGAAACACTTGTATTACCAAAAGAAAACGGTTCTACACAACAATATCACCACCCAATATAATAACACTCAGGATGCCTCAACAAATGTATTCTTTTCTTCAATATACTACTGACAATGAACTGATTTCCAATAAATTTCTAACCAGTTCTAGAATAAGATAGAACAAAGACAGTTGAAGCCAAAGGTCACTTCATAATTTTTTCAAGAATAATCTAAAGACTTAGTCGCAGAATGAGTTGCAAAGTGTGCTTTTTTCTTTGTCTGTAGTTTGTCTAAAAAAAAACTAATTAATTTTTAACTATTATTTCATATCAAGGAGATGGAGCCAACTCAAAGACGGTCAATGCAAATAAGAACCTCATTATATCAGTAGAAGAAGACAACTCAAATAATTGTTTAAAATTTCATCAAATAAAACAAATAACAAAATAAAAAAGCATTCTTCTCAACAAGAAAACTCCAGTTGTCATTTAAAATCTATAAGGATGTACAACATTGAAATTTGCCAAAAGTTGTGGTATGAGATTCCAAAACATCAGGTCATATGATTCCTTTGTACATTATAAAAATGTTTACAATGTACAAAACTGATCTTGTTATGTCTTACACACAGCTGATTCCCTTAGGAACTTTCAAAAACAATTTTAATAAATTATTTATAAAAATATTAGGAAAAAAAGAGCCAGAAAAACCTATGACATAACATATTCTAATTGAGAAATAAAACTAAAAATAATGTCTTTGCTTCTTTATACAAATATTACAAGTAAAAAAGAAAAGGAAAAAATATTTGGAGCATAACGAGACAATAATTTACGAAGTTCATTATCAGAATAATTGTTTTGTTTTGTAAGTCATTAGCAAATTAATTCAAAGTCTACATTTTTCGAGAAAATTTAATCAAAACAATTTGTTTTGTAAAAAATGTCAAGGATCACCAACACTTGCATTGAAGTGTTTAATTTCTGTGATCTGAAGAAATATTCCACAAATATTACAATAAAGATTTCAAAAAAAAAAAGGCGTAAAATGAATCTGGGAAGCCACTAAAATGCAGTATGAGCATTTGATCAGCATTTGAATGGCTTTCCAGCATATATTGTTAAAAGACTTGTTGAAAGGATTGTCAAAGAAACGTGTAGGTGGGTCTCCTACTGTGATTGAAGTTAAGCGAAAATTATCTCTTAAATGATGTCAAAACCATTAACCATTTGTTCTTTTTTACAGGCAAATAGATACTTCAAACCCAGCCAAAGTGCAAACAAATAAACTACGATCTTGTAATAAAAGAAAGTTTTACAAACTTCTATTGCGAGTTTCTTGTATAATGAAAAACCTTCTACTTCACCAGCTGTGAATGCTTAATCTCATACTCCAAACAACAAGACAAAAGAAAAGTTTAGATATCTATTACGATACCTGATCACGTTCTGGTTGTCATCGAAGTTCAGGTCATGGAGTATCTCGTTAAAACCATTTTCATGGGACGGTACGATGTAAATTTCTCCTCTGCTCCCAGTCTGGGAGTTCGAGGAGAACTGGCTCTCCTTGTTCCCTATCCTGGAGCCGTTTTACCAGGATGAAATTTAAAATCTTGTAATAGCGAAGTACATTTGAAGAATTCAGCAAACTGACGCCAAAGACTGGCTCCAAATCCGTGAAGTTTTACGAGTCCCTAGGGAAAGAACCGCAAAATATTAAAGTGAAATGTTACGTGCCTACTTGCGTATGTTAAAATGAATAAATGACTTAAAAACAATTACTCTTAACGTGCAAAAAGACAAAGGTAAAAATCCCTTACGTATTTATGGACAGATGGTGAATGTTTTTTTGATTACAATAGACAACTACATCATTAAATAATACAAACTCTGTAAAGTGTCCTCAAGTCCATTCCAGCACTCATTAAAGCTTTTTATACTCTTACGCTTGGATCATAAATAATCTTTTTTTCTTGAAGCTTTACAGCTGTACTTATAATTAGTCTCTTAGAGGTATTCACACATTAATAGATATATTTTTTGATGGTTTTAATGGCCCTTCAAGGCATGCTTAATAGACATCCATGCGGTGATGATATTAATCTTGTATCGTTAACACAACTAACCAGCTGAAAAAGTGTAGATTCAAACGATTCTTACCTGAACAACGTGAATTTTACCAAGAAGAAGACTACAGATTAACCTCTACACTCCAACACGATAAGCTAGGGATAGAAAGAGCTGAGATGTCGTGCAGAACGCAGTCTTAGTGCAGAAGGATTTCAACAAGTAAACACCAGTTGGCTTTTGTAAGGAATTGCGCACATCATTAGCATCACAAAAACCAACACTGACAAGAAAAGTCCTTCAACATAAAAAATAAATATCTTTAAGATTAAAGTTATTGAAGTAGATGTCGATTTGTACAATCAGTACATGTAAATCCGATAGAAAATAAATAAAATTCCTTCACATAATACTACGAGATGAGATAGCGTACCCTTTTGGCATGGCAACCTTGGAACAAGGGGGGTAGGGTGGGGGAAATGGAGGAACGGCACAAGATTGAACTTTCTACCTCAAACTATTTGAGTATTTATAAAAAGCTGAAACTATTAACTTATTATATATGTAAAAAAAATTGAAAGAGCAACTAAGAAAAAGGGAAAAGATATTCTCAAAAGTCATGAAGGTAACAATCATTCTTCTCTCCCATCCCCACACAGTAAAGTTTAGTCTCATATTGCCTCGCTTTGGCGAGAAAATCATAACAAATTCAAGATGGCGGACGAGATGGAGGTTTCTGTCAATGTACAAGAAATCCCTCGTTTATCCATCCAATGGGACTGGAAAGACGCTTTCAGGTAAACTATGAGATATTTAGGATTATTTTCTTGCAATATTATTTAAAGAAAGTAAAGGAATTGTTCCAGTGTGATGTAGTTTTAAATCTTTGCAAATTCATATTTGGGATACCTGTGTCGTGTTAATTTCATAAACTTTTTGGACAAGAAAAAAAATGATTTCTATTGGTTAAAAAATAGGACCAATCCAATTAGTTTGTTACAATTCATCTTTGTTATATTTTATTAATGTATTTTCAATCATATTTTGTTAGTTTATTTTTAACAGCTGTTTTATTAATTTTTTTAGAAATGGCGAGAAAGCATGGATTGCCTGTTCGTTTCTGGGTTAGTGATTCAGCTAGATATGTACTGGGCTAGAGTATTTTATGTACATATTATCACCATCATTCATCATCATCATCATCATCATCATCATCATCATCATCATCATCATCATCATCATCATCATCATCATCATCACCACCACCACCATCATCATCGTCGTCGTCGTCATCATCATCATCATCATCATCTTAAATCATGAGCAACACCATCATCATTATCGCAGTCACCTTTATCACCATCATCATCAACATAGTCATCATCACCATCATCATCAACATAGTCATCATCACCATCATCATCATCATCATCAACAGTCAATCATAATATATATAAGCCAATTTTTATCACCATCATCATTCAACCATCATTCCCATTATTTACAGTAAGATATTTCTTTATTCTCAACATGAGTTTATTCATTTATCTAATAAATATCTTTAACAGGTAAACCATCAATATATGGTGAATTGAAATATCAGAAAGATGAATCACAGGAAGGTGAATCTGTCCAGGCTACAGAAACATTCCAAGTTCTTTCAATGGATAATGTAAGCACATCAAATGAATTGTTTCTACACAGTTTGAAATGAAAATCTTGAGTGTTGATAATTTAAAATTATAAATTAATGGAGTAGTTTGTGTTTAATTCTTGACATTTCTTTTGTAGAGTTCCATTACAATTTGCCATCCTGATGTAAACTGTACTTCTAGATTCATTTCTCCTTCAAAAGTCTTCACTGGAATCCACAAAAAATGTGTAAGAAACTTACTCATACAGGATTTTGAATTTCAAAAAGCAGAAAGGCATGATGGGATTTATAGTCCCTATTCTATCATCATTATTAATTCTTTTTTTTCTTTCTCAGATTAGATTCATAGATATTTCTCCTGGGGGTGGATTATGTGTGACGGCAAGTGACAATGAAGAGTTAACAGTATGGAATACCAGCGATGGAACAAGAAGGGTAATTAACACAACATTCCTTCATTTTTGATTAAGGCCAACTATTTCCTACAATATCAGCTTTCCATTTTTCATTCATTTATTTAGTTTTTTTAGTAAATTATTTGTCTTTAAATTACTTGTCTTAAATGTGTTTATTTTACAGAGTAATTTGAGTGGTCACATTTCTGACGTCAACTGCTGTAGATTCTTTCCATCTGGTGAAGTTGTAGCAAGTGGTGGAGCTGATATGACAATCAGAATATGGTCGGCTATTGATGGCACATGTCCGGTGACAATGAAAGGACACAGGGGAGGGGTGACAGATATTGCTGTTGTTGAAAAAGGAAGAAACATTGTCTGTAAGTTTGGATTTGAAATTGAGAAGCCTTGGAACCTCACAAAGAGTACATATAATATTATATGTATGTATACTCATGATGAGAATAAATATTTTGTTTTTTTCTTTGGTAAACCTGGGTGAAAGTCTTTTTCTTCCAACCAAGATGGCTACAGAATGAAAAGGCTCATAACTTTCTGAAAGATGTTGATCCAAATGGTCAAAACTCTATCTAGCTAGAGGGAAGTATGTGATTTGGTTGATGTTTTCCCTTCAGCATGTTCCAGGGATGGCACAGCAAGACTGTGGGACTGTGGAGAATCAAAATGCCTTGCTGTTCTGGCATCTTGTGGCTGTCCAATCAATGGATGTGCGCTTGCTTCAGTTCATAATGTAGATTTAGGAAATGCAGCAAAAATTGATCAAAGTAAGTACTAGGAAATTTAAGAATGTTTCTTGGTTGTTCTAAAAGCCATTAAATCTGCTTTTACTATATAAGAGTTTGATCACAATTTATTGTATCCTTTAATTTACTGAAGGTGAGAGAGAAGTTGGCACAGAAGGAAAGCTACTATTACTGGCAAGAGAAGATGGTGTTCTTTCAGGTGTAGGATTGCAATCACGGCAGATGGTAAATCAATGAACCAATTTATATCTGGATTTAAAATTGAATGGGTAGCATAACTAGTTGACCTGGTAAATGAAAGATATTTACCAGCTCTTGTTTTCATAATTTTTTTTAGGTTTTTGAATTCAAAAATCCCTCAGCATTTAACTGCTGTGCTTTTTTATCTGAACATGAAGTTTGTGGAGGAACAGAAAATGGAAAAATCTGGATATTAGATATCAGAAGTCCAAGGTAGGTAACTAGTCACCCAAAACTGAACATTGTAGACCTAACTATTTTACTATTTTACAGTTTAACTGATTCTATGTGTTATCTTGTTAGTTCTCCCCTTGCCGTGGTTCAGCATTCTAAATCACCATTATTACACATCCTCCCATTTGGCAATGGTGGCTTCCTTGCATCATCTGGTAATATTTTTCTACCTTCTTCTATTGTATTTCATATCCTCTTCCATTACTTCTCAATGTGAAAATTTGTTTCATTCAATTAATATCCAATTATCCATTCATTCATCTATCTTTCCATCCATTCATCCATCAATCCATTCATTCATCCATCCATTCATACATCAATCCATTCATCCATCCATCCATTCATTCATCCATCAAATTCACCAATTCATTCATTTATTCATCAATCCATTCATCCATCCATCCATCCATTCATTCATTCATCCATCAATCCATTCATCCATCCATCCATTCATCCATCAATCCATTCATCCATCCATCCATTCATTCATCCATCAAATTCATCAATTCATTCATTTATTCATCAATCCATTCATCCATCCATCCATCCATTCATTCATCCATCAATCCATTCATCCATCCATCCATTCATCCATCCATCCATCCATCCATCCATCCATTCATTCATTCATCCATTCATTCAGTTATTCATCTGTCATTTCATTCACTTATCTCCATTTCTTTATCATTCATTTATTCATTCATCCATGAATTGTCCTTCATTTACTTCTTACTCATTCATTTCCCATTCATTCAATCATTTATTGTTTTACTTATTTAAGGTGATGGTTCATGTTTCTACTGGGATGTCAATCATTCTCACTCCAACAGCAGAACTACTACCTGGGAGTTGATTGGTCCAGATTGTGACCCAGTACACAGAATGTGTTGTCATAGCAACACGGTATATACAGTATGTAGAGATGCTTGTATTAGGAAATATATCTTAAGTAATCCAGACTTGTGTAGTAATGTCTAGCTTGTCATTGTCACCTTAGTTAATAGTCATCAAAAGGGAAATTGCAGTTCCTTTTCAAAACTCCCACCCACTATGGGATAACATGAAATGTATGAGTTCTACATGGGTTTCGATATGCCTCCTTTCTTACCCCTCAAGCTACAACTGGGTGGCCCCTTCCCTCTCCCCTCACAGGATATGTATATTGCCTTCCCACTCCTCAAGGTAATGGAACACCACCCCTTTCCATTGAAATCAGACAACAAGTTTAGTCTTGCCTCATTTTATTGAAGCATTCATTTGCAGCACTTAATAATTTACCTTATCAATTTGGATTAATGACTGTGAGTTTGTATTATGATTCTAATCTATCTACAGTATCCCTAGTTTTAGAAGTTCCTACACTGAGTCTCATCCTCTGACCCCTAAACCTTTCCCTCAAAGGTTATTGGTAATATAGAATAAAACAAGAATATACTATCATCATTATTATTGTTGTTTTTTGTTGTATTTGACATGCATGTGTCCATGATATTATCTGTGTGGTTATCTACCTCATACTCATGGAGTTCAACAAACAACTATTATACAAATTGTGAATAAAACATAGATTTACCCTTGGAAGGGTAGGGATTTATTTTGTCTTGTCTTGTCATTCATCAAAGTATCAGGATCCCCTATGGAAAAACAAAGTAAGGAATTTGTTTCAGAGACTAGCTAAAATATGGATAATAATGGTATTAGACTTTGGAGATCAAATTGAGCTAGAATTTCGCGCACTTTTTGGAGGTGAAACTTAGCCAATCACATTGTTAGAAATTCGCGCCTTTTTTTGGAGGTGAAGCTTAGCCAATCAGATTTTTAGAATTTCGCGCCTTTTTTGGAGGTGAAACAGCCAATCACATTTTATTAGAATTTCGCACACTTTTTGGAGGTGAAGCCCAGCCAATCACATTTGACTAGAATTTCGCGCCTTTTTAAGGACATAAGAACCCAACCATTCACAATGGATTAAAATTTCGCGTCTTTTTTGGAAATCAAGCCTTTGTTTCTGAATCTCAGTTGTGCGTACTCCTAAAATCATAGATCACCCAAACTGAGCGATATTGTTCTGTTCAGTTCAGTCAGGGCTAAGGATCGACTACTTACTATTTGAACCGTCGTTAAGAAGTCTTTGCCAGTGCGTCATCTGATTTTTCGATTTTATCTTTTTTCTCTACTTTTCTTTTTTCTTGCATATCTTTGCCATCTCTAAATCTTGTTTGAGGTTTTGGATCTGATTCAATATCAATCACGTCAATAGTTCTTTTCTTTGCTGCTGCTGCTGCATTTCGACCAAAGCGTCCCTGGTCCTCTTTTGCGAGGTCTTCGCGACCAAAGCGTCCCTGGTCCTCTTTTGCGAGGTCTTCGCGACCAAAGCGCCCCTGGTCCTCTTTTGCGAGGTCTTCGCGACCAAAGCGTCCCTGGTCCTCGCGTCCAAAGCGTCCCTGGTCCTCTCGGCCAAAGCGTCCCTGGAGCTCTCGGCCAAAGCGTCCCTGGTCCTCGCGTCCAAAGCGTCCCTGGTCCTCGCGTCCAAAGCGTCCCTGGTCCTCTCGGCCAAAGCGTCCCTGGAGCTCTCGGCCAAAGCGTCCCTGGTCCTCGCGCCCAAAGCGTCCCTGGTCCTCGCGCCCAAAGCGTCCCTGGTCCTCGCGCCCAAAGCGTCCCTGGTCCTCGCGTCCAAAACGTCCTTGGTCCTCGCGCCCAAAGCGTCCCTGGTCCTCGCGTCCAAAGCGTCCCTGAAATTCCCGACCAAAACGTCCCTGTAGCTCTCGGCCAAAACGTCCCTGGGCCTCACGTCCAAAGCGTCCCTGGAGTTCCCTACCAAATCTTCCTTGCAGTTCGCGACCATATCTCCCAGGGACAGAATCCCTCGAAAAACGTCCCTTCCAGTACTGAGGTTCTCTTTTTTCTCCAGTGCTTGTCCTTGCAAAGCGTCCCTTCCAGAACTGGGCCTCACTGTCTGGCTGATCCTCAAAAGAACGTGAGAAACGTCCCTTCCAGTATTGTGGGTCATTTTCACGCTTGGTGCCATCAGAGAAACGTCCCTTCCAGAACTGAGGATCAGAGAAACGGCCCTTCCAGAATTGTGGGTCAGAAAAACGTCCCTTCCAAAACTGAGGATCAGAAAAACGTCCCTTCCAAAACTGAGGATCAGAAAAACGTCCCTTCCAGAACTGGGGGTCAGAAAAACGTCCCTTCCAGAACTGGGGGTCAGAAAAACGGCCCTTCCAGAACTGGGGGTCTTCCTCACTTCTGGAAAAGCGTCCTTTCCAAAACTGTGGCGCATCATCGCTCAGGCTTCGTTCTTTCAAACCACTGGATAGTTCTCTTTTGTTATTTGTAGCTTTGGCATCTGAAGTAAGTACTTGGACGAGTACGGTCAGCAAGATTGTGACGTATGAAACCGTCGTCATGGTAACAGTGGTACGAGTCTGCGCACTACAATTAAAAAAACAGGGTGTGTAAATAATATGCACTGATCAAAGAAAAAAATATTATTAATTATTATGTTTACTGTTATTATCATTTAAAAACGTTTGCCCCTACAATAGATGTTTTTTATTTAAAAAAAAAAAACAACGTTTTCAAGCAAAAAGTGTTGAAAACAAACAGCCAGCTGGCAAGGAAGAAGTATCGGGAAAGTTCTTAAGTCGCTAAGAGATTGGGATGGCTTGTTTTCGTAACAACTCAAGCCCCCAGGACAGTTTCATATGAATAAAAAGAAGCGTCTTGTTGTGAAAAGATGAAAAGAAAATCCAAAACATCGAAGCCTTAGTCTTGCAAATTTCTCATTAATTTCTTAAATTTTTCACGTTTTCCTTCTTAAAATCGGGTAATTTTCATCTTTATCATCAATAACGCAGGAGCTTCGAACAGTGGCGCGTCAAACTAGCTCTAAAATTATCGCATCTCTCTGGCTAATTTTCGCTATGATATTTGATAGCTGAAAAATATCTCCACTAAACTTTTGTTCACTGCGTATAACATTGATTGAGAATAAGTAGGTAGTTTCATCGTGTTATTGTACATTGATATAGATAACCCTCAACCGAGCCAACGTTAAAAATATTTCTTCATTTTCTCGTCAATGTCATAACAAGACATTCAGAATCTACTTCGGCAAAGATAAAAGACAAACTGAAATAATTCTATTTTCACATTGACGCCCCAAAACAAATCCTCGTTTACACTTCCGCAATGCAGTTTTTCATTATCCTAAATTTCTTAATTTGCTTTCATTTTTCCGCTTTGTTGATTTTAAAAAACTTTTCATTTCTATAAACCTAAAGAATTCATTACAGCGCACTTGACTATGGCAGTGATAAGCTTCTTTATCTGTACGGGATATTCATCCTTGAAAAGAAAGAATTAAGATCAAGGTCATTCTGTTTTGAAGACGTTTGTGTTATTAGAATAAGAAAGAAGAAACAGAAGCTGGTTGATTTGAACTGGCCGGCGGCTACGAGTGAACCATCTGCTCAACAGATCATCTTTTCGTCACTTCTTTACTCAACGCATCGCAAGTAAAGATGGGATTATCGAATACACATCAGAAAAAATGTCAAAAAATGTCTTTACATAAGTACTTAACTCCTTAGCTGTACCTTTAGAGATGAAAACGAGAAGATATTTGATGTCGAACAGTGAATATCAAGTGAAGAACAAGAAGTGATGGAAAGAAGGCTTCAGACCACGAAACACATAGACAGCAGAAAAGACCATCAGAAACTAACTAGATGGAAAGAATGAACGTTTCTGCCGCCCTTCTGTGCTTTTATAACACTACACAAGTGAATAGGAATGAAATATCCACTCATTCAAACATGACAAATTCATTTCCAATCAATTACTTTCGGTTGTAATATGCGCCATCTATTGTAGACACCTAAAAATCCAACCTCAAAAAAACTACATGAAAGATCCAATGAGAGTCCAAATTAATATCTATAGAGTTAGGGATTTGCCGTCTAATGACAAGGACTGATGACATACAGAAGAACATAATACAGAAAAACCTGAGTTTCTAGATGACGGAAAAGCCTTCTTTTCACTAGAATTGAATGGAAATTTTCCCAATCGATTTTTTGAATTTTTTATTTTTTGTTCCAATATAGATGTCCCCTGACAATAACGTTGTTATTAAACGTAGATCAACATAGAGACTCATAGGATAACCGCGTCTTTAAACTTAATAAATCAACGGTCCCACAAGTTATTGCTCTCAGTGGTTGATATTTGCAATTAAAAAAATTCTTTTGAATAAAAAACACCTTTAGAAATACTGGTTTTTCAATCTTATTGAACCCATGGTATTGATTGATTTTGCTTTGGGATTTCATCATCAGATTTAATCATACAGAAGAATTCTCAATCAAATACTTTCTAGTTCATTTTGAATCTTTATCTGATCTATTCGATCTGTTGATGATATTACCTAGCTAGACTTATTGAGGAAGGATAGAAGAATGCTGTATTCAGTTGGTTAAATAGACTGAGAAGAGTTTGTCAAAAGATCTTTGTTTCGAGGTAGGATACTTGTTCAGAATACCGTTATTGGGTTAGCCTACTAATAAACTAATATAATTATATCATGCCAAAAGGCAATGAGAACTACTTCAGTCTAATCCCTACAATATTTGCTTCATGTTGATACCAATGTCGGTTGAGTACCTTTACTAGACTTTCTTTCTTTTTTCATCGCGCTTAACAAGGAAGACTTAACGAGTTCGTTTTTACTATAGCCTTCTGATGAAGGAGCTATGCTCCGAAAACGTTTAAGTTTACTGACTTAGAAAGAGAAATATCTCTAAAATTACTAGAGACTTATTTTTCTCTTTTATCGCGCTTGACAAGTTAGACGTGTAAGTCCGTTTTTGCGTCCCTCTTCCGTTCTAACTATCTAATACTCTTAATAAAAGCATTTTGAACAAGTTTCAAGCCTTCCACTGCTTCACGCCGGTCTAATAATTCAAGACTTGGTGAATAAAACCTTTGTACGAGGAAAGAAATTAAAACACTGATGGTGAAAGCAAAGCTAGGCTCCCCGTTGACCTGACGAAGTCAAACAGTTGGGAACTTGGAAACCTTCAGCGAATTTTTAATTGAGTACAACTAGAATTCCAATTCCTTTCATTCTCTATTGAGGCTCGTACTTTAGTCTTACCATCTGAAATTGAGGGGGGAAATAAGACATTTTATTGACCTGGTTTGTGAATCGAAAAAATGAAAAATGTAAGGAATGGAAAACTTTTTTTCTTGACTTTCGGTAATTGATAGATCTTGGCTCAACGCCTCCGCAAGTTGAAAACAAGGCCTGCCTCTGTTAGCATCCGTCTCCAGCAAACACCTGGAATTCGTTCAAATATTCTCAGTTTTTTAACTAAATTTTACTTTGCTTTTTTCGTGTTTTATTCTTTCGATAAAGGAGCAAAATTCTTGTGGTATCATATTTGAATATTTTTGAGTTTTCAAATTGATTAGCGTAAGTATAGCTATTTTAGCTCGCTCAATAAGTTTGAAAAGGTGAGAGAGGCTAGAAGTATATAGTCATAATTATCTATATTATCATCCTTATTATTACTATCATTTATTATCATTATTTTTAATAGCAAAGTTATGTAACTAGCGACGTTATGGCGATGTTACTTCGTAATCAACACGTTCCCAACTAAACGCAATTATATTCCTACAGGCCTAATAATCGATTTTTCCGTTGAAATTCCTCACTGGGTACCGCCGACTAACGATAGCCGAAGAATTAAGTTTAAAACTGTTATGATAAAATCTTGATTAAAGACCTTGTCTTTAACGGTTTCATTAAGACATCTAACGATGTCAAACCGTGGGGAATTCCCTCTTAGGAGCCAATAATAACTAGTTTGGGTAAAATTAAGAAATGTAAAACGATCTAGATAAACGGCACTTCATCAGAGATTCATTGATTTGAACGAAAAGAAGAAAACTGGTTTGAACTCTCATTGGAATTAACTCATTCTTTCTCTGTTGCCTTGTTTATTTTCTTGTTAAAAAGTCTTTTTTTATTTCCATAAAATCTAAAAAAAAAAACATGTATTTCCGAAGTAGAAAACTAGAAAGTACAATTTAATATTTTTTGTGAAAAAAATATCGAGAAAGGATTAATCAACTCAATACTTTTCAAGAGTTCTACTTTGAAAGTGTTCAAATATTAATGACTTTCAATTCTTGAGTTTTGTGAATCTTTTATTGTGTAAAAAAGACATATTTGAATATATCTGGAGTGATAGTGACTCTCAATCTTTCGGCCTGTAACAATACTCATAAGATTTAATTAATACTCTTTCAAAACTCGTATTTTTCCTCACAAAATTTTTAACCTCTGTTTGTCTTTTCTCGTAATAATCTCGTAGATAAAGTTAAGGGCATAAGATCAGGCAGAATACCCCATTATTCTTGAAATAGTTAGTTTGATTCAATCAAGCTTTGAACCAGATGGCGGAAAAAAAAGATGAATACCGAAGGTTAAAAATGTTAAGCATCCACCATCGAAAATCAATCGAAAAAATACCCCAAAAACTATGCCATTTCAGAATTAACCATCAATCCAAATAAATTATTATTTGTAGTCGAGAACGTTTCATTAGAAGTTGATAAATGTCAAAAAAAAAGTTTTGGCGTCAACAAAAGTTGTTGATGTCCCAAAAAAAACACCTGTCTCGGCTGTTCTTCGTACTCGCCAAACAAGAGCAATAATTTGAAACACTTAAGAAATAAACTCGTTTCCTCTCAATATTCCTATACATAAACCAATTTGTTGAAATCTCACTGTTTCTCTCTCGGAACTGCTTTATTCTCTGTCGCAAAACGTTCATTGACTCAAAATCTTCAGATTAGTTAGTTTTAGTTTTCGTTTTAGTTAGAGTCGTAAAAAAAACCTCAACAATTTTTATGAAGAATTCAAAAGTTTCCACATTTGAATAGGCCAATGACAGCTAAATTCTAGGCGGTTTCTAACGGAGCATTTTCATGTTATCAGAAAGATCGCAGGCCAAAGAAACGTTATATTTATTCGGTTAGCTAGCTTGGGTGAGATATAGTTGGCTCCCTAACCTCAGCTTCCACCTTATCGTTATATTAAGAGTCAAATCAAAGATACGTTCAAGCATTTCTTACCTACAAGCCAGTTGATTCTTGTTATTTTTCACGGAGCTCGTACTTGTTATACTTACAAGCTATAACTGTGAGAATTCTCCCTAAACGGTCCAAATATATCACTTTGTTGGGTGTAAATACGTCTATTGTTCTCATGCAAATAAGTGGGCGCGCACGCGCTTTCTCTGGCTGTGGACACTGTCAATTACGTCAGTCGTTAATAGTGGTAACAATAGCGACGACATGGGCTTAATTAGCAGGTATATGGATCAATTATACCTAGCTTTACTTGCGAAATACAGGTGCTTTAGGAATGGAAGGTCATAAGTGGGCGATGGACCGTTAGATTACACGAAAATATTCTCAACATGAAATATTGAAGAAATTTTATCATGAAAGTCAATAAAGAGATTACAGGTCGCTTATCGTTTGTAATTACTCGTAGATCAAATCATTCCTATTTGACCATCAAATGTATCAAAGCGCGCTCAAACAGTAAAGCGGAAATGATTCGTATCCTGTAGAAAATGGACTGAGGGCGGGGTCACTTGTTTTAGTATATTTTGACTACACTAGATGTATTTGTGATAGGGGAAAGCGTTTAGGGATTATTCTTAAACTCAAACAATTCTACTTCCATGGATCGAAGGTAAAATGCTGAGTAATTGTCATATTCTATTGCAAGCTGAGTTGAAATTCCCCTGGTGAACAACCCACGCACAAGACCGATTCAAATGCAAAAAGGAAAAACAAAAACAAAAAAAGAAAGAGATTAAAACGGTGCAAAGTCAATAAATCCAGAAACGCCTTTGTCAAGTCAAACCACTTGCGGTAGAAATGCTTTCATTCTGATTTTCTTATCAAATTTTGCGGTCATGGCTCATAGCATGGTACTTGGGGAATATCTGTTTTGTGAATTTACTCCCTGCCCGAACAATTATCGGCTGATTATTGTGATATTTGAACGTCGATATACCAATATTGACGCAAATCAATGGTTAAACATATGCCTAAGAACTCAATCGCACACATTCAGTCCTGGACCACCAAGCATGTATTCTACTTAACATTCAAACATTCAGCCTCAATCGAGATCTTGATATCAGATCAATACGATACTCCTCAATTCTCTAAAGCGAAATCCCTTGTCCAAAGTCTTCCCGCTCTCGAAGCCTGTTATTATGATACTGGAATTCTCAGATTAGCTGTTTTGATCAGCACCCTGCGCGGTCTGAATAGTACAAATTGTTGGGCGAAATCCAAATTTTCTTGCTATCAAGTCCTAATTGATAGAAATTGAAAAGTCAAGTTATATGGGCTCATAAATAAAAAACGAAACTTGTGTCTGCCTGCCTCTTCTCATAAACAAAATCTCTCAATCGCACAAATACTCTTACGAATGCTTTTAACTTGACTTACGAATAGTCCAGTTCTCGACCAACTCGCTTGTCTAACTCTCCCTTTAGTACTATTCTTTTAACGAGTGTTTCCTAATCAATAGACATTTCTTAGAACGCGCACGATCGACTCGTTTCGAGCTCGGCTTTGAATACCAAAGTTTCGACGTTTTTGTTGTTTCATGATCTTGATTTAAGAGTTTTGTTTCAACTTTTCGTTCGTAAAAACCAGTAGATGAAAAGGTCGGTGTTTTATTTATTTATTTTTTAATTTCCACTCTTAAGGTTAAAGGAAACGTTTGGGACATACACTGAGCACAATGAACGATGAATATATAGGCAAATTATCGTAAAGTGGTTTAATTTATTAATGCATGGCGTAGCAGCCGTAAGGCAAGCACCTAACTATACAGAACATTTGCTGCGATAAAAGCCATACACGCGAGAAAGACAGTTTTCAACGAAACAATTTCTAAGCCAAGCGAACCTTTGTAGAATAAAGATCATGGGATTCCGTGACCATTTACGACGAGATAAAAAAAAACACTATTTTATATCTTCCTGAAAGAGTACTCTTGGTAGCGATAATCTAGTTTCTCAAGCAACGAAGAGGAAACGCGATAAAATCTTTGGTTAAAAGATACTATTTCACTTTATTCCTCCTATTTTGTCGCTTTATTTACATAACGGATTCTTCTTCTTCTTCCATAAGATAATTTATTGGCACCAAAACGCTCTTAATTTGAGGGATACTAAATATTTCTATGTAGCTAGCTGGAAAACAACATCTGCTCTTTCCATGCCGGACCGTGGTTATAGTACCACAAAACGAAGCTAATAAAAGCTCTGGACAGAGGTTATTCTATTATGGATACTACCCACCAAATCGAAATGTTGCCAACCCAATTAGATCAATTATGTTAAGAGGAAATGGACAAAATTAGAAAAGATGGGTCGTGAAAAACAGCAAGTGATAATCTATCACAATCAGGAATATCTTCTTCCTTCACTATCTTTTTTATCACGTCCTTTCAGTAAATTCCACTTTTAAGAGTCAAATAAATTAGCATCATAAAGACGAGGATATTTGTAGCTAATAAATGCTCGAGATTAAGGTTCGTATTGATGATTTTCTATTTTTCGAATCTCTTGAAATATTCATACAAATACGTAATTTGGGCCTTAGGTTATTGTCTTCAAATAAACAGTGTTAAATGAGAGAAGGTTGGGTATTAGTTCGTGTTGAAGGATCCGTGTCAGCAGGACATTCAAACTAAAAGCTGCCTTTTCACATAAAATGCCGGTCAAATACTTCAATACTCCCCCTAGGATATCAGCTAAAGATTCAATAATCCCCTAGGGTATCAGCTTAGGATTCAATTAATCTTAGTGTGGTTTAGTATACCGGCTTTTTTTGTAAGAAATCAAGATGTTACATATATTCCGGAATCATTTTTTTTGCAGGCAGAATAACATAGCAGGATCAATGGTTGGGTGTTTCCTTGTATGTTTACACTGCATAGATGAACAGTGAACAACAGATCCAGTCAGGTTCAACGCACAAGTTCAAGCTTCCGATTTCATTCTCATCCCATTCAAATCTTTTTGTTTTATTTTTTCTTGTCTCTCTCTCTCTCTCTCTCTCTCTCTCTCTCTCTCTCTCTCTCTCTCTCTCTCTCTCTCTCTCTCTCTCTCTCTCTCTCTCTCTCTCTCTCTCTCTCTCTCTCTCTCTCTCTCTCAAGCAACAATCGAGAGCAGAGCTTGTCAATATAATTCGACAATCGATTGGAGTTGTTTTAAAACTGGCAGAAAAGCAGTACAATCACGTGCTATCTGTAGTTAACCAATCAGTGATCGCACAAAAAGAATCAACTGCGCATGCGCAGATCTTGTATTACTTGTTCAGAAGTCATGAATATGAAGTTAAGATAAGTGGACGCTACCTTTATATAACGGATTTTTGATTAATTGAAACGATTACCGGACGTGATGCCTAGCAATCACCATGGCAACATGTACGTGTCATTGCGCTCAACACTAATAACTTTAGAAAACAATGATTATAAAATGAACTTTGAAACTCAATGATTTTAATGTTTTTTAAAAAGCTCGTTATTTCTCGATATTGCATTGTGTTTTTCAAAAACTACACTATACTACTTATTTCATCTAATCTAGCTTCAAAACGGGATCTGATTTTATAGATTTTCAGTTGATTTTGTTGAAATACAACTAGAAACCATGAACTTTCCTCTCAGTTTTAACGTGTCTGTTCTAGATCTCCCAAGAAAGACCGACAATGCAACAACTGACGAAACGCAAGCGCTATATACCATGGGGAAAATTAAGAAGTCTTTGAACAAAGCTGTTCGTTTTGGACTGTTGATAACTAATATTATCTGGTGATTATAAATGGGCAATCGTTATTACAAAAAAAGGTACTACGCTTCACAAAGTTAATTACTGAGAATAAATATACTCTCCTAAAACGCTTAAAACATCAATAAACAGCATGTTTCCTGTAATTTACCAGGTCATGGAATCATTGTCAGTTTACGCGTAGTTTTTATCTAAAAAATTATGTTTCTTCTTAATCCTCAAAAACTAATGTTATCTTGTATGAATCGCGTAGTAACCCATTTACTGACCTTCTTTCAGTTTCCCCCACAATGATTCCTTCATGTTCACAATTCCTATAGCTTTGTCCCATGAACCACGTATGCTTATTTGGTCTTTATATAAACCTTTTACTGATAAGTGAACAATATTATGGCTTAAAAATATCACTCCAAATATGGAATACCGATATTTGGAGCTCAAAGTAATTAGCATAAAAACTTGATCCCAGGATCCCTCTGACAAGCGAGTTAAGGACCTTTCTTTACAACTTATTTCCATAGCAACGAAGATTGAATATTGTATTCAAGTAATCTATGCTGTTGTTTTCATATTGGTCTCTTTTCGAGAGTCTTCGGTATTTTGGTTCAGCGGAGTGTCGTGCGATCTTACTCAGGGACGGAAATCGATGTTTAACAAATGACGGGCGTGACGTGCCGTTACCATGACGGCGCCGCCTTCCTTATTGAAAGAAAAATGCGGAGACAAATATACCAGCCAATTAGAATATCTGTTTTAAAAAAGGGGCGGTAAGGGGGTATTGGCATGGTTCACGAAATCATTTTAAAAAGTACGATTACGATTACGGCTCACGGAATTTTGAAACGTTGAATTTCAAGAAAATTCACGATTCACGACGTTTAGAACATGCTCATGACAGACCACGAGAATTAAAATACCCCGCGTTCACGATTTCACGCGAAAACCCCTTACCGCCCTTGTAAAAAGGAACTAGAAATGTTTATTACTCATCATGTCAAAGATTTATCCCTTTTTTGAATAGTATTTAAAAGTAAACACTGCCGGAAATACTGTGTAATGCTAAGATCCACTCATGATAAGACCAATGAAGATGTATCTGTCCTTTAGTCTTAGGCTCTCAGTAACATGTATGTGTATATTAACCCCCGTTACCCTACCTTCTCTCCCTTGCCTCTTAACACAGTGGGAAAGAATTGCTATCACACAGCACGATACGATATGAAAATAAACTGCGCTAAAAATATCCTATTATCTTTTCCTTATTGGTAGTTTCTCTTTCTTTTTTTTTTTTTTTTTTTTTTGAAAGGCGTCCTGCTATGTTCTTAATAAACAAAGCTATTTTCTGTTGACCTTGCGAACTATTACACATTCTTTAATCGCGGCGTGTTTAGTAAAAGTTATTATTTATTTTGTATTCTTGCCTGTCTAGATTAGTCTGTTTTGTTCCATCCCTTCACATTCTAATGTCTACTAAGTTATTCCTCATTCTTCCCACTACTTACCCCAAGCTGTGGTCGTTTATGTTCATGGAGAAAACGAGATGATTGAGCGGATTATCAAAAGAAATAATAGATACGCTTTCTTTCGAATCAATACAGCAATTGTAGGAAACCGCAAATCAGTTGCTTCAGCCAGAAAGTAGAATGAAAAGCAGAAAAAAGGAAAGAAAACTGATGAAGAATGAAGAAGTGGTAGTCAAATAGAGTAGCAAGCTGGGAAAGTTTGGAAACATTGATTTGCGCATTCAAATACAAGTAAACCCGCCTTAGGCATGGTGGTCGGTGTGTCCCTAACGTAGCGGGAATAAAGGAAGTTTGTTCTATTAAGCTCGTTCTAAAATTACACTTAAAACACACAGTTATCTTGTTAACTTACGAACGGAATTCCTTACCTTGCAAACTTGATTTTGAAAGATACGCCGCCGAGAAATTTGCCAACAACTTGAGAGAGACAAACTGAAAGTTTTAGTGGGAACACAGTAATCAGTGAATACGACAGGTGGGAAGGATAAATGATCCTAGTCACCGGAAAGATAGGCTCCTAAAACTGTTTAAATAGATTTTCTTAATTTCAAAAGGCATCTGTAGACAAACTGGATTTCGTGTGGAACAGTTTTGGCGGCGAGGTTCTCACTTGTCTAATTTGTGAGTCATTTTCTTTGCACAATGAAGCTTTTAACCCATTGACTCAAGTTGTTCACAGTTTTTATTAGCTTGATCCCTTTAAGAGGTATAACAAAGGCTCAAAGGTAAACTGAAGGAAGATCTCCAAAATCATTCATTCATTCATTTTTTCGTGAGTGAATTCTTATTGTTGACCAATAATAATACCACTGGGAAAGGTATTTCTACATACCAAGATATTCTTAGTTCACCTATAACGCGCTGTCATTATAAACAATAACATCAACTTTTTCCCACACAATATTTTATTTTGGTAGTAGCAGGTGTTGATTTAAGCGGTTCTGGAACAATCTAAATGAGTAGTGATTCCATCGCATTTCTTTGATAGATGTTATTATGACATTATCGACGATAGTCTCGTTTGTACTAACGAGTTAGTTCTTGTCTGAATGACTGTGGAAGAGTTTAGTTATGTCTATTGATCTGCTTGTTTATGCCGTGAAATCATGGCGACTCAAAACTAATAAAAATTACTACTAAATTCTTTGAACACAAACATGCCACGCTGAACTGAAAAAATATCAACCTTATGGTGTGGTTAGTGTCTTGTTATAATTCATTATCTTACTTGGAAGGGGAGGTTTTCATTTTCTGTGAAAGTTTTTGTGAAACTTCGTCAAACTTCGGTTGTACAAAAGTTTGCGGTGCTGAATCTTTAATCGAAACTTTTGGAAACTTAAAACTACAAATATGAAAAGGAAATGTCCTTAAATGCGCAAATTAGAATTTTTTCCTTTCCTTTCCTTTCCTTTCAAGTCCTTTCCTTTTCTCTCCCCCCCCCCCCCCCCCCCCTAGTCCCCCCTAGTATCTGTGCTAAGCTAACGGCACCTGCAAAAAGTGATAAAATCGAGTCGGCAGCTAAGTCATTTTCTCACACATACAATAAACTCTACAACTTAAAAGAAAAAGCCATTTCAATGTTATGAAATGTCGTACCATATGTGTTAAGTCCGTCAGTATCGTGACTTTTCATACGATTACCATTCTTGTGGGAAGTCAATTCAATGTTACGGCATGTCGTACCGTGTACGTGCTGTAAGTCAGTGCACTCATACAAAAAACAATTCTCAAAGTTTCCGCCATTATATTATCATTTTCCTCTGATTACTCGTTAACAAACTGTTTAACATTAGTCTGTAAAGCATAACTGTCCGATAACTAACTCGCTATTGTCTAAACTAATAATTATCAAACTGTAGCCAGACAGTCAGAATGGAAAAAATTAGACAAATCATTTTGCCCAGGTGTTAGTTAGTAGAAAAAAACAATTAAAAGAGGATAATCTGTAAAAAATAATCAACTCTTTTAGCTAGGGCACGTAGTTCTCAATTTCAGATTGTTATTCTCCATAATTATTATGGAGAATAACAATCTGAAATTGAGAACTACGTGCCCTAGCTAAAAGAGTTGATTATTTTTTACAGATTATCCTCTTTTAATTGTTTTTTTCTACTAACTAACACCTGGGCAAAATGATTTGTCTAATTTTTTTAAGTGTCTTCTCCTGCACAGGTGGTGCACGAAATGTGGAAAATATTATGTCCGGCCAAGCTGAAAAGGTATATTTGGCTGGTTTTACTAGAGATAAGCTGACAATTCACTTCAAATATAATATAAAAAATGATTATGGATCGATAATATTCATTCAACAAGTTTGCTCAAAAAAAGACACACCCATTTAGTTTGCAAATGCACTTAAAAAAGTTTAAACTAACAAGGCCTTGACTCCTAACACTACTATGAGGATGGGCCCTGTTATTCCTGCCATAACAGCCATAACAGCCATGACGGCCCAAGGAGACTGCTTGGACCTTAAACTTTTCCAACTAACAAACCAGCAAAACTTTAGAATGGGAACTATAGTATACAATGATAAAGTCAAGAATTTTTTTTAGCTTTGGCAGAATGTTTTCCCTATTTCAGAGCATGTGCCATTCATGTTGGAATAAATATGGTTCCCATCATTTTCTTTTTCCCCAGAAAACTGATTACAAATAAAAACTATTACATGTATATTCATTCGTCTTACTTTTATTATTTAATCTTTAAATTCTTCATCTTCAAGTTCTAAATCATCAATATCTTGAAACAATGTTTCATCAACTTCAACATCAACATCTGTACCTGGAAATAAAAAAATATTATATGTAATGAAATGTCATAAATTGTTGACAGAGTTGTTTATTCTTTTAAAAAAATTAAAAATTTCATCAATAACCTGAGACAACCTCTGGGCTGATCTACGTCAGGGCACGGCTAACTCACACATCGAACCCTGAAAAAACTTCTGAGCTTATCTAAGTTGGGCATGGCTAATTCACAGATCTAACCCTGAAACAACCTCTGGGCTGATCTAAGTCAGGGCATGGCTAACTCACAGATTGAACCCTGAAACAACCTCTGGGCTGATCTAAGTCAGGCATGGCTAATTCACAGATCTAACCCTGAAACAACCTCTGGGCTGATCTAAGTCAGGCATGGCTAATTCACAGATCTAACCCTGAAACAACCTCTGGGCTGATCTAAGTCAGGCATGGCTAATTCACAGATCTAACCCTGAAACAACCTCTGGGCTGATCTAAGTCAGGCATGGCTAATTCACAGATCTAACCCTGAAACAACCTCTGGGCTGATCTAAGTCGGGCATGGCTAATTCACAGATCTAACCCTGAAACAACCTCTGGGCTGATCTAAGTCAGGCATGGCTAACTCACAGATCAAACCCTGAAACAACCTCTGAGCTGATCTAAGTCAGGACACTTCTAACTCACAGATCAAATTGAAGTTTAGCTTGTAGGTTTTGTGGAGGGAGAAAAACCAGAGAACCTGGAGAAAACCCCTCAAATCAAGGGAGATACCCAACAAATTTTAATCAGCCGATTCCAGGAATCAAACCTGGGACCCTGAACGTGATAGATGAGTCTATATTGCTATGCCACCCTTGATTCAACAAGATAATTAAAAGACCAATAATCCTCTGCAAGAGGATTGGTCATATTCAGAATAAATAAGAGACAAGAAACACATAAGTAAGAAAGGAAAAGTAATTAAAAGTAATGTATATAAAAGAATAAAAGGATAACTTACTGTCAATAAATGCAGCATCAGAAAGAATCATTTTCTCATCTTGTTCAAATAACTGACGACCTGAGAAAACATCACAATAACTTGTCAGAGCAAGAAAACTACTAATAAATTGACATATCATAAGAATGTAGGTTCTCAGTCATCCAGTCATTTCAGTTGAAATATATAACTAGAAAATCTAAATCCCTTACTGGAAATCTAGTTTGGCAACGAGTATGCTAAGTTGCGTTAAAATTTTACTTTCCCTAAGAAAACTAAAGAGTTTTGTTCGCAATGTAGCACAATCATTACTTCACTAGATCTTCAGTAAGTAATTTAGATTTTCTACTTTTAAAGTTGCTCGATGGGATAATAATGGCGAGCTATCTTTCAATTTCAAATCGCAAATGCATGGACGCAAACAATTTTGGGGGGGGGGGGGGGGGGGGGATTTATCAAAGCTTTAAGAGAAAGATGAAATTGTTGAATGAGTGTTTTTACTGAAATCAGAATTAATATAAAACCCTTGTCAAGTGGTAGTGCATTTTCTTTACTGCCTATTTTCTCCATTTTTTGACCTAAGCTTTAAAATCGTGCTTGATATCTTGGAGAATGAGTACTTTGCTCAAGGTTCAGAAAATTTGAAGAAAATCTGTGAGTACATTTTCCAGAAATTTGAAGTAGAAGTTTTGAAGCATAGAAATTTTGCAAAAATAACAGAATTTAGTAACGTGGAAAAGTAGTTATTTTACCTGTCTTGAGTTCCTAATCTTATCTAAAGCCGCTTGTACATCACTTTGAAGTATTATGTCTCATTAAATGAGAAAAAATTGAAAGAAATCACACCACTTGATATTCCAAAATATTGGGTTGACTAAAGGCTGTTCACTATGAGCTTTATTTTTGGACTTTTTTGTTATGGTAACTAACATGCCTTTAACTTCAAAATGACTCAATGAACATTAACTGAAATATACATGTATAGGCAACATCATGCCAAATTTTCATTTTTATTGAATCATCTTAAAAAGACACCTTAAATTGACAGATCTATGATGTACGAAATAACTTGAGCTGATGAATAATAAAAAATGGGATGAGATGAAAGGTATAAATGAGTGGATGGATAGATCAATAGTTGAATGAATGGATGGGATGGATGAAGTAGATGAATAGATGTACAGTATGGATGGATGAAAGGGTGGGTGGATGGATGGATGGATGGATAAATGTGTGGATGAGATGGGATGGGATGGGATGGATGGAGGGAGCGAGGGGTGAATGGATGGATGGATGGATAAATGTGTGGATGAGATGGGATGGAATGGCATGGATGAATGTGGCATGGATGAGATGAGATCCAGATAGAAGTTTCATTTAGAATAAATTAAAAAAACACAAAACAAAACAAATATACATAAAACAAACCTGTGATCTTGGATTTTGGTATCAAAAGTACATTTATTCTCTTTTTCTTTATTTCTGTCATCTCTGTATTAAATCTTTCCCTCCATTCCAGAAAATTCTCTTTTGTAACAGGAGTTCCAGTAAATTTTCTCTTTTCTCTTTCTTCTTCTTCTTTCTCTCGTCTTCGTTTTTCATCTTCCATCCCTTTTTTAATATTATCTACAAATTCTTGAAGTTTTTCTTGTGCAGAAGACACCAAGGTAAAAACCATCACCATCCCAAGATTTTCTTCTGCCTGAAAAATACTTGGTTGTGTTATTTAACGAAACTGGGAATCAGTGTTGGTCTAGTGGCTTCAATAACCCACTCCTGAGATATGCTTTGCTTGTCATGCACAAAGGTTTCAGTAAGTGGTTTCCATGCAAAATTAAATTTATTCTTTTCTCCTGTCACAAATCTCTGAGCATTCAGCATGGAGCCTCACATTCAGAACCTTTGTGTGTGACAAGCGAAGCATATCAAACCCTGAAGTTTAACTCATAGATCCAACCCTGAAACAACCTCTGGGCTGATCTAAGTCAGGGCATGGCTAACTCACAGATCAAACCCTGAAACAACCTCTGGGCTGATCTAAGTCAGGGCATGGTAACTCACAGAACAAACCCTGAAACAACCTCTGGGCTGATCTAAGTCAGGGCATGGCTAACTCACAGATCAAACCCTGAAACAACCTCTGGGCTGATCTAAGTCAGGGCATGGTAACTCACAGAACAAACCCTGAAACAACCTCTGGGCTGATCTAAGTCAGGGCATGGCTAACTCACACATCGAACCCTGAAACAACCTCTGGGCTGATCTAGTTCAGGGCATGGCTAACTCACAGATCAAACCCTGAAACAACCTTTGGACTGATCTAAGTCAGGGCACGGCTAACTCACAGATCAAACCCTGAAACAACCTTTGGACTGATCTAAGTCAGGGCACGGCTAACTCACAGATCAAACCCTGAAACAACCTCTGGGCTGATCTAAGTCAGGGCATGGCTAATTCACAGATCGAACTTTGAAACACCCTTTTGGGCTGATCTAAGTCAGGGCATGGCTAATTCACAGATCGAACTTTGAAACACCCTTTTGGGCTAAGCTAAGTCAGGGTGTGGCTAACTCACAGATCAAATTAAAGTTTAGCTTGTAGGTTTTGTGGAGGAGGGAGAACCATAAAATGCAGAGAAAAAACCCTCAAATCAAGGGAGAGATCCAACAAACTCTGCTCACATATGATGTCAAGTCCATAGGGGTTTACCTGGGTTACTTGATTTGGGGTCCACTGGACTCATATCCTTATATTTTAGCAGGAAAACACAAGCAGAAACATATTTTCTGTGTCCTATTGGATGCTCTATATTATATTTTTGAGTCCAACTTCAATTTATTTGCATTTGCGATATAGGATGCAGGATTGCACGTCCTGTAAATCCTTGAGTCCAGGAATCAAACTGATCTTGTAAAACTGATCCGGTGTTCAGTAGCAGGGCTGTAAGAGGGCTAATAACTGAGGGCAAACAGTTAACAGGATGATATTACTTCTATATTTACCTCTTTTAACATAAGCTCTTCTAATTCTTGAACATTTTCATCAGTAAGTACTTCATTAGATGACAGTTCTATCAGTGGGGCTGCATCAGGATAGTTCTCTACATATGTGAACTGGATATCTACACTTGCTGCAGAACAAGCATACACAATTTGATAAAATTACAACCATAAACAGTAAATAGATTAACATAATTCACAACTCAATAAACAGGATTTAGTAGTAGTTGTATAATGGAGAATTTAGAAGTTGGTTTTTGAGGAAGAAGGAAAACTGGAGAACCCAGAGATAAATCCTCAAACTGGTCTGAATTAGAAAAGTGTACTTTTGATTGAAATCTGGACACCATAACTTCTGGTATCTAGTTTAACTTGTAGAGTACACAGATCATGCTGTTAGCTCTTTATTTATTTATTTATTTATTTATTTATTTATTTATTTATTTATTTATTTATTTATTTATTTATTTATTTATTTATTTATTTATTTATTTATTTATTTATTTATTTATTTATTTATTTATTTATTTATTTATTTATTTATTTATTTATTTATTTATTTATTTATTTATTTATTTATTTATTTATTTATTTATTTATTTATTTATTTATTTATTTATTTATTTATTTATTTATTTATTTATTTATTTATTTATTTATTTATTTATTTATTTATTTATTTATTTATTTATTTATTTATTTATTTATTTATTTATTTATTTATTTATTTATTTATTTATTTATTTATTTATTTATTTATTTATTTATTTATCAGCAATATTTAGGCAGAGATGCCCAGTTCAGCATAGCTGGTTTAAATGGGGCTCTGCACGAGAAATACGAGCTCTGAAGTATAAATTCCAAGAATCTTGAAAGCAATGGAAAGCATTTCATCAATTTTTGTCATAATGTATAACCTACCTAAAACCTCGGGGAAGTCTTCCGTTTTCTCATTAACAGCTTTTATAAACATTGTGAAACAGATGGGGTCTTCAATGCTAATAACTACAAATAAAAAAGTATCTAACAATTAGACCTGAAACGTGAATAGTCTAAATATTTTAATCTAAACCTACTAATCAGTCAAACAAATGGACACAAACAGTTTTGAAATAAGGTTGAAAATGTGAGTTAGCCTCAGCCACCATTTCTTTTGTTTTCATTTTTCCCTTATAGTAATCTATCACTAATACATCAACCACTGGTAGCTCAGTCATTCAGAGCACAGGATTTGTGATAGACCATTAGTAGGTTGAGAAGTATATATCAATATACCAAAAATATGACTAGGGGGATAGTTAAGTATGATTCACTGAGCAGCAAGAAACACCAAAAGTCCAGGCCCACCCCTCCCCCTAAACACACAGGACACATATCAAAACCCTGCACATTTATTTTGTTCTATTTCATCCTAGGTTTTATAGTGAGAATATTAGAATTTGAAAAACCATAAAGCTGACCCAGTAGGGGTGGGGTGGTATACTGTAGGTTCTGAACCAAAACACCAAATACCCAGGGGAGGGGGAAAGGGAAGTATCAATCTTTCACATGTTATACATCTATGTCAGTAGTCAACTCCCCACTATACGGAACTCAACTTTGGTCAAATGCCCGTAGTATGCCCGGGGAGGGGGATGGGGGGATTGATACCTTTGGAATTGCCTCGTACATAACTTAAAGTTGAGCTATTCATAAACGTGTTCAGCTGCATCTAGGCATCATAGAATATTTTGTTAATAATGATATTTACACGATATCAAAGCTAAGTTTAGGATTAAACTGTAAAATTTCAAAAATAAATTAAAGAAACAAAACTCGCTTTTTCTTACTTGAAAATTCTTCAGGATAAATAGACTCCAGCGCCTCTAATTCCTGAGTTTGCTCTTCTTTGTAGTCTGTCATGGTTAAAGCTAAAGATTTCAGAGATAAATATTAAAAAACCAAAGCAATTTACATTGTTTTACATCAAAGAAAATCAGCTTTAGATTGAATCACTTGGTCCGCCATGTTTGATGAGTCACATGGCAGATAGCCTCTCTTCAGAAGTATCAATAAATATTTCACGAGGTGGGGGCAAGTAAACATTTTGTCTCACTTTTAAAATGCTACTGTTCATAAAAAAGATAATACTAGAAATGTTTCGAGAATATGGAATAAGAATAAAAACGATTTTTGAATAGGCTTTACAGGTTTGAGTTTATTTGAACGAAAACTATAGGAAAAATATAATAATGTATTTACCCTCCCCTCCCTAAGTTATTTTGGTAGCCCAGGCTACCTTGCGCGCCCTTGTCTCCCAACACATGCATTTTGAGTCGTTGTGGTTTGGAAATTGTGTTAAATGACTGTAGAAAATCTGCTCAAATGAACCAGAAAATACTTTAGGATACAGCTAAAATGGCTGACAAAGAACAAGGTACAGTTGCTCTACCTAAGTCGAATTGCATTAGTGCAAGATTTCAAGTAAAATCTATTTTTTCTGTAGGCCAAAAAAAGCCTTCATCTGAAGTTGTCAAGGACGAACCAACACCAAAACGAGTAAGTTAATAAAATGTCACTAAAACCCCTTGTTTGGTGCGATCTCCTGGAGGATCTGATCTTTGATTTAACTTCTACCGATTAATGAAATATCGATCTCCTTCGTTAGATTCGTCTAGACTCTACAGAGTTGAGGGAATCATCACACGATAGTCTATCTGCCAAGTGAGTCTTTATTGTTTTGTTTGCAGTTTAATGATGTGCTAAAACATCTTGTCATAAAATCTCAAACACGAAGTAGAAGCGCCAAAAATCTGCAAGAAAAAGGATCAAGTTGTTGCATGAGACCTAACAGATGTTTTTAGTTGTAGTTTTGATTAAAAGTTGTCAACAAGTTTGTAAATGTGTCAGAATTACATCAAGCTTACAAAAAAGCAGTTTGTTTTAAATTGCCTTGATTTGTACAAAAAATCTCCCATCTTCCTCACATATTAATTCACACAGTTAATCAGAAATACGTAGAGCAGTGGGATTGTTTATATATAAAAGAAAATGCCACTCATTCATTTCCCATTATTCATCTCTTTTTTTTCCTTTATATTTCAGATGGAAGAAACAGGATTCATATGTAGATTTTCTTGAAAATAAGGTTGATGGCAGTGATCAGAGTTCAAATAGTAAGTTTTCAGTCTTTGTAATTAAATACCACATCAATGTAAAGTGTGACCTGGATTATTAGTTTGCTGCCTGCTATGTGGGAGACACCTTTTTGGTCTTCCCCACTTGTAACAACTTTACAGATAAGGTTTAGCTTTACATTGCTTTTCATGTTTCTCCAAACCCTCCAGTTTTATCAAACCCTGAAACAACCTCTGTGCTGATCAAAGCCATGGCATTGCTGACTCTCATGAATGGGAATATAGCTTACTATATTAGGTTTTGTGGAGGGAGGAAAACCAGAGAACCTGGAGAAAAACCCTCAAATCAAAGGAAAGACCCTACAAACTCTACTTACATGTGATGACAAGTCCAGGAATCAAACCTGAGATCCCAGAGGTGAGAGGTGAGTGTAGTACAGTAGCACTATGCCACCCTTGGCCCTTTCAACTCCAGACATGTGCCTGTTTTCTTGCATTTTTGCTCCGACTATGTAATCCAGATGCTTGCAAGTTTCCAGTAGATATAATGATATGTATATTTACCCATCTTTTGAAGGTGAACTTGCTGGATTAAGAGAATCTGAAGAAAGGCTTAAACAACAGCAGCAAGAGTCAACAAGAAGAGAAAATGTACTGGTGATGAGGTTGGCTACCAAAGAACATGAAGTGCAAGATTTGCTGGTGAGAACAGTTGAACTGATAGAATGTCATCACTTGCTGTTGCCATGGTATCCAAGGTGTTGCCCTTGTCTACCATATATGTACTATACAACATATTATTCTCTTCAGCATTTTGGCCAAGTCTCAATAGACTACAGCTTGTGTTTTCTATATTTTTATGTCTGTGCAACCTCATCCACTTCAAGATGTGGCAGTTGTTTGGTTTTCTGTAGCAAAAAAAGCTATCAAGCCATCATCAAATATTTGATGACAAGATGATCTGACAAAGCTTAAATGTTTCTATTAGACTCAGATACATGACATGAAGCAAGCCCAGAACCCTTCCACCATTCAAATGAGGTCTACACTGCTGGACCCAGCTGTCAATTTACTCTTTCAAAGAATGAAAACAGAACTTGATGAATCTAAAGAAAAACTAGAGCAAGCACAAAGTGACCTTGGTGCCTGGAAATTCACTCCTGATAGGTAAAACAAAATGGACTGAAACTGTACTGTTCCGCAAAATATCCATACCTACAGGGTTGAAATTTACGAAGAGGGTGTTGTTCCAGAAAATATCCTTTTCATAACTCAACTCTCCCACTAGGAAAAGTGATAGTGTTTATTCTGGTACTGTGATTACTGAATTTCTAGGGGGGTAGAAATCTCACACCAGCTCCTCCCATCCCCCCTTGGGAGAGATATTTGTGATACATAGTATATTCATAATGGACCTTTATCACAAGGCGGCCATGTTTATTCCTTGAGAGCAAAAACCTTTGTTTGGAACATTATGAAGCGCATCAAAGCGAGGGCAAGGGGACCCAAGGGAATCGAAACCCATTGTTTCAAACAATATGGCCACTGTGTGACAAAAGCCCATGATGTGTTACGGTCATTTATTACAGTGTAACTGGTAAAAAGCTAATGGCAAAGTGTAGAATGTTAATTCAAGAGAATCAAGAGCTTGGTCGGCAGCTGTCTCAAGGTCGTGTTGCACAGCTAGAGGCAGAATTGGCTTTACAGAAGAAATACAGTGATGAGTTGAAAAGCAGCCAAGATGGTGAGGAAAACAGCTGTTCTTTTTACTAAAGCATTTCTCTTTTTCTTTTCCCATGTGTGTGGTGTTCCTGATGATCATCATTAGGACCATATTTCTCATTCAGTAAATAGCACTGTCATCCTTGACAGATTTAGCCTATTTTAAGAGCAAGCCATTTCCAAAAGTCAAATGTCATGGAAAAAATAAACAACTTGAACAATACCAATGTTGAAATGAGTCTGAGCTCTCGACCAATCAGTGTGCGAGAAATTTTCCAATTATGGTAAAATCTCTACTTTCCATTAGCTGGATTTAATTTAGAGAATTCTGTTCCTTTCAGAGCTCAATGGATTTGTCATTCAGTTGGATGAAGAAGTAGAAGGAATGCAATCTACTATAATGACTCTACAACAACAGCTAAAATCTGTCAAACAACAACTAGTACAACAAAGTGATAGAACTCAAGAGTTACAAACAAAATACCAAGACTTGGAAAGAGAACTAGAAGCTGCTAAACAACAAAATGCTAGCATAACAGCCATATCATCAAGAGACCAAGTGGCAAGCGAACAAGAGAAATGTGTTGTTAAAGAAGATATTGAAATTCAGACAGATGGTATTTGGGATTCTTCAAATACTCCTTCAAAGGAGAAAATAAGAACGCCAACCCCCAATAATGTGTCCTCTACCAGTAACATTAACCCATCGTCATTCTCAATCCATAACTTACTATCACTAGAGACCCCAAAACAAGACAATAAACTCTCAGTACATGCGGTTGTACCTAAACTAGAAAATGGACATGAGGGAGGGGACCCTACAGGAACAATCAGATCTTCTCCACCACCCTTAGAACCCAGTGACTCTCAGCCCTTGCAAACCAAGGGTATAGCAGATGGGATTGGGACAGAAGTAAATGCATTCAATGTTGAAACAGTCAATTAATGATATTTCATTGAACCATTACATCATTTTCTACAGTATACTTGTCTATTATCATGGATGTTTTTGCGGATGTTTCAAACCGTTCACTTTTTAGCAAGAAATCCTGGCTTTTTACTATTTCTTTTCTTAGTTCTTTCTATTAATACTCTCTGGGTTTGGTTTCCTCTATGATATCTTCATTTTCTTGTATCATATCTCTGAAGAATACCTGTATTTCTCTTTATACAAACTCCGAAGGAATAAAAATAAACAAAACTTTGACAATTGTTGCTTAATTTTAATCTGTAATATAACACTACTATGTCATATTAATGAATTTGTAAACAAAGCTTCTTAAAGTGCCTTCTTTCCAGAAAATTAATTTCATTAATTAAAAAGAGAGAAAAAAAATCTGCCGAAACCCGGGATTGTTCAGAGTTCCTACGAACTCTCCGGTTTGAACCAGGGACCTTCAGATCTTCAGTCTGACGCTCTCCCAACTGAGCTATTTCGGCTGGTTAAGGTAATGGTACAGAATAAAATGATAACATCAATAGACAAAACTAAAATCTAACAAAGTTTGGCTGTTTATAGGCATCGAAGAGTTTTGGGATGGAAGAGTGATTTTTAAGAGCCATGACTGTCTGCTTAACTCGTTAAATGAAATAACCTTTGAACCATTATATATAATGAGGGCTCACCCATAATATCTAATCTTCAGATAATCAGCGTGTGTCACGCTAAATATATTGAACAGAAAAAGCTTTCTTGTGCCATTAGATGTAGTCCGTCGTCATAAATGCCGCTCCTAAGTTGGAACAAAAACTTTTGGAAAAAAATTCTCTGCCTCCCGGAAACGCCCATTTTATCTGTATTTAATGTTGTTAGTGACTACTTCCGGAGCCACGGAATTTGATAAGTGACTGAACAAAGCGATCGTGTACTACTACTACACGAGGGTACTTGATTTTTTTCTTTTATCCTGACAATAAGCCAGAAATCTGGCAATCATATCCCTAGTGTATGCTCTGTCTAAGGTGTCGAACAAGCGTGACACTTCTGAGATCTTGAATGGTATTGATCTATATTGAGATGTCGAGAAGAAATCGACAAAAGCCGGCAGCTCGAAATTATTGGTTAGATATGACAGAATGTTCAAGGAATTTTCTTCCATGGGTGAGTAGAGATTTCATGGTATAACAGCGTGGTATATGGCCTTATACTGTGGTATGTGCTAGTATATAACCATCAATTAACAAATGTCTGGATCATAATAATTTTCACCATGAACGTATCAGTTCAACGATCAATAATCCCTCTGATATATCTAACCCTTTAGCAAAACAAAAAGCACATGGCCAGTCTATTCTCACTCAAGACCCCAAACACACAACGTGTAATATATGAAATAAGTTGTGATGCGCTAAATACAAATCTAAAGCTTGGCTTTGTTCTTTCTCGATACATACGTTCATGTACCAAACGAACAACATTTCGTCTTAGGAATGTGCTAAGTTCAAACCGCAGCCACCAAGCTGAAAAGGCTTTGACAAAACAGAATGATAATAACGTGACAAAATTATTTTTTTCAAAACATGTTCTGGTGAGGATTGACCTTTGACCTGCGACCGCAAGGCATCAATGGAAACAAATCTTTCATTTTCCTTTCCCAGACTTTGTGTGTATTTGTAAGCAGTCTTATTTTCTGGAGAACTTACTACAAGTATAAATACTGTCCAGAGTATTTTTATCTACACGGAATGTTAGGGGTAAGAACCTAAGATACGTGATGTGTTATTCAATAAAGAAACGAAGAAAAGAAAAAAAGAATTAATGAGCATTAATCGAATGAATGGGAAAGTCCTATGCACAAAATATTTTTTTTCTTTTTCATGTAAGTTTCAATGCGTGTTATAAATTCCAATACATTATAAGTCATTCGTTACTTTATTTATTTTTTGTTTCGTTGTTTAGGAAAGTCTTGGTTGGTCACGTGGTTCGGCTGCTGTTCTGTGGGTCAGTTGTAGCGTGATTCTCTTACCAATGTGCAGAAATTTGCTAACATTTATCAGAAAGAAAACGCCAAAGGTAAAAAAAAGTTGTATGAAAGAACGAGGAAATATTTGTCCCCTGTTAAAGAAAAAAAAAATTATAACGGGAAAAAAAAAACAAGTGCCCCGTGTGAGGATCGAACTCACGACCTTCAGATTATGAGACTGACGCGCTGCCTACTGCGCTAACGAGGCACCGATGTAAACATCCGTTCATTTTGTACTATATATAGCTGCAATAGTAATTGTTAGTTCGCGATTTTACTTTTCCTTAATGGTTATGTCATTTAGTTCCTAGGACTGACGCTGAAAAGAATTATTGACAAAAATGTTTGGATACACAAAGCATGTGCCATCATTACCGTGATAGCAGCAGGTATGATATTATCACAGGAAACCCACACCGCCAATAATGACCGACGAGTCAACGAAAGACAATGCTTTTAAAAAAAATACTCACTCTATTATAAATGTGTAATAAATCTGAAATACCTTTTGAAAGGAGCTTTTTAATGGTTTTCAGCTATTCATACTGGTGCTCATCTTATCAATGGTAAACAGTTTTCTGAAAACTACAGTGAAAGATACCCAGAATTAAACTTTGCTGACTACAAACATCAGGTAAAAACAACAAAAATAATTAATAAAATAAACAATTTATAAACCTTATTTTATATAGAAACAATAAAAGAGATAAATAGTAGTCGGATCAAAAATTGCATGCGGGTTTCCTGTGGTTTCCACAGGTAACCCATTTATCCACTAAATATTTTCCTTTCCTTTCAGAATCCCCTGAAATTCGTTATATTTTCAGGTAATTGTTTCGAAATGTACTGTAAATGTTATATTGATTATATTTTGCAATTTAATTGGCGAAATTTGGTATTCGGTAATTTGATTGGCTAATTTTTATATTCTGCCATTTGATTGGTTATTTTCTCTCGTTCTAGTTGCAGGAAGTACTGGTTTTGCTATGATGTTAATACTAATATTAATGGTAGGGGAACGGACACATTATCGATTAGCATTGGAACTGATCACGATAAAAACGCGGTCAATTCATGATATACTGATTTCTGTTGCTGTTTTAGGTTTCTGCATCTACGTCTTCTGTGAAGTAAGTCCACAATATTCACACTATTTAGTACTTTTTGAAAAGTCTGACAAAAGTCTCGAAATCATCACGCGGGTGTCCCGTATGGAAATAATGAGTAACAGGATTTCTTCTTGTTGTTGCCATAGAAACAGTTCATATGAAGTATTCTGGTTCACACATCATCTGTTTGTAGTGTTTTTAGTTTTGCTTTCCATTCATGGTTTTGGGTAAGTAAAGTGCCTTTCCTTTTCAATATAACTTGTAAATCAATGAATAGTGCCATTAAATACCTTGCTATATTTGACAGCGGTGTGGTTAAACACCAGACAAACCTAGTCACGCATCCCCCTGACTGTGAGGTGCTAAGGAATAACACAAATACAACTTCACTTCAGCAAGGAGAATGCATCGAGGCTGCAGCATTTGAAGCAGATGAACCACAGGTAATGCATAACGATTGGCTAATCTCAGTCATTCTTTCATTGGTTGAATTGTCTCCCATGATGCTTTTTTGGATGAGTAATCGCTATTCGAGCTCGCAAGGTATCCTGGTACAATATAATCAGATTCAACAATGTCATGTATTCACAGGCGTGGAAGTTCCTTTTTGTTCCTCTGTGTATCTATTTGCTGGACAGAATGATTCGTTTTCTGAGAAAGTTCCAAAAAGTTGAAATAGTGAAGGTTTGTATTGAGTAACATTATAAATAGATAGTTTAATGGGATTCCAAAATAATCTCTAATTACTAAGCTAATGTATCACATTCAATAGGTCGTGCGTCATCCAAGTGACGTAGTGGAATTAAGAATGAAGATGAAACATTTGGAGGCTTGTCCAGGACAGGTGAGACCATGGAGTACATATGTATATTGAGATCTCTAACTTATCTTATGAATCTATGATGTTCTTGTGTGTTTCAGTATGTCTTCATTAGCTGTCCCCGTGTAGCCAAGTTTGAATGGCATCCTTTCACTCTTACAAAGGCAAGGGAACTGAGTTGTATTGTCGTGCATGGCAGCGGTTATTACCTTATTTATTTGTTTGTTGATTTCTTTAAAACCAGTAAGATTCTGGAGTGTTAACTTTTTATATATTTTTTAAATGGACGCACCAATGGCTGTATGTACTTTTTGATTTAGTGCCCTACAAGTGAAGACGAAGACGATATATTCTCGGTTCATTTCAAAATCACAGGCGATTGGACCAGTAAGCATTTTTTCCTCTTTGGTCATTCTCTTTATATCATAAATAATATGGATATAATGAATATCGTAACTAATAATAATATTTTGTTTCGCAAAGGAAAGTTTGCTCGGGAAATCTCTGCATTTCAAAAAGATCCTGAAAAGCTTCCTCTTCTTGTCCATCATGATAAGCAGTTACATATACTAAAAGGGTCATCATCCTTAAGGTGGGTATCTAGGTGTCTACTGTGCACTTGAAAAAAATAAATGTTTATGATGTCCATGATGTAAGTAGACAACAGTTTTCATTTCCTTGTTGATGTAAGGCATTGCGCACTTAGCAACTGACACCCAATTGTCTTGCTGTTGATGTAAGGTATAGGTAACACCATCAATACGCATTGCGCACTAAGTAGCTGACACCCAATTGTCTTGCTGTTGATGTAAGGTATAGGTAACACCATCAATACGCATTGCGCACTAAGTAGCTGACACCCAATTGTCTTGCTGTTGATGTAAGGTATAGGTAACACCATCAATACGCATGCGCACTAAGTAGCTGACACCCAATTGTCTTGCTGTTGATGTAAGGTATAGGTAACACCATCAATACGCATTGCAGACTAAGCAGCTGACACCCAATTGTCTTGCTGTTGATGTAAGGTATAGGTAACACCATCAATACGCATGCGCACTAAGTAGCTGACACCCAATTGTCTTGCTGTTGATGTAAGGTATAGGTAACACCATCAATACGCATTGCGCACTAAGTAGCTGACACCCAATTGTCTTGCTGTTGATGTAAGATATTGGTAACACCATCAGTAGGCATTGCAGACTAAGCAGCTGACACCTGATGATTGTGTTGTTGATGTAAGGTATAGGTAACACCATCAGTGGGCATTGCACACCCTACGAGCCATCCCTCAGTCTATCCAGGATATCCATTATTCGAAAACAGTAATTAACAATGCCACGTGTTCCTCATTACAGGATTTGCGTTGACGGTCCGTATGGAAGTCCCTGCACGGTAAAGTCTATTTAATAAAATCTGGATTGCTTGAGTAAATTTACAGACTCTCATCTTAGTTTTCTTTATACATATATTCAATGTCACAATTAATCATTAATTATCAATACATATCATTTGATTGGTCGATAGGACGTGACGCAATACGAAGTAAGTCTTTGTATTGCTACTGGTATTGGAGTTACACCATTTGCAGCACTTTTCAACAATCTAAGGTATCTATTTAAAGACTTTATAAGAAGCGCGCTGTCCATTTATCCTGCTGGTGTTTCCTGCATTGGACTGATTGGTCGCAAACTTTAAAACTCGCTAATACAAAGAATTGTCGTTCATCATTTTTATTTTAGATTAGAAAACTTGTTAAAGCAAAGGACAAAATGTCCTCGTCGTATTTACTTTATCTGGGTTGGTCGAGATGTGATCTCATTTCGTTGGTTTATCGATATACTGTACGTTAAGCATCTACAGGTAAGCAACATGTGCTATTAATTTGGGTCAGTCCTACTAGGAAGTATGTATGATATCCGATGTGTGGCTCAGTTGTGCAATGTAAAAAAATCATCTAGATCTGTAGCTTAAATCCTGATGCTACAAACTAATCATTAAAGACGCATTCAGGTACTCCACAATTTCTGAGCATAGAACCTTTGAATGCCCATGTAACAAAACTGTATCCTCTTTTCGTTATGTTCGCTGGTATTATTTAAGGTTTTCTCCATCTCTTATTTTCCAGCTATGGGAAAGCAATTGTCCAGATGTTCTTGTCTGCAGATTTTATGTCACTGGAAAGCAACACCGACCAGTTGACCACAAGGTATCAGGTGTCACTGTAGATTGTTTAATGAGAGTACTGTGTATGAGTGAAAAGTAAAGTATCATGTGGATCAGTTATTTGAATTAGTCATGTTTTCCAGTAACTGTTTCTATTGTTGCTCAAGCCTTATTTGCGCCCATCAGCTTGGATAAGATTACGAATCCAGAATGCACACGTGCATTACCTTAATACATGATTTCTGGTAATACAATTGTAAAACTTACAAGTATCCCTTTCTCTCAAGGTTTGTGAAAATCATGGTACCACGTCATCATGGATGAGAGCAAGACTTACACAAGGGCGACCTGACTGGCAAGCAATATTCAGGAGAGTAGCTCAAGAAAACCCTAGGTAAGTTGTCAAAATACAGTTGTGGGTACCCTGTGTTTCTGACGCTTCTCCAGTCCCTTCTCACTCTTTTCCTCGCGGTTTTTTAGATCGACTGTTGGAGTATTTTACTGTGGTGCGAAAAACGTCTCATTGAAACTGAGGAAATTGTGCAATAAATCTACCAAGACCAGAACTACTTTTGTTTACAACAAGGAAATTTTGTAATCTTTGCAATAAGTTAACAGATATTTTGAATATTTTTCATTTCTTTTACTGATCGTACACTTGTTTTCTGGGAGTCAAGGATGGCGTAGCAGTAGCGCACTCGCCTCACTCTTCTCCAGGGTCTCGGGCTTCATTCCTGGTGCTTAACAGACTATATCATTATACCTAAACTAATTCATAGAAACATGGATATGTACCAACATCAATTTAAAGCTGCTTTACAAAAAAAAAAAGAAAACTACAAACTCTACTAAGCCAATAAGACATTAGATGGTATTGGGAGGTGTTTTAGGAAGAAGTAAATATACTCACGCACGTACTGTGCATGTGCAATTATTAGTGTTTTATAACTGTACACAGCACAGCAAGAATTTTTTTAATATGATTTAAAAATAAATAAAAATGGAGTAGGCCGTAGTTTTGGATACAAATGACGAAATAGGAAATGCGCGCGCGTTTTAATTGTGCACCAAGTCTACCAACAATACTGACAATGGACAATTAAGGAGTAATTCATTGCTTTCTGTAGCCAGGAAGGAGAGATAGACGAATATATAATAGAGGAAATTAACAGTAAAACTTACTAATTTTATAGCAATTCTTTCAGGGAAATAGCTCCGAACCTTGTGTATGTATTTTCTTCAGGATAGCTATATGGACTATTGTTTTCGTTCTCACAATGTGCGATACAACCCAATTCTGTGTCGTTTTGATTAGCTTAGATGGGAGTAAGAAAATAAGTTTAGTTTGCTACGAATATTCAAAATAACATTCCAATCTGTAGTAAGATCGTTTTAAGATTTCAAAACAGTTAAATATTCGGGGGGAAAACGGTAAGGAAAAACGAAAATTA
Organism: Anthopleura sola; assembly: GCA_023349425.1. Lineage (NCBI taxonomy): Eukaryota > Metazoa > Cnidaria > Anthozoa > Actiniaria > Actiniidae > Anthopleura > Anthopleura sola. Next base: position 179,446 of record JALHLI010000011.1, on the reverse strand, counting down.
AGTGAAAAAAAAACATTACGCGGAAATAAAAAACAAAAATGTTGAATGACTCTTAATTGACGGAAACCAAAACTCCAAGGCCGGGAAATATTGGTAATTGCTGGTAGTTATGACGGTCATCAAGAATACGGCTGAAAAAAAACGTTTTAATCCTCAGATCTTTAATCAATATGAGCAAAAATCAGTTGTTTCGACTGGTGGCTCAGTGGTAAGTAAAAAAAGTGGTTTTCTTTATTAAGAATTCTTTTTTCCCCCCTCACTCATGGCACAAATCACAGTAATACTATTTCTTGTTAAAACGTAATTTTTGAACCCGTGAACTTTTCATGAAACTTATGCGCAAAATTTTTGCTTACTCATTGTAACGATTTCACCTGCTGTTTCCATACAGTGTGTAGTAACGATAGACTCTTTGCCAAGAAAGCGCGGCCGCAAAGTGGGCGTATGCCCCTTGTAATATAAGACAATCGTCTTTCTTATGTAAAAAAAACAAAAAAAAAAACAACACACACACAAAAAGCAGGACTTGTGCACGTGGTAACGCTGCTCTCATAGAAACACTGAACTTATTAGCCTCATGAACTCCTCACGATTAAGCTGAAGTTTGACAAAACCTTTTACGCAAAGTCCAGGGATGGATTTGGATGAAGGAGCACGTTTAATCATTATTTTGATTATCTTCATCGTTACCTTCACTAGTAATGCTAGCGTAGGAGTACTGATGTACCGCTTCAAAAAACTACGAACAATTCCCAACCTTCTCATCTTGAGTTCATGTATCGCTGATATTCTCAACCAAATCTTCAATATTCCTGGATTCGCGGCTGGGTTTATCGTCAGGGATGACAAGTACTTTGTCGGACGATGGTTGGCCCTTGCTCTGACAACCATCAACTTCTTCTTCGTAATGGTAAATCTAATGTCAATGACCCTGATGATGGTTGATAGGCTGTGCGCATTTAAGTTCAACATCGCTTACCGGGTGTGGAGGACAAGATCCAAGGCTTTCAAGGCAATAGCTGCCAAGTGGATATTGTGTTTCGTAATATCCATTGTTCTTCTGGTTCCCATCTGGGATATAGACCTTGGATATGTGGCAACTTACAAGTATCGAAGGCTTTATTTCGCCAAGAGAGGAACTGTAATTACATTTATAATGTTCCCGTTTTTTATCATCAATAATGCTATTGTTGCCATAGTTACGTGCTCTGTTATTAAACACAAGAATAAGGTAAGGATTTTTCATGTTAAATGAGGGCAGGGACATTAAGCCGGATCAATAACCTGCTTCTCATTTCGAAATTGATGTATGTTTGTTGTAAAAGCGCCAGTTAGATCTTGGCGTTCTTAATCTAAGCAATGTACTCTTTTTATTTTCTCGATATACAGATCAATGCCAAGAAAATGAACCTGAACGCCGAGTCAGTCCTTGACAATAAACGAAAAGCAAACGAGATCAATGCCATCCGAACAATCGGTGTAACAGTGATGGTTTTTTTTGTATGTTACCTACCGGGCAGTGTATACGCTATCATGGACCGCATGGGTGTCATTTCTTCCACTGAGGCCTCGTGGTTTGCATTCCTTGCCTACTCTTGTTTGTTTCTTCCTGGTCTACTGAATCCGTTCATCTATGCTATTCGAACAAGGCGTTTCCGCAGAGCTTTGGAGTGCTTCCTCAAAGATCCTTTCGGCAGCAGTGAAATAACTCAGTGAGCAGACCAGTACCAGCGTTTTCTTGTTTTTTTTTGTTTTGTTTTTTTTGTTCGCTTTTTGTTTGTTGTGATGGTACAGAAATCTAAGCAACCAATCACCAGGCTGCATTCCATAGACAAGTCCATACAGAGAAAAATTAGACCGTGTACTAACCAATTAAATCTCGTCATACTACTTGACCATGCATCAACCAGTCATGACGGGAAATTTCAAAGAACTAATAAGGCATAGTGGCGGGGTTACTTTCATAAATAATTTTACGCTTTCGTGTTTCACATATTGCTCCAGCTGCCAGCAAATTCAATATGTTTTAGATGTGCTTCTCAGTGCATAACGTCAAATTATATAAAAAGATACTCTGACAGCCGTGCATACTATAAGTTCTCCAATAATTGCCCCCTTAAAAATCCCGGGAAAACAAGAGAATTCAAGATGGCCGCCGTATCGAAAGGGGTTAAACTTGGGCTTCCTGTGGTGAATGTCGTGATTTCAAGATGGCGGCTGCACCAGAACAACATGCTCAAGGGAAAAAGATTGTAGTGTTTGGAGCGACTGGTAGGACAGGAAGACCTCTAGTTGAACAAGCTTTAGAAGAAGGACATTATGTTACAGCTATTGTAAGGACTCCAGAAAAGATGGACATACAGTAAGTGCTCATGTGGCCACTAAAACTAATTCTCTTACATAAGCTTAAGCCAAATGTACAGTCAACTACGAAAACTACGTTGGATGAACACCTTTAGACATATTTTTTGATATTATAAGTTAATCTAACTAAATGTTTTGAAAATTACAAATATTTACCGTCAATTCGTAGTCTTCTCACGCCAAGGGAGTCTGATCTGCTTTGACTGCTTTGCATTCTTGCTTGTACAAAATTGTCATACATGGGGGTGGCGTGGAGTGGGGTGGGGGAGTCAAATCCTTCGGTGGGGGAGGGGGGTGAGTTTAATTTGCTAGAAGTTTAACTTTCAATGCACATTTATTGATGTATGATTAATGATATTTTGAATATGTTCTTAGGCACCCTCGCCTTCAGGTTGTCAAGGGTGATATATGTGATATAGAGAGCTATGCCCCGTCATTCAAGGATAAGGATGCAATACTATCTGCTTTTGGAAGTCCCTATCACAGTGTGTTTAACCCTACAACTATGTACTCTGAGTCCATGAAGGGGATTATGGAAGCCATGAAAAGGTAATTATCATCATCATCATCATCATCATCATCATCATCATCATCATCATCATCATCATCATCATCATCATCATCATCATCATCATCATCATCATCATCATCATCATCATCAGCATCAGTCATTACCATCATCACCACCATCATTATCTTCATCACCATCATCACTATCATCATTACCACCACATCATCAAGTATCATCATCATCACCATCATCAAGCATCATTTTATTTTGATCAACTTTTTCTCATATAATTTGTTTTAGGCATAAAGTAAGCAGACTGATTGTTGTCACATCATGGGGAACTCAACCAGGACCCAATAACCGTTGGTTTATGGAGTGGTTTTTGAAGCCCTTTATTTTAAACGGAATCATAAAAGATATGGCTGTCATGGAAAAGATGGTTGAAGAGAGTGACACAGATGAAATCAACTACACTCTTGTCAGGCCTGCAGGATTAACAAATGGTATGTCTTGGTAACATGACATAATCATCCACATACCTCTCCTTCGATTCAATAATATATGTGACAGACAGACAACAGACAGACACTTTATAAAGTAGTCATTGTCATTAGTAAACCTCAAGAATATCACAACACTTTAGCCTTTTTAAGAAAATCTTATCATTATGAACATCTGCATTGTAGATCCTCCTAATGGCAACTACAAGGTAGAGGAAGGATACTGCAACACCAATACTACAATGTCTATCCCTCGTGCTGATGTAGCTGCCTTCATGTTGAAGTGTTTAAATAGTAGTGAGTATAACAGGAAGGGCATGGCAATAGCTAGCTTACCAGATAAATAATGAAGAAAGGGCAACACTTGAAATTTAATCATTAGATTTATTGAAACATCAATGAATATAAAAATCAGCTACAATAAGTGGTTTGTCTTCCCACTCTATCAGGTATTTAACAGTGATAAATGGTAACATTTTATGTACAAATGTTATTAATGCCTGCACAACTATGTAGTGTTTTAAATAGATATTAATGCTAGCTATTTTTGGTAATATTCAGCATTTATGACTTTACTACTTATATCTTGGTCTACATTTCACACGATATACATTGTTATTACCATCATTAATGACAGTTTCCTAGACTAGTAGTATATTTGAAAATGTAAAATTAACTATTTTAGTTTGTCAATAAGAGCACTAAGAAACTTTGAAGAAAATAACCTGTCGTTCTACAAAATAAATTGTTTTTAATATAACAATAACAATAATAAATGATAAGTATTGACATTAGTATGACTTGAGTATAGTTTTATCTTCGATATAAAATTAATACAGTATTTTGGGCTGACTGGTCTTAGCAGGTGATACAATCACACGCCATATGAAGGGCAAATATCAACGGTTTTAAGCGCATGCGCAATTATAGCACAGTACAGAAACTAAAACAATCTCATTCCCAGAGCCCTTAATTCTTACTGCGCATGCTCGACGAATATCTATTTCGTCGAGCATGCGCAGTAAGAAATAAGGGCTCTGGGAGCGAGATTGAAACTAAAACAGATGAATTCAAGCTTCCTACTCCCCTTAGTTACCGTTGTCCCACAAGCTCAACAAATCAGCTAAAATATCTCGGAATTTAAAAGTCTGATCGCGGAAATTTAAAATTGATAACAAATTGTTTACTCATAGTTTTAGTCTAAACATTGACTTAGATTCATTGGTATTGTCAAATGAGTTAAATAATTTTGTAATAGCCGTTTTTCGAATTCGTAAAATACCCCTGTGTTCATGGACTACATATACGTTAACGCAGAGTTCAATGTCAAGTCATTCATAAATACCAACGGTCCACGGACCTTCACTGGAACACATGAATATTCTGCGCACAATTGAGGCTAACCCTGAATAAATGAATTCTGTAGTCAAGGAAGACAGCGGTATTTTACGAATTCGAAAAAGGGCTATAAAGCCATCCAAGTGTTCAGTAAGATAGTCAGCTACAGACGTATATTGGAGATTATGTTGCACATATAAGACTAAAGAGCAAAGGCACTTATCTTAAGATCGATCACGATACTTCCCGGGTGGAATCATTTGACTATCGTCATTTAAGTTAAGCGGTACCCCCGGCATCTGACCGGATATTTTCAGGATGTACGGTTTTCCCGTATTGGGATCTCTTGGCAGAGGGCATGTCGGGTTACAATGCGGGTATTTACAGTCTATGAAGTGCATTCTGCAGCCATTATTCGTATTGCTTTGAGATCTGGAGTTATTTTTACCATGTCCTTTGTTGTGACCGCTTGAATGTAACCAGCAGTTAAGGGCATCGTTTATCGTGTGTTCGCCGATCGTGACCTTCAACCAGTTGTTGTGAGTCAGTATGGTGTGTGATAAGCAGGCAGGCGAGAATACTGAACTGAAATAACAAAATGCAGAGCATAAATATAAACGAACATTCAAGTATTCATGATATGTAGTCCCTTAGGCTAACCCTGAAGCGACATGTTCCACTATCAATATCTTGTAATACCTTATCATATTAACACTTACCGAACATGCGAACGTCGAAGTGATTTTCTTAGATGCTTTCCTAACATCAAAATGTAGTTCACTTGTTCAGCGGTAACGCTCTGAAGAGATCTTGGTCTGCCCGAACCGTCGAGAGCGAGTTGTGCTTCGTCATAAAGCCATTGAAATACAAACATTGGAGCTGTAGAGGACAAGAATCTAAGTAAGTCTGTATTAGCAAAAATACCGTCCATTGACCCTGCGAATCTTATGGTCAGCAACGAAGAACAAGACTTTCACAGTGCTGACCAAGAAGAACGCGGGCTCCGAGGACATGCATTCAACATGCGCACTTGACAGAAACGAGTGAGACTGGGCAATCATTTGTCACATGGCGGGAATAAGCCTTTTGCATTACAACGTCATTTACTATCACTACTAGAATCCCTTGCACACTTTCTTGTGTTCAGTTCATCAGCACCAATTGTCTTACTATTCTCATGAGGGAATACAAATCTGAATGAGAAAGAAAATTCGCAAAGCATCTTGGTAGTGGTAGTAAAATGACGCCATCATGCAAAAGACCAGTTGGGCAAAACTTTTGGGTAGACTGTCAGTAGCTCCTTAACATATAAACAGAATGAGAAACCAAGTGAAGGAAAAGCTCTTGTTTGTAACTTTCCCCAGGCAGTTTATCAAACCAGGAATACATAACTCGCTTTTTCGAATTTCATGTTGGTTAGCCTTGGTTTATAAGATAAATGTCAACCAACAAGGCGGCCATATCTTTTGTCCCTGTACGGAAAGGAATGTACGCTCCTTATAGTAAGTGAGCCTTATGATTTAACTGTTTATGATCTATCCACTTACTTTTGATTGTGGGATAAACAATGTTCCCAAAGTAGCATCTCCAAGGTTCTGATGGATACCTCTTTGCGCATGCGTCAGGCACAATCCCTCTCCAGTATCTGAAATATATTTGCAAGTTCTTTTTAGAGAGAAAGTCGTATAATAAATAATAAACACTCTATATCATACTCACTTCATTCCTTCCTTTATAGTCTTGGAAGGCCCACAATTGGTGACTCCCTTAGGACACGCTGGATTTAATGGGCCTTTATCGAGGTACCATCCTGAGTCCGCCAGTCCACGCACCTGGATATTCGATCCCAGGCCACGCAGCTTGTCGGATACTCGGTCTACGTTCAGTATGACGCCAATGGCACCAGCGCTGTAAGTAATAATAATATCAGTGTAGAATTACTTATTATATCTATAAGTTGTAAGGATTTTGTCAATAAACAGATGCCATTACTGAGTTGTTTGAACGAAAACGAGCAGATGTAGAAGGTTAGAGTCGAATAACCCTCGCATACTATAGAGGGGGTATTTACCTGCTTCCTGCTAGTAGCAATTGCTTGGCGTGATAAAGTCCTTTGGGTAACAGGTCTTCAATCACTTTTTCAATGATGCGCGCGCCAAGGAACGAAAACTTTTCTGGTGGAATAAGATAAGCTGGCATTAGAAAGCTTCATATTAGAGACGACTAGCTGTAAACATGACCAACAACCATCACGATGACTTTTACCTCCACTCTCTGAACTAGAGACATTACCACTCCAAGCATCACTAGAACAATAAGGCACTAAACTAGAAAAGAACAAAATAGAATAATTAAAAACAACACAATCATGTGAATGATATTCATGTGATGTTTAGTCGTGCGTTGATTGGTTAACACATACTAAGCATGTGATATTTAATGGTGTTTTGATTGGCTAACACACTCTGCACGTGATATTTTGTGGCATTTTGAGTGGTTTACGTACGATAAGCACGTGATATTAAGTGGTGTTTTGATTGGCTAACACACTCTGCACGTGATATTTTGTGGTATTTTGATTGGTTAACATACACTCTGCACGTGATATTTTGTGGTATTTTGATTGGTTAACATACACTCTGCACGTGATATTTTGTGGTATTTTGATTGGTTAACATACACTCTGCACGTGATATTTGGCGGTATTTTGAGTGATTCACGTACAATAATCACGTGATATTCATTGGTGTTTTGATTGGCTGACATGCATGTTTGTTTGTTTCGTCTCTTTGTACTTACACTTGATTAGCGTTCCACCAGCTTGGATTCTCTTCAGGGTATGGTGACATAATACCATTTCCTTTATGAAAACAAAAGTTGGCATTAAACATTTCCATGTAAGGTATTTTAAGTCGCTGTCTTCACCGCGCGGTTAGTGGTTTCGTGTCATATTCTAATGATTTCCGATGTCCTGAGTATGGTATTTTTAGAATAAAATTAAGCTAGATTCCAAAGCGCACTATTTGCGCAATGTACAATTGACGGAAATCTTTCGTAACTTCTAGAAATAGCAGCGGTTTGATTCCTTTGTCAACTTAGTTCAATGGTTAGAGCGGCAGCTTTGGTTGAATTCATAACTTACCCTCCCACGTGCATCAAGTGGCATGTCCCCAGGTCATGTTAATACAAGTGCCAGGAACAGCCAAAATGACTCTTTGATAAGATGGACGAATTTCGATTAAGATCTTATTCAAGTTTTGAAAGCTTACCTCGCTTTCTGCTCTGCCATGTTAATGATGTCATCAGGCTTCTCATGTGAGAATTCGCTCGTTGTGTACAAGACTTTCTGTTCACGCAGAACCAACCGCCTGAAAGAAAACCCCAACATTGCTTTACTATTGCGTGCTATAACGGTCGATCAATATACATGTAAGCGCATATTTCATACGCGCATAATTGATGAACTTTACTACTTCACTTCTAGTCGAATACTACAGCTATTCCACCGTAATCCTATCCGTAGGCTAACTGTTCCTCCTCCCCTCCCCATCCCGCATACTTGGCCTTGCCCTATTGTCCTATTGTTCTCCCTAGAGTTTTCAGCAGCCTAGCACAGTTTCTCCTCAGAACCAAGCGCCATTGGGTACGTCGCAACGAAGTCTCTAATTGATCTTACACAAGTTTTGACCTCGAGACTGATGGAAGCGCTCAGTCCATCAATAGTTTTCATGAATTGTGATTGCCCTTTATGCGCAACATATTTCATCAAGCCAAAGTGCGACCGTAATATAAATGCTCTCTGTTTAGCACAAGGAACCCAACGCGTGACCTCAAACATTTATCGACCTTGAAGCAATTTGAACAGTAAATGGCGGTAACATTAATCATTCACGACAAGAGTTATTTAATCATCAACATTCGTTCGCGTTTCATCTGCTTCTAATTACTCTAAGAAGTTGATGAAATAAATTAAAAGACGATGATTTTTTTCTAAATTGTACCATGGCTGTTAGCAACCTCTCCACTTCAATTGATCATGTTTGCGCAATCACTGTTGCACTGAGATACGTATCACTATATCCTTCTAACCCACTAGAGTCCAGAAGAATGCCGCTAGCAACAGTAGCATTTAAGAGGATGGGCAAGGCAAAAGGTATGAGTGGTGATGCATTATCGTCCAATAATCAGAAGCTTGACGTCATGCGCATGTTCCAATGAATCATGAAAGTATTGTGAACATGATGAACATGTTGTATCGGACGGGTGGGCCCTCGGGGTGGGCCGGCAGATTAGTATCGGGTTGTACCTATTCAACAGGCTGAAATCTATCAGCGAACGCGCTGTACTTGTTTGTTTGTTGGGATTATAGATCTTTGTTGGTTATCAGGCGGCGGGCCGATCAGGTTTTGTAATGCTAAACAGATTTAATCCCTCAAACAAATGCACCGAAAAATTGATCCGACCATCTTAATCCCTCAATACCGAACCCTTTGTCCAAGACAATGATGTAAAATTGTATGACATGAAGTACGTAAACAGCTAAAAACCCACGTGGATAAGGCCAATTGTGCTATGCTTACCTTCTAAAAACACCAACCAACGCTTGCTTCCATGGGCTTTCTTAAGGTAATATCTATCACAAAATAACATGTAATGAAGTCAACAAGTGGTTTGTGCCCTCATTATATGATGCGCATCGGTTGTGCTTGTTTGATGTCCTTGGTTAGGACTCAGATAACGAATTAACATTCAGAAGAAAAAAGTTTTTTTTTTGTTGATTGAAGACTTTCGTTTTAAAATTTCAACTTTCTCGAAACTTCTTACGCTTCAAAACGGAAGGATTTTTATCTTGACAAAGGAAAGCGTTTTCCAGAATATTCACTCAGGGTTTACTGGCGCAGGTATGAGCCGCGCTTCCGATTCTCATTTAGTTTAACGTAAAAATAGGAGGAAGCAAAAGACGCATGCAGTTTTCAGAGTAGAGCAATGTGGAAATATAGTAAATGAAGGTATATAACCTCATTCAGTCGAATCTAGGGATAACTTAACAAGACCAGTACGTACACATGGAAGAACCCAGATTCGATGGTTGGACCGCGGTTCATTCCGCATGAAACAAGTTTACACAGCGACTACGCCTCATCAAAAACAGACGTAGAAATAACTAAAACACTGATATCTGTAGGTTTTGTGAATGGGAAAGAATTTTCTAATCCTCGCATTAAGGGTCAATCATGGTCAATGGCAAGTCTTTTCTTAGAAAATATAAAAGTTATCCATACCCAGCAGGCGATCCATCGTTGCAAGTCGTGTTTTTGTCAAGCAAATGAAGTTTCATGTCAAAGACATTGGATGAAGCATCTCCTTGACATAATTGCAGCTCCTGAGCCAGGAATTTCAGCTGTGTCTGTAGGTCCGTCAGGTTATCCTCGACCTGAACCTGCTCGGATGGGAGCGTGAAAAGGGTCCACACTACAACCAAGAACGTCGCAATACTCTGGTACAACTGCAAAAGAAATAGGACGATAAAGTCGTGATCATATTTACTCTACGCAAAGATTCAACTACAAAAACTTACCATTTTAAGTGAAATGTTCACTTAATCAATTTAACACTCGTTTATCGGTTCTTCTTCCAACGGCCAGACTTGGAGCACTTGTAGGGTTGGAAGTCTTGAGTACAGTGTTAAACTAGGCACGCTTACACTAAACACTTCGGTTAGAGTGTCGTCAGGCGAAAGCGTAAATAGCAATAGATTTACCAAGCCCTGGAGAACTCATCAATATATCGTAACCTAGCCCGCGCTGATTGGCCAAGACCATAGTGGCGGCAAAAGGCAAAGGCCTTATTATATTGTTCAATGATTAGAGTTCACGCACTGCAGTAAGCCGACTCGGTCGAGTGATATTTCAATTAGGCCTATTCAATTACATGCAGTATCTATTTAATTGGATCGTCGGGACTCAGTTCTTCAATAACAAGATCAATATTTACATAGCAATTCACTTAACTTGTTAGGATAAACTAATTGTTGCATATTAAGGCGTCTGGAAACGTCAGTCAAACTGCACCGCGCACAACTTAAACTTCCTCATAGAACCGTTTAGGGGTTTTCAAGTGGGTACCTGAGAAGGCAGTGCAAAGAAACACGTGTGGATAAACTAACTAATAAAATAACAGGCAAACTACGTGTCCCTGTGGGACTAATCGCGGCAAATCAAAGACTACAGTGTATAATGACCTACGAGGATCAAAACGGACCGCATTTTGTCGTCGTTGCGTCTACGTTACATAATGTGGATTGACAAATGAATCCCACACTTTTTGGCCTCACAACTAAAATAGTTGTAGTCCCTATATATCTGGCTACTTACTTTGGAAGAATCAGCTTTGTATCGAGGAAATGTTTTTGTCAGTTGTGTTGAGTATCTCTTGCTGAGATACTCAACAATTAAACGGCCTCGCAGAATACTTCAAAGGCATCAGAAAAAACAGATGTGAGGATCTTAGCACTACATTAACTAAACTCGTGAATCAAAGCTGAGGATAGCAACAACTGTATAACCTACTTCTCGAAACAGCTTTAGTTGAACTAGTTTGAATATTAGGCTTGATAGTTTCTAAAATAATTCACTTCTTTTGGTAAATTCAACATAACATAGTTGGAATCTAGGCTTGGCGTCACTATTCCTTCAGCATTTCTGCCTCTAATCTAGAACACCTTTTTTTCATCGGCTTCTTTAGAAACAGGAACACGAATGAACACTTCATTCCCCTTCCTATTAATTCAATTATCATTCATTATAACAGTCTTAATTAATTTACTCAAATATGCTGTATTGTTGAGCTGAGGATTTCTGTTGTTGGATTCATATATTTCTAAGCTCAAAAACTCCTTTTTAGCCAAAAGCTAAATCTTTTTTTGGCCTTCGCATTTGATCAGCGCCTTGATTTGAACTGCGGCAAACTAATTCAACGTCATACACTGATTACGTCATTCATGAAAATCGTCGAATTGATATTTCTGATAAAGACGTTAACTTCATGTCTATTATATAGATAACTGAATAAAAATGGTTTTATGAGCTAAATTTAAACTATCTTCCTGATATCGCTTCAATCTGCGTGTTTCATTTACCTTCACTTGTATTAACGTAAAGGTGGAAAGTTCGCTAAGGAAAACACACTCCTGAGTCAGGATGCTGCTTAGGTTACTATTTAATGATATTAATTTGTGTAGTTCAGTAGATCGTATCGCTACATGACCTATATCTCGGTCATTCTACTTTGTAGTACGTGCGCCAGATAAAACCCCGAAAAATACCCCAAGAACTACGTCAAGATGATTAGCGTGGGCGATGTTGTACATTTTCATTTTTGTTTCCGCAATAAACCAAGTCAAATAATCCCCAGCAACACTGCCCTTTGGCGTTTGTTTATTCCTAAACACAGGATTTTTCTTTTTCTTTTACAAATGGGTAATCAGGAAGTGTTAGCACCCACGCGAGAGGTGAATAGATCACAGCACAGCAGCAGCACGCTGCAGCATGGCGGAAACAACAGTCTGTGAGCTTCAGAGCAATGCAATATTATTTGCTAGACGAGAAACTTGAATTCAGCGGAAATCTTTTGAAGATTATTTGAATGGACTCAAAAATCGATCCCCACATAAAATAAATTCCGATAGACCAAGCGATGAGGCCGACACAACATCCCCCGCGTGAAAACACTCAAGGCACTAACTAACTAACGACGTCATGATTGATCAAACCAGAATTTTTCTGCTTATTTGGACTATCTACTAATCTGATCTAAATTTCTTACTAAACTGACACTGATTAACGATGTTTGAGATGCTGATTTGTATTTAAAATTCTTTCTTTCTTTACTCTGTCATCACTTTTTACTTTGGAAATAAAAGTAATTTATCAGATTGCGGAAAAAAAGAACTCGCCACGTCTATCCGCAGTCCGAGGACATGTAAATTCCGCGAGATAACTGACCAAGATGATCATGTGTTTGTTACTTTTGAAGGTTAAACTGTTTATTTTATCATCAAGATAGTTCACAGTGATTTTCAACTTGCGTGTCTAGGAGGTGTTTTGGTTGCCACGTATATTATAAAGCATGAGATAAGGCCGCAGGCCCCTCAACATTCATATCAGCCAAACTATTTTGAATCGGTTCAACGAGACTAAAATAAACCGCGGGTGAGTCTACAAATAGTTAGTTCAACAAGTTTGACAAGTGTATGGTGAACATCGAGATCATAATCTCATTCACGATCTTTTTACAACCAGTGCTTTTTGAGGTCCCTCATGAAAACCACCTAAGGTGATGAAGTCTCCTCGTTAAATAAAGTTTTCATTCATCCATTCATTGCAGTGAGGCTCGTACGTGAGCTGGCTTGATACGAGGTCCACGTACTGGTCAGGGCGCAAGCTATGCCGACGACGAAGGAGAGGTCAGTATTGATAATAGATCATAATGGCAATAAACAAAAAATTCCTTAAGAAAATAATAAAAACATACTGTAATTAACGGGTTATAACTGGTTATAACAAGAATTAACAAAGGATTTCTGCAATAATCTTCAAGTTTTCCTTAGAAAATGACAAAGGAACAAACTTTACCGACGCGACTCCGAAAGTTTTTAAGATATGGCGCTGGACTGAAAAAAAAACTATATTAAAGAAATCGTATAATTCGTGGAGGGAAAATTTGTTATTTCAGGAATATTGAATACATATCCCTCATAAAACACTCATTTCAATTCTTTTTCTCATAAAATTACATTTATTGAATATTCGAAATTTTTCGCGCGCTTTTGTTGATAAACATTTGCAACTTGAGTGTCTCACTCAGCTAGATAGCGGGAAGAGATATTTGTGCGCGCACTCATGTCTGCATTTACTAATATAAACGGTTCCGTAAAAGGAATACATATTGTACAACTAACTACTGACGTTTATCAATGTGATTTCTAACACAACTGCGGCATGTTTATACTATAATGAGGGTGTAATGATAGACTTACGCGTTTGTCATTTCAGAAATGCTACACATTACATATGTAAAAATGTTCTAATTCATGGAGATCTATTTGAATTGGCTCACACAGTAAAATATACTAGTATCGTAGCGTTGCATACAGCATTTTGAATGGAACTGCATTCTGATTTTTTTCTGATTTTTTTCTAATAGTATATCGTAAAACGTAGTAAAAACTAAATCTGGTTTAAAAGTTTCACATGCAAACTATTCACTGGTTAGTCGAATAAATCAGCTATGTGCGAAAATCTTTTAAATCTTTATCTCTCTTTTTTTAGAAGGTAAAAAAAAATCCCAAAAAATTCATAAAATAAAAAATTGAACTAGTTTCCAGACTCCACTCTGTGATAACACCAGCCCCCTCACCCCTCCCCCGGTCAGTAGTTGATTGTCGCGGTTTTTCGCGCGCAAGTTTGAACTGGTCGAAATAAAATGGCGTCTTCAGACGAGGACGAAGGAGTGCTTGCGATAAAACACCGTAAAGTAGCCTTTATTCACTCTGAAGACTATGTAAATCTATGTGATAAGCTTCCTAAAGTACAGGGCAGAGTAAGTGGTGTCTTGATTTATGGTTTGTTGGTGTTTTTTTATCGTTTTTTTAAGGCAAAGTTTTAGTTTGTTGTTGTTGTTGAGTCGAGCGAGTTTTTTCTCTTTGAACAAACCGTTCGATGTTTTATCTTCAGGCCAGTCTTATCACGTCTTTGATTGAAGCCTACGGACTCTTTAAGGATAGGAATGTGAGGTTAGTGCATTCGATGTATTTAGTGATGAATATTTGTTAGTTTTTGTGTAGTTTTTATCCGGATAATTTTCCTTGAATTAAAAAACATTCCCGATTGCTGTAGCGGAGTTTACTTTCAGCAAACCAAAGCATGATTCCTTTTAGATACTCTTCGATCTTTCATAAATAAAAAAGCAAATTTCTTCTAATTTTAGTTTTAGTAAAAAACCAATTCTGTTAAATATTTATTTCTTGTTCTCTTTCTTAGTACTTGTTCTTTGCGGCAGGTAGCTCATTAAACATGCAGACAAGAAAAAATGTCCTATTTAGACAAAAAATGCGATAAAATAAGATATTACTACAACATCCTGAAGTTAATATCCGATGTTTAACTAATTTTTGTAAAATTAAAAACCATTTTTTTTGGCAGTAGTTGATTTTTGCTATTCCATAGATTTCATCATCATCATTATATTCATTATCACAATCATAATTACTTATTTCATTTTATTAACGTTTTGAATTTTCAGCATCATCCCTCCCAAAAGAGCATCAATGAATGAGCTGACAGGATTTCATTCCAATGAGTATGTAGAATGTTTGAAGAACTACAGTGATCTTGATGACGAGGATGAAATTAACCAATATGGACTTGGTAAGGAATAAGACATGTTCCTGCATCTTGTCCTTGTCACTCAGGGAAATATCAACCCAAGTATTGCATTGATTTGATTCTCAGTGACCTCAGATGCTTGTTTTAACTTAAAAATAATTTTTGAGAAACACAAAATTTCATAGCCCTCATTAGCCATACCATATCTTACTATAACTGTATCTACTAAACCCTAATGGTGCCAGCTTAGTATTATTTTCACCTTTTATAATATTAATATTTCTGATCTTTATCAAAATTGTTATCAAGTTTCTGCTGCTTCGACCATTTGGTTCTATAATATTAACAGTTTTTACCTGTTTCCTTGTTAGGGTACGATTGTCCAATGTTTGAAGATGTTTTCGAGACTGTCTCTGCCATCGCTGGTGGAACAATAACAGCAGCTGAGGTGCTAAAGAGTGGACAAGCAAATGTAGTTATTAACTGGCAGGGAGGATGGCATCATGCACAGAGGTAATGCAGCATGGAATCTATTATCTAGAATATCTTTTGGTAAAAAAAACTGTCTATAATAATGTGTAAGCATCTTGATGACATGCTGCATGCATTATACTGTAATTTTTCTAACATATAATAATAATTGTTGTTGTATTCCAGGGATGAAGCAGCAGGGTTCTGCTATGTCAATGATATAGTCCTTGGTATTCTAAAGCTCAGGGAGAAGTTTAATAAAGTTTTATACGTGGATCTTGATTTGCATCATGGTGATGGTGTAGAAGATGCTTTTTCATTCACTCCAA
The DNA here is from genome assembly GCA_023349425.1 of Anthopleura sola. Classification (NCBI taxonomy): domain Eukaryota; kingdom Metazoa; phylum Cnidaria; class Anthozoa; order Actiniaria; family Actiniidae; genus Anthopleura; species Anthopleura sola. The sequence continues at coordinate 163,548 of JALHLI010000011.1, read as the reverse complement.
GGGTCATGACTGTCTCTTTCCATAAGTATGCTTCAGGATTCTTTCCAGGTAAGTTAGTTGTCTTGGATCAAACTGCCTCTGATGTAGGATGACTCAGACTGTTAAGAACAGAATCTAACATACCACACAAACTACTTAAGTGTAGATTGATGTGGTCAATAATATGGAATACTTTGAGGCTGGACATGCTTCTTGTCCACATAGCATACAAGAATGCATCCCAGTCATTGTTTACCATGTCTATGGCTTAACTTTTACTACATGAATTCATATGAAATATCCTTATCTCATAGGAAGTGGTTGTTGCAATCATGTTGGGAGAGGAAAAGGAAGATACTATTCCCTTAATGTAGCATTGAATGATGGAATCACTGACAGACCATTTGTTGAAGTCTTCAACAGGTAGGCATGGCATGACACTCTAGTTGTATGAAATCAAATAGTATTCTAACATGGTTTTTATTTGAATTCTTCAGAGTAATGGCTAAAGTACGGTCCAAATACAAACCAGATGCCATAGTATGTCAGTGTGGAGTAGACACATTAGCAGGAGACCCTATGGCCTCTTTTAATCTCACACAGTTTGGAGTAGGTCGCTGTGTTAAGAATCTTTTATCCTGGGGTATTCCAACATTACTCCTTGGTGGAGGTGAGTCAGCGACTTGTTCGTTCAGTAGCAAGATTAACACTCTCTTTTATCTTTGTACTATAAAATGATTTTGAGTTTCCTAATGATGATTTTGACCATTTCAATAATAGGTGGTTATAATATGGCTAATACTGCACGCTGCTGGACATATCTAACAAGTGTTGTGTTGGACAGACTGTTACCTAATGATATACCAGAACATGAGGTAGGTTCAAGTATCATTTGACATATCTTAATACACCAATACTCTGTTAATAAATAATGTCTGTAATGATCACCTTTGATGTTTTGCAATCTTGTCAGCATTTCCTGGCTTATGGACCCAGCTATCAGCTTGCAGTTACCACAGGACCACAACCAGATCTAAATACAAATGAAGATTTAAAGAATGCAATCAAGAAAGCTCTAGGTACCTAATAAATGTTATTATTCAACTATTGTTGTAAACAAACAATCACAGTGCAGGGTTGTTAAAGGGATATGATCAGGATTCTTCGTTGTTGCCAAAATATTTATGTTGAATCATCACTTACCTTGAATGGCACTTTTCCAACTTAGGTTTTGTGATCATAGTTATTGTCATCAAACAGTAATCGATTATTTCATGTCACTGACATTTCATTTTGTTATTGCAGGAAACCTTCAGAATATCCAATAAAAAATGGCCAAGAGTCCTTCTTCTTCCTAAGAATCTCAGTTGTGTTGTACATAGAATTTAAAATTTCAGTTTTACCATGTTTGTACATTTTTACTAAATTCAAATATTGTATTTATTTATGTTGGTTTGTTGTATGAACCAACAATTATTGAGTTTTGCTACTGGTATTAGGTATGCCACTTTCTATTACCCTTTCAAATTATTTTTAATATTTCCCAATGTTTGCATCAAAAGAAAGAACATTCTTTATCAAAAATATTATTTTATTAATCCTATTTTTGTACAAAATAAATATTTTTATTGTTGACATTTTGTATAATAAATTTCTATGTACAAAAATAAAGATTGAATTTAATTAATACCAAGTCTAACTACTGCTTTTTTAAAAATTAAAAATGGTATCCAAAGTTTCTACACATTAAAAAGTCTGTATTACAATGACTCTATCTCTATTTCCCATCACTTTGATCATATTATATTAAATGATAAATAATAAATTAATGTTTTCCTGGAAACCTACATTGTTATTCACAAGAGTCGTGATGGGTATGGGTAGTAGTTTTGATCGGTACATGGACCATTGTTGGACAATGGATGATCAGTGCAGCAAGTGAGATGTCATCAGTGGGAGTTGAAATGAAGCAACCAGTGTTGGTGCTGGCTTCCATGTGTCAAGTGATACTACCTCCTGTATTTCATGAGCTTTTTCAAATATGTTTCTCCTTGATTCAAATGTTGGTCTATATAAAAGCAATCAGAAATTAATCTTGGGGATTCTGCTGCTGCTGCTGCTGATGGTGATGTTCAAGTAATGATGGTGATGTTTGAGATGATTATGGTGCCATTACTGCTGATGATTATTATGATGATGATGCCAATGATAGTTATGGTGATAATGCTGATGATAGTGGTAATGATGAAATATAATAAGCCTAGCTTACTGCAGTAATATGCACTTGCAACCTTAAAATAAACAGTGACTCATATTATATAGACCTAACTGCATGTCTGTAACCTTGTGCTGATTAAATGTATATTGATATTAGCGCTATATAAGTTAATAAATATTATCATCATAATTATTATTACTATTTACATAATGACAGTATTTCATACCTTGGTCTAATAGGTAGATCTTGTAATGGGATGAAAGTATCTGGAACACATCTTGTAATACCCCTGTGACAATAACAGACTCATGTAAAACCTTTTTTCCCAGTCTAACAAGATTTCAGTGATAATACGTACCCAAATGATATGACAGGACGTGTACTGCCATGTTTGTGAAAATCTCTTGAATATTCTGGCACTTGGTAGGTTTTGTCACCCAGTGATGCAACTGGCATACCATTCCTCTTGCAATAGACTGTAATAGGTTTAAAGCAAAAAAATTGATCTTCAATCCAAAACCAATCTCAAAAATACAGTCTGCAAGCATTGATTCTGCTATCAATTCCTGTTTACTGTTCTAAACACATGGAAAAGAGAATACTTACCCTTCTTTTTAGCTCCTACTGCTCTTCTAAGTGTAAGCTCAAATGGTTTCATGTAATAATATCTATCATCCTCATCCTCATCATATTTCTGTACAGTAATGGGCTTGGTGGCCAGACTTTGTTGTCTTGACAGCGGCTCTCTAATTTTGACATGTTCTCTTTCTTTTTGGATATCTAAGCAAGAAAAAAAATGTAAGTAATTTGATGGTAAACCTATGGTAAACTAGTCTTCAAGAGTTATATAGAACAGTAGTTGCTTGGTAAAACTATCTATCATGCCTGCTGGGACAGAGGTGTTGGTTGTAAGGAAGAAGAAAAAATTGGAGGGGTTAATCATCCTTGCTTGCAGCTAGAGAGCTGAATTACGAAGGGCGCAGCTCAATGTGGTCAGCCGTCATACAACTGATGTTTGACCACAGAGCACAGCTCAGATCGAATTAGGGTTGGTTTTTACAGAGGAAGGAAAACCGGAGAACCTGAAGAAAACCCTTGAAACAAGGGGGAGAACCAATAAACTCAACTCACTTAAGGTGCCGAGTCTGGAGGGGGAGGGGGCGGGGGGGTTGGGGACGTTTCACCCCACCACCCTGGGAGCATGGTAAGCAATGGTTCTTTTAATGTACATCAAATGATACTGACCAGTGCTAGTGTCTTCATGTAAAGTCTTTCGTTTCTCTCTTGTTGGTAATGGTGAGGGGCATCTCATACTGGAATACCAGTCCAAACCTGTTCCTCCCCTGAGCACATCAATCCATGAAGACGAAAAAGAAACGCCGTTACTATTAACAGTATTTAAAGGCAGCAAATAGACAGTGTAGGAAGAGATACATAATGTTGCATAGAAAGCATGAAGAGCATGAAGTTTCTCTTACATTTTACTATGTTGTTGAGTGTCTGGTTGAGATAAAGCATTCAATGGATGTGGCCTCCAGTCAGGTTCCCCGATAGATTTACTTCCATATCCATCCAAATAATATGGCTTTAGTCTTGGCTGGATGTAATGAGAATGTTCGAATGTTCTGGATACCTGTTGCTGAAACAATTAGAATGGAGACATTATTTATTTATACGACAAGAACGCGACAGTATGCTTGCTCGTTATCACATTAGAAGTCGCGTAACTTGTTCTAGAACACAAAGAATCGTTCCATTCACCGAAGTAATGTTTCGATTTAGCTAACTTACCATTCTAATTCCAATATCTTATTCTTCTTGGAAGTTAAGATGGTTCGACTTTGAACATTCTTATAGATAAAACAGCTGTGAGTTGAGATCCATGATCGCTACACAGCGTTGCTATAGTAACAGGATACCCTTTGAGTGCATCTATTAGCATAATATTGCTCCTTAATAAAGTGTGAGGATAAAAAACAGAAATATAACTCAGATTTGACTTAATAATCCGTAAGAATCAATGGGTAGTGTATCCTGGATATTATGTAAAATCAAAAACGAAAATATCTGTGAAAAAGAAGAGTTTGACTGCTTTAGGTCCCAGTACATCCTGTCTTGCGCGGCCGCAAGAGGTTGAGTTCCAGAACAATATTCGATCAAATCAAACATGGCGTCTTTTACGTGACATCAACAAAATCATGAAAAAAGAAAATGAACTGATCAGATTGAGCGGCTATGTAAGTGCTGAGTTTTTCTTAGAGGCTAAGTGATGCGTTCGAGTAATTCAGGAGCGATCGGAACAAAAAGAAAAGCAAACTGCTTAGAAGAAGACGCAGGAGCTTCGACCTCGAAACGAAGTAAAAGAAGACATGGACCCAGTGGGTTAAGAAGGGCCGGTCCTTATTTATTGGGGCCACGATTAGGTAACTCTCCTGTTAGAAGTATTGTACAATGTCTCGCAAAGAAAGAGGGAACTGATGATTTCTACTCGATCAAGATATTAACGCTTGGTGAAGTCGGCCATGAAACACAAGACGACAAACAAGGGAAGATGCTCCTCCATACGGAATACTCACTACTCTCACTCTTACACGATGAAGATGGAGTCGTACATCACCATGGATTGTTCAAAGATGAATATGTCGAGGAAGGAGGGAGTGAAACGGACAGCCATGATCGGAACAGTAGTGATAAGCCAGGTACATCATCCAAGAGTCGATCAGGAAAGAAACGGCATCGGTTGTGCTTAGTACTGGACTGTTTATGCGCCCATGATTTTGGTACAGAAACTGCGGATTTAATCAATCTACAACACTATGTTATTCGTGAAAAAAGGTTAAACGAAAGGGAAGCTCTCATAATATTCCACGATATTGTACGAGTAGTCGAGTGCCTTCACAAGGTAAGAGCAATTCTTAATAGTGTTATTGATCTTATTGAATATTTCCATTCATTCTTTTGATGCGTTTCATCATAGAAAAACATCGTTCATCGAGATCTCAAACTTGGAAATATTGTCCTCAATAGACGGTAAGTTTAAATATATTATATACAAAACTGAATGTATAGAATGTAAATATAAACATTTTTTATTTATATACTAAGTAAATATTTTTTATTTGACTTCAAACAAATTACTTTTTTTACGCAGAACAAAGAAAATTACAATTACCAACTTTTGTCTTGGTAAACACTTGATCCGGGAGAATGATCTCCTGAAAGACCAGCGAGGTAGTCCTGCCTACATCAGTCCTGACGTGCTAAGTGGTATGTATATGTGTACCTATCAGTATATAGAAGACAGTGACAGTAGGTTGCATATGTTTATAAAAAGTCATAATACAAGTTGATGATGTCGAATCAAAGCACTCAAGATTATTCATCATCCAATCAGAATGCTCATGATATTTTATAAAAGAAAAAAACACCTCTTGCTTGCTGTGCTGTGTGCAGTTACGAAACATTTGGGTAAGAACACTCAAGAAGTGTTGAGAAGCACTCTGTTATGCATCATGCTTCTCCTAACACTTCTCTTGTATTCTGCCATTACCCACAAGCTTTATACCTGCACACAGCATGCACACACATTTTCTATTTCTTCAATAGAAAGAATAATTTTGGGTTTCTTGGATGTTTTTCCATTTTGATTGTAAAAATTAAATTTGCATCCTGTTATCAGTAGCAGCCATCTACATGGGATAGTTTAGAACCTAGTGCGCAGAAAAATCTAGAAAACCCTAAAACCATGTGAACATAATAGGGATATGAAACTTTTAGAAGCTTGGTTTGTCTAGACAGATGAATATCATGATAGCTGGCAGCAATCTCTCACTTAATCCTATTAACCTCAAATTAAAGAAAAAGAAAAATTTAGGTTATGAGATCGCAAAAGATAATCAGGGAATATTGTGGTCTAGCCTTATTAGACTCTGAAATTATGAAATGATTTTTTTCCTATTAAGTTGGCACATTGTATTCTTGTAAAGTCTAAAGTCTAATGTATTATCTTACTTTTTTTTTCTTGGGCCAAAATTTAAACTGACTCTATTATTGATATTTTAGTATATTAAACATTTTAATGTTATAATTGTTTCAGGTGCACCATACTCGGGCAAGGCTAGCGATATGTGGGCATTGGGTGTGGTGCTATACACCATGTTGTATGGTCAATTCCCTTTTTACGACAGTGTGCCACATGAACTATTCAGGAAGATCAAAAGTGCTGAGTTCATTATTCCAGGGTATGCACAACATTCTCTGAAACAGAAAGTCAGTTGGTTGAATTTATATACATTGTTTTGTACCATATTGGTTAGTTATACATTGACATCAAGATATTCTAAAAAAGCTCTTCCTACTCTATGGGTCATGAAAATAACTGTGAAATGTTCTCTGCAGTAGTTATACAAACCTTTTTTGTATTCCACATCTGATTTGACTTTTTTGTTTAACTTCAGGGAAAGCCATGTATCAGAGAACACCAAGTCTTTGATCCGATTACTGTTAACGCTGGACCCAAACAAGAGATTATGTGCCAAGGAGGTTCTTGGGTTCCTGCAAAACACTATGACTACATGGTATGCTTAAATTACATTACCCACATACTGAATTTGATCATTTTTCATTTGAATAAGTTTTGCTCTGTTTCCAAGAGGTGGGGAGGGTCTGAGGATGGCATATTGTGTAGTTCCAGAAACAATCCATACCTCCCAATGGATGAGGAATGGGCTTTCCAAGGGGTGGGGAGGTTTTGAGGAGGGTGTATTTCCATAGGAGTCCAGAGAAGGAGGTGAGAGAATCCACCACTTATTGCAAGCACAGACATTTTCTTTAAAAACCCATCCTAGATACATCTTAAAGCCTTGAATAATGAAATGTTGTTTTTGTGTGTCTTAGGCATCACTTGGCCAGTAATGGTGAAACTCCCCAAGTTGTACCAGATCTGCAAGAATCAACTGAATCAAATTCACAAGATAAAGACAAAAATAATATTCCACCAGAATTAGATTTAAGGTTCCATAAATTAAGTGATGAATTCTTCAAACAAGAACCACTGCCAGGAATAACACCAGAAGTCATACTACAACCGCCAATTAGAAGGATTTCTGAGGATGCACGACCACTGACTGCTGCAGAGATCCTTGCTCATCGACATCTTCTTTAGCAGGGTTCTTGTGTCTCATATTTGATTATACCTTGATCCTATTTATTCAATGAAATTGAAGGATGTCTGAAGGATATCTGACTGCTGCAGAGATCCTTGCACATTGACATCTTTATTAAGGCAACCTCTACAACAAATTTGTTCTCACCAAATGCATTGTATTAATGTTGTATTATAAATTTCAAGTCAGTAATTTGTATTTCCCTTTGTAAATAACCTCAAATTATTGTTTATAACAATTGAATATATACAATATAAATAGATTAGAATACTGATGGATGTTGTTGTACTCTTCTGTTCATACAAGGCTCTTTCTTATGCGCATTCTAACATCTTGATTTTCATTTCTTTCGTGATTCAATGCTACTAATGATAGGATATATAGTGGGTAATGGTCGCACAAGATATTGACACTAAGGGTGGAATATTCTAGTTATGTACTGATACGTAAGTAAGTGCATTATGGCTAACGACTAACGGTATTACATCGTGAAAGGCAGTACATATAGTATGGATAATATCACTTTCAACTTATCGTACAGTATAACACATTTACCTTGTACTTATCTACTAGTTTCAAACTGAGAACAACAGTCCTCATAAACGAACAATATGATTTCGTGTTGTTTCAGCTGTTCTTTTCCTGAAGCACCATTTTTATTTAATATTTGGGACTCGACCGAATAGACTATAAGCAACTGTCACTTGTTTTTGTCCAATTTCGCCCCTCCCCTCCCCCCTAAATCATAGCGACCATTTAGAACGAAGTCATCTTGCTGGCTATTATTGTATAGGTCTGATCATTTGTGCATCATTTCCTAGACCGGCTCCTCATTGATCGACCTTCTTGAATAAATAACTATGTGTTTATTGGTTTTTGATTACTTGGGCGTGATATTTGATTGGTCCGTGGCACGTCGCCTTGGATGAACAAGCAACATGTGCCCTCGGGCTAATGTTTCACATTCATGTATTTTCATTCCTAATATTGTTTAAGGTTGTTCATATGCGTTCTTTCCTGCACGTTAGCAGCTATAGTACAAAGGATTGACTCAAGATATCGATAGTGGATCAATAAGGTAATTCAGTTCTACCACATTTATCATGGTGTATCGTGATTATTAGTTTACGCCTCTTTAATTAGCTTTGAGTGATGTTTATTTTGAATCTCATTTAAAAAACGGAACTTGTCCTGATTGCCCATAATAATTGTAACTTGTAGTTGTGTATATAGTATATAGTGTAGTTTAGTGTGATAACTGCACGACACTGGCAAAGGTCCAGACATGTTCAGAGTGTGTGGAATAAAGCGCATCCTGGAGTGGTACATGTGAGGTGGATATCTACCAACAGGTCAGTCGCACGTGGTCTGCTATCATCAGTGTCGATGCATGGTTGATGGATCTCTGTTCGTGAGTACGTACAAACAGTACAAAGGGTTGTCGGCTATTACAAATACCGAGCTCTTCAAGTACAGATAACAAAAAACTGATGTGAATACTACACTCACTAAAGAAAGTGAACCTACCACCGTTAGCTATTCACAGCTTTTCAATGAACAACAATATGGATCAACCATGTCAGTTGTTAAACAGAACCCTTGGTAGTTTAGTGGAAACTCGAGTGGTAACGGAGGACTGAAGAGAAAAGTTATTAGAACATGAGCAGGCGGCCGGCTGCACAGGAAGACGGAACATGAATTGCTTTCACTGAAATAAATGATGTACTTTGAACAGCAGTTCCATTGGTCGTTTGTCGTCTCCAACAGTGTTCTCAATATCGCGGCATAAGTACAGTCAACCAACCAACAGTGACTCTTTATTCAGAACCATTAGATCTGATCAAAAAAGTTTGTTTATTCGTCAGATAAAAAGAAAGACAATCTGTGTGCCATCTTTGTTGTACCATCCGAAACTATAGTGTTCAAATACGAGTCTATTTCTGCCACCCTCTGAACTCCGACCTTCCACTTTGAATAACAGTGAGGGTCGGTTTAAGAAGGTGTTAGCGGGCGAGCTGTGTACTTTGGTCTCTTATTCATCGTAATCAATATGGGATTGCACCTTTCCCACAGCTTCTACAGGTACAAGTATGACACAATTTCTTTTCTGAACATCGGCTTCCATTAGTCATTTTCCTATCGCCCTTCTTGACGTAGTGTAGAAAGTAGTATTCATTCTTGTGTCGTATTGTTACTTCTAGTGTCCTGCTGATATTTAATCAAGTCCATGCAGATGAGTCACTGTATTATGCGTTTCTTGGATGAGTACTCTCTCGTAGCTGTATGGAAGCGTTCCTTCGTACTATCTTACTGAATCTCCTCACATCTTCAAGGTATGATATATTTGGTTTCCTTCTAGACTTTCATAGCTTCTGGTGATAAACCTATGATAGATTTCCAGGAGAGTCATCTCTCCATTTCACAGCGTCTATTCTTTCATCCTGTAAGAATAGTTGATTTGAAGTGAGTTCAACTTGTTTCTAGTTATTATGTGTACGTTTGATTCGGTAGCATGATTAATCACCACCAGCGTCGTCAACGTTCAACTTTAAAAACTCGGACATTTTAATGTCAGATTTTCATTTTATTTTCAGATTCGAGCATTCAAAATGTTCACCGAAAAAAATCGTTTAAAATATTTTCGAGTTGAAATAAGTTATGCTCTAGAGCAGAAATTTATTCTGTAAGAGAATCTCAGCTAGTGTTGGCCTTCGCGTCATCCATAGTTCATCAACCAAGAACACTTTCTCTCCTCCAAAATTTAGACAATCTTATTTTTTAAAGAATTTAAAAGTGTTTTTTAGGTAGGTGCGGTTATAATGATGATCGTTGAAGGTTTTTTCTCGGTTTTACTTACTTTACCATATTAAAAGCTCTGCATTTAATTCATTATTCATGACAATACAGATTGTTTATAATAAGATCTGAAAAACTCGTGCTTCAATCATAAACAAAGTTTCTCCAGACAACCAAATAGGTCAGGAAGTGCATTGGGTTTACAAGATTTAGTAATATAAACCCATCATCTTTGTAAATAACGTACATCAAGGTTCACGTCCATTATATAAGCTGTAGTTCTGTTTTCTTCAGTCAAAAAGCGCGCGTCCTACTTAACACTACTGAATATGGATGTCAGCACGCCTTGGCGAAGGAGTTTCCTTTCCATGCTTTATTACCAAGATAAAATCTACGATTTATAAACAATGTTTTTGAGAGATTTCTAATATCTAGTGAAAACACTTGATAAGGAGTCAACAGCTAGTGATGTCTAACCTGATATCAGGCGTGCGAAAACTACGTTTTATAAAGAAATGAATCAAACACAAAGACCGAGAACGGAAAAGGAGTTATCATAGACAATAATAATGATCATAATTATTACCAAATCAAACCATAGTTTTCTGATTTATTGGTTGACCATTCGATCAGCCGATCACTCGATGGAATCAGACTTTTTCAATATTATCAATATTCAATCTGTTTTCGTTAGTTTTGTGTGAAGGCGTCGCCGCTGCTATGCCGCGTTGTACTGTGATGAGTACCGTGTATGCGGATGTTACCGCGCAGTCAGTATTGCGCAAGCCAGCTAGCAACAAGTATCACCGCTGTTAACCAACTCCAATAACATATCCAGTATTCTTTTCCCGTTGTATTCGAACTTTTCACATGAATCACGACAGAAGAACACCTATTGTGTTTTATATTAAAGCTCCACTAACCGTGCTGGGCTAGCTGCCTGACTGATTGTGTTTATTTACTTGTCTCTAGGCGGGCTGACCCAGTTCCGCATTTCATTAACAGGCATTTTCTTTATAACATTTTACATACAGTATCTAATGAGTGCGGCGCGTGCGCGCTTCCGTGACGAGCCTGTGACAAGCCTTCAGCGTCCCGTAGCGCCTTGGCAGGTGTTTGGCATAATATTAACTAGAGCGTCCCTCGGTTCCTTCACTCACAAGTCGCTCTTGGGGACTCTGCGGGTTTCTTTTGTTCTCTTTTCACTGGTGTTTTTAACTCGATATTCCTTACTTCCGCACGAATGGTTTGGATATAACTTTCCACGACGAGTATAGTTTGATCAAGTCGAGTAACATCGTTACTACTATTTTAGTCGGCGCAAAACAAAATATAGAATAATTGCTTTCCTAATTAAGGAAAAGTTCGAAATCTGTATGGTAATTTAATGTGAAACGGAGACAAAATACGAGATGTAAATCGTTGGCAGAGTAAATAATGGTTATTAGACGCAACAGACTTGATATATCAAGAATATTAGTCTGGGTTTGGGTGCGATAGATGAGTTAGTGATACCGGCCATGCGCTGACACCTATAATAATAACTGGCGAAGAACTTCTTTATTAGGATAGACCACGTACAACCACTACCAAACCCTCCCTCCCTCCCCCTGTGGGGATGAATATATACCTATCAGTATCTTACCTACAGCAAGTCCCTAAATAAACCTCTTAATTGCGTCAAAGAACCAAAACAATGGGTCGTCTTGTAAATGCCCATACATTCAGAGATTATAAAGATGAAAGCCAGAAACGTATAATTATAGATCCTACTTATCTGATTAAATCTTAAAAATACCATCAACTTCCAATATTCGAAAGCTTTAAAGCTTTTTAGAATGTAATATTGGTTGAGTGACAGTCGTAAAAAAAATGCTTTTTCCCGGCCTGGAGTAATAAGTATAGCTTCGATGCATGGCCATTATTGATGGCCCTTAGTGTATTCCTGATAGGATCGACATATCCCAGAGCAAATACACAGATATTTAATTAAGTCTCGTTTCTACCTGTTCTATGTACAGTTCTCTGGCCATCGATTGATTATCAAGGACTAAACTTGTGTAGTTCTTTATTTAGTGGAGATACTTACCATTATTATCTTCTATCGTTTCGTTCGTGACTTGCCTTAGGTATCGGCTCACCCGGTGACACTCATTTGTGTTGGATACCACAGTTCATGACCATCTGAAAAACATTATAAAACTTGACTCATTTTCTCGATTTACCTTGCTTTTCTTTCACTAAGATCGATTTACAGAACAATGTTTGGTCAAGAAATTATTTCGAAGTGTCAAATAATAGTAGAATATCATTGGCAATGGTACAAGATGCAGGTGAATAATTACTTTGGTAACTTGTACGATAAGTGGAATTTTAATAACTATCGATATAAATATATATATATATATATATATATTTATGTGTGTGTGTGTACAAGAGTCAAACTAAACATTATTATCGCAGGTTTATATTTGTACGGGTACGTCGTGAGCTAAGACCGAAGTTGGTCAATGATTCGTCTGTACATCTCATTATATATTATCGGCTTCCACTCTCACCGAATTATCGCCAACACAGGAACAGGTGCTGCGGTTGATAAACTACAACAACACACTTCCTCAACTCACCCGACATAATTTGGCAGAATTCCTGGGTAGTTTCTAGAAAACTTTCTGGTTCGTGTGAAGAAATCTGACTACTTCACCTCTTTAATCCTTCCTAGATTTAAAGTGTTTTAAAAAACGAAACAAAGTTTGGATGGCTGTCAAAATGATGGTAGCGCCGAATGCAGCACGAATAATCCCACCACCTTCCAGACAAACTCGCCAAGTCTTCATAATTGTAAGTCGAACTCATATTTTGAAATTCTCGCATTTAATTTTAGGGCATATATTTTTAGGGCAATCCAGGCAAAACGTGAAAAAATCGTTTTCTTATTTCTAATCCTGTTTGGTTCTGTTTAGGTGACAGTGATGTTTTTTCTTCATGCCATAATACATCCAACTACTGCCGTCGGTAAGTGATGAAAATATTTGATTTTACTAAAAATATCGTCAAAAAGGCCTCCAAAAGTCATAAGAGTTTTACTAGAGGCTTAGATTTGATGTCTGTTTGCGGCTTGAAGTTTCGAAATTAGAAAGTTTATGATCGGAATATGCAAAAGACGGCGTTGTCCTGTCATCATCATTAGACTGCAAGAAATGAAGATAGCAACTTGATTGAGATAATTCGATTCTTAGTTTCTTTTAACTGCTTTGAATTAAAAACATCCTCTTAGCGAGAATGAACAGTTTCTTTGAATATTACCGTCTTTCTTTTGTTGAATTTTTATGACAAGAAAAAAAGTGTTGATCAAATGTAGAGAAAATACTGTCAAAACAAGACCATATGTACTTGGTGAAGAAGGAGGTTTTGTTGTCTGTTTTCTCACATCTTTATCATTCTTAATAACCAATATTATACAAAGTTTCTTCCTACTTTTAAATTGCTAAAGAATACGTTTAATTTCAATATAGAAATCATAATTCTTGGATGTATCGTTGGTGGGTAACTGCTGTGACCTACTGTACACTTTTGTTAGGTTAAAATAAACAAAACAAGCATATATCGCAATACAAACTGCGGATTTACATTCAGTACGAGTAGAGAAGCACTCTTATCGACAATATCTCAGACAGCCTCTGGTCGTAGAATTTACATTTTATCGTCAGCTGAAAAATCTTTTCAGCTGACAAGGACGCGTCATGAATGACATGATGGATATAATGTTATAACGCAGTAAGAGATCTTGGAGAAGATTGAAAATCGCGGTACAAATGTGTTTTGGCGTATGATTTTTTGTTTTTTCGAAGTTAAGCTAAAAGCTTTCTATCCAAAAAGCACTTGAATTCGCACAAATAAAGAACACAACACCTCTTATGAATCTTATTACATATTTTTTTCTTCCTCATCAATTTATTATTACCTCGGGGTTTTTTCGATTGTCAGATTTTGCACTTTTCTGGATGCTTTCAAGTTGAAGGCTTTTGTTTCATTTTTTTGGCACATTTGCGCAGGGCAAATATTTTTCTAAAAGGCCCATCTAGAGTGTTCTGGCTTGCCGTAGTTTTCAACAAGATTTGCAGTTACTGAGTGTGGTTAACCACGAGAAACAAAATATTCCAGCGTGATTTACTGGTTAACAATGAAAGAAAAAAACATTCTGTACAAGAATAATTCATTACTAAACAAACACATCAAAATATCAGACGATACGATAAGAAGAGTTCAACTTGTTCTCAGCTGGAATATAGAAGTGAATATCAAGAAACAACATATCACATCATTATATATATCATGTTATATCATGCGGCGAGATAGATTCACTGCTTTCTGACATTCGATCATATACATGAAAAAGTCGGATATGCGCGCGACAACCTTGGGAAGCTAATCTTCTGGAATAATAGACAGTCGAAAAACAATGACATGACAGAATATTAAGAAAAAGAAGTTAAAAGGGAAATAAGAAAGTAAATATCACCCCGCTGTGTCTATTAATAGTACTTTCTAATCAAGAATCGTGTATGTATGTTTGATATTATAGTTCGTCGTTCAGGGGGAGAATACACCGGTGACATAGTTAACATTATCATATGTCAAGAAGAAACAAAGAACATACGATGTCAAAACTCTTCTTACGCTATCAACATTCATGGTGCTACCTACGGCAGAACACAGACGGGGGTCACTGTCTGTCCATATGCTGGAAGTGAGAATGACTTCTACTTCAACTGTGGCGAGAATGAAGTTACAGCCAAGTTGACCCAGAAATGTAAGAGAAAGAAGAAATGTCTTATAAAGGCAGGAAAGGATGTGTTTGGTGATCCCTGTAATGGACATGCCTACCTCAGTATCGTCTATTCTTGTGGTATGTTGATATTACTTAATTATCAATAAGTATTATTATATTATCATCATGGTATCTATGGTTTGCATTCAATAGCACTGGACTCACGCGATACGATCTAATCACGCTATGATTGGTTGATATTATAATCACCATGGTTACCGATCTTATTTGTTTGTTACTATGATTACGAATCTCATTTACATATACTACTTACGTCTGCGCATGCTCTAAGTCCGTATGCAAATTAGTCAAAAGCGTCTTCGTGCTATTGTAAAAATATGCAAATCTGATTTTCACACTTCCCTGAAGAATATTCTTTACAAAATGCCAAAACTTAAAGTCAGTTCTTGAAATGCTAATTTTGGTCTCACAAAAGTATATTGGTATCTTGGTATAGTTGGAAAACAAGCATTTACTTTCTCACTAAAACTCTTGTAAATTCTTGGACAGCGTGCTGAAAGGCACGCAAAAATGCGTAAACGTTTTTCTAAGTGTCATGCTGACGTGTATCCTATTTATTTCAAATTCCATTGGTAAAGAGATAAACTATATTCTTATCATTACTATATATTCATCATTACTATATACTTATAATTACTAGATATTTATTATTACTATTTATTAATTATTACTAAATATCTATTATTATTATTATTATTTATTATTACTTTTTATTGATTTCATTTCAGTGAAAAAGAAAAGAAGGAAAAATAAACACAAACCACCCAAAACGTTACCAACAACAAGCACTCTGAATCTAACTACTACTACTACTAAGTCTGCTCCTACAACCATATTAACAATGAATCCTTCACCCAACTCGACCTTCAATGTAGGAAACGTACTGCCTGCCAAGAAGAATGGGTATGGTCCTGGAATACTAATGTCTATCCTCATATGGGTCGTCTATGTTACAAGTAAGATACAAACACTAGAATATTTTATCATTAATATGTCTGTCTGTCTGTCCGTCTATCCCTGTCTGACTGGCTGTGTGGGGGTGTCTGTCTATCTTCCTGGCTGTCTGTCTTTCTCCTGGTTGTCTGACTGGCTGTGTGTGGGTGTCTGTCCATCTTCCTGTCTATCTGTCTGTATCCTGGTTGTCTGACTGGCTGTTTGTGGGTGTCTGTCCATTTTCCTGTCTATCTGTCTTTCTCCTGGTTGTCTGTCTGACTGTGTGGGGGTGTCTGTCCATCTTCCTGGCTGTCTGTCTTTCTCTTGGTTGTCTGTCTGACTGTGTGGGGGTGTCTGTCCATCTTCCTGGCTGTCTGTCTTTCTCCTGGTTGTCTGAGTGGCTGTGTGGGGGTGTCTGTCCATCTTCCTGTCTGTCTGTCTTTCTCCTGGTTGTCTGAGTGGCTGTGCGTGGGTGTCTGTCCATATTCCTGACCACTGTGTGTCTGTCTAGAGTGTGTCTGCACATGTCTGACTGTCTGTCTGTCTGTCTTGTAACATATTCTTGTTTCTTTTGCAGATAACGGCCAGTCCTTCATGACCGTATTTCTCATCACTTTGGGATCTGCTACATTTTTTTTCCTTGTCATCTTTGGTTTAATGGTTTTACATAAAAGATTCAAAGACAAAAGAAGAAGAAAGAAAAAACTTGAAAATTCCGAGGCAAAGCAAAAAAACCTAAACACAATAATGTCACCGAACTGTGACATCAAGAAGAATAGTGATCTTGATACATCATCGAATACATTCCCGGCACCTCCACCCGCTCTACCACCCCCACCGGATGATATGATGTACCCAAGTCCAAGTCCAGATATGATCAATTCATCCCGACCCCCACCCCCACCGACTATCAGAGGACGCTCTTTAGATGACATCAGTAAAGTAGGACAAGATACTAGGAAACATGTTCCAGTTGCACGGTCTATTAGTTTGCGTACAACAAGACCTCCGGATTACCAACACAAGGAGGTGAACTTTGACAAGTAAGTATCATCTAAACTATCAGTTGACAATATAGTAATATATCTTTTTAACTTGGAAGTAATATTTTCCTATCATATACCACGTTTCATTCCCTAGAGTATCATTTCTTTGTTTAACAGTTGTGCATGAGAAGACACATGAATATAAATACGAATCCAACAAAGAATCTTATACTCAAAGGAATGACACGTGGTGTGAAAAAAATTACGCTGTAAGACGAATAAGTTCTATTGAAATCTATAGCAGACATGCTGTCCTCATCTAATGACGACCTTCAACTATTGTGACAGATTTGTTTTCCCCTAGCTTCGCTACAGTAATGGATTTTGAACACAGCTCATATTCAATATTTTTGTTCTTATAGACTGCCTGAAATCGATGGTGCAGGCGAGATACAAGCTGTTATCATCCAAAGAAACAATGGATCAACTATGTACATGAACCCTATGTACGAAAATGGTCATATGAAAGAAGTCACGTGCTAGCCCAGGCAATATCACATTATTAGATAGAGAGGAGACTGGGGTCTTACATGAATAGAGGAGACTGGATCTATCATGCTCATACGGATCACATGCATGAAGGACGTCACGTGCTAGCCCAGGTCATAGCATATTATTAGATAGAGAGGAGACTGGGGTCTATCATGCACAGGGGAGACTGGATCTATCATGCTCATACGGATCACATGCATGAAGGACGTCACGTGCTAGCCCAGGTCATAGCATATTATTAGATAGAGAGGAGACTGGGGTCTATCATGCACAGGGGAGACTGGATCTATCATGCTCATACGGATCACATGCATGAAGGACGTCACGTGCTAGCCCAGGTCATAGCATATTATTAGATAGAGAGGAGACTGGGGTCTATCATGCACAGGGGAGACTGGATCTATCATGCTCATACGGATCACATGCATGAAGGACGTCACGTGCTAGCCCAGGTCATAGCATATTATTAGATAGAGAGGAGACTGGATCCACCATATAAAGAAAGCCAGGTTGAAGAGATAGAGGAATCATAGAAATCAACCGAAAGTGCGAGAAAAGTCATGTGACCGAGTCACGTGCTTAGCAGTGTAGGTGACGTCACGACCTAATCAAGGAGAAAGTCTCGAGAAAGAAACAAACAACTGTGATATAATTGTGTTATATCAGCTGAGCCGCGTCGAATAATATCCAAATTCGAAAGGTACTGAATACAGGTATTTCCAAAAACGTGAATACTGGACACTGAATAGTGCATTCCAAGACCAAAGGGCATTGTGGGTCTCATTAAATGGAAATAAAAAGTAAATATACAGCAATTTGCTCTCTATACATTTAGCTAGTATATTGTTTCGGATGGAATGCACTAAAATAAAATAAATGATTATTATTTAATTTACTTTAGACAAATTTAACTGACCCAAAATGCATTTCGGTTTTGGAATGTACTTTTCAGTACTCAGTGTTCGAAGGTTTTTGAAATAGCTGTATAAAAGATACAAAGATGCATTTTTGTAGAATAGAATTAACAAAAAAAGAACGAGGTCAAGAATAGAGATCAATGAACAAGAACTAAAATTGTTCAAGAGACATGATGTTCTCATCATGGTACAAGGATGTTCATCCATCCAGTAGTATATATATATCGTATAAGAATGGCTGTTCGGTTCGCTGGCACTATTATGGGATATTATACGTTATGCGTTACATTTAACAGTCCAGATCACGTGATTATAAAATCAAATATAATTTAAACAAACTTATTTATCTTATAAGCATAAAACTTATTTTTCAGGGGGTACCTAAAGGATAGGGTTTGTTCCTCCCTGAGACTTTTTTACTTTATGATCATGCGCAGTAGATGTTAGTTTTGTATTACGTAATAAGCGGAAATCTGTCCAAGTTACCTTGGAAGGAAGAACGCATGCGCAGTCCTCTGTCATAATGAACACTCTCATTGGGTGTTAATGACAGGGCTTTGGGGTACTGGGAACGAATGGGATTGCACAGTAAAACATTTGTTCGTTTCCAGTCTTCTATCAAGACATGGCTACAATTGGAAAGTATTGTCCAGGCAACTCGGTCAATAATCTGGCCTGGTTTCCAAGCCTTTACCTTACTAGCAGACCTTCCTTGATCTATCCCAGCATACCACGGGGTATGAAGGTGTCTCTGCAAACAGAGAGAAAATTGCTAAGTAAGAAATAATTTTTAATAATAATTTTAGACGGGATTTTTAAGACAATTGAATATCATTCTATAAATAATTCTCCTATCAAATAGGATAAATGAGTAATTATTTCAATAAAGAATATACATATATATGTGTGTGTGTGTGTGTGTGTGTGTGTCTTCCAGTGCAACGCCATTTAACGTATTGATAGCAAATACAAGCCTAAAAACACGAAAAGCAACGATGTTATATTTGCCAAGTCAGTGCCTTCCAGTTGATCTGAAATAGTGACGTAGAAATGACGTCACTGCAAAACTGAGGTGTCATGAAGGTTGCGAAAATCGACTTGCAACAATTTATATCTGAGATAAATCTAATATTAGTATGATATTCATCATTTAACGAGAAAATAAACTAAAGAATTGGAATTAACCGTTTCCGGAGTCTTCTGGCTACTAAGGATGACGCCTCAGTTTTGCAAATGTTTTCGATTCTGATTGGCTAATTTTTATTTTCTCATATCAGCTGGTTTTGGTTTGTGGCCTGTCGCCTGCGTTGCTTGGTGGTCTGCGGTTGTTGCTATTTCCCCTTTCGCATCAACCGCAGACCGCCAAGTAATGCAGACTGTATACGATAGTGTATGTCCTCTTCTGTTAGTCTCTCTCTCTCTCTCTCTATCATTGGAAGCGGCGACGTTCCTTTTCCTCTCAGTTACATCTAACAATGTTAGTGTGAAAACCAGTTTGACAAGAAATAATGAAAGAAAAAGAGCAAACACTTGTAAAAAGTTATTTTGCTGGTTTTCCAGTACAACGATTATCATATCAATAACTTTGCTGTACCTTTACGTCATCATATCGATGGGTGTACCTTCTCCACGTGTCCCGGGCTTTTGTTCTTCTAGAACATGCTTCATTACGTCATCATATCGGTATCCACGTGTCCCGGGCTTTAATTTTCCTTCTAGAACATTCGGCATTCATCATATCAGTATCTTGTAGTGCTGTACCTTCTCCACGTGTCTCGGGCTTTTGTTCTTCTAGAACATGCTGCATTACGTCATTGAAGTTGGCGTAGGGACAAGAGCGCTCCGGCACCTCTCACCCATGCCACCCGGGTTCAAGTCTCTCCGGGCTCGGTGTATTATAAAAAAAAAAAGAATAAGAAAATATCATATTTATATAGCGCCTCTCCACTAATTGTCCAAAGCGCTGAATAAACTGAAATAAAGACAAATCATATGAACATAAAGTGTTAAGAATCCCAACTGGCAAGGAGACAAACCAGTTGGCTATTTACAAGCATGGTCGAGAAACTGAATTTGACCTAATCGAAATCAGGACAAATACAGTCTCATCTAGTGGCCAGGAGCGGGGCTCGAACCCGGCATCACCGGATTGCGAGACCAACGCTCTGACCACTCGACCATGCTGGCTCCTGTATTATGGGAATATAGTTGCCTGTTGGTTCTCTTCTGTGCTGCGAGGGTTTTTTAAAAAAAACTTCAAAATTCGATTTGGAATTATAGTAGATGAATAGCTATTCTCGAGATACTGCTGCTAAATCCCATTGATTCTATTATTAATTTTATTATTGACCAAGAAAGATTGTTTTGACCCAACCGGCCTTCAAACGTCTGCCGCGTGGACTTAATTAGGATATGGATTGGTTATTTGATGTGTGTAGGCAGTAGTACATGACGCCTACACTACATTATTCTAGATGCAATATTGAAAACCTCCAGGCAGTTTGTCGCCAATGGTTTTAGGCTAAATTGAATAGTTTTACTTATTAACTTTAACCAGTGGTTTGTTTAACGAATTCCTTTATTCTTGGAGTTTTTTCTTTAATTGCATTTCGACCTCAAATGCTAATGAAATGAGCCATGCTGACTTCTACGCTAAAATATTGTTACATTTATTTATTGAATTGATTTTGGGTCAGTAACTTTTGGATTCAATTTTTGAATTCCTTCCATCCTCTTTGTACACGTTCAGTTGTTCAGTGTAGTGGTGATCATTAGCTAGTGTATGTTTTCCCATGGCTAATTATGTTATTCACTTTTAGTGGTTATTATTTAGTAATGTCTTGCTAACAGAAAATTACTTGTAGTTCGCCAATAAATCAAAAGATAGTCACCTTATTCACAAGGAAATATTCATATTTTAACGCAAACTACTTTCCGGGTATCAAATGTGTTGAAGTAATTCACAGGTTGAAAGAAAACAAGGGAAAATGTGCCATTTGGTTGATGTACGATTCAAGGATACCTGCTAAAGGTGTAAGATTAATATTTGAATATTTCAATAGTCATGACCTTAACTAACATGCCCCATTCTAAAACACCTTGTCCAACGTCAAGACGAGGATGAAGGTGTTTGCTTCACAAGGTACACTTCAGTCCTATACGGTACCGTCTATTCTTGTATCGTTATGCTGATCTGCTTTAAGTAAATATATATTTACAAAGGATTAATGCCCACGTACCTTGAGCTCTCTTGAAGTGTTCGTGTCAAATGTTATCACCATGGCAACCATTAACCACTCCATCACATGACGTGTTCTTGTCCGTCGTGGAGGTGAATCAGTCAAGTTCAACCGAATGATTCGTTCTGTCTGGTTTGAGCCCCATGCAGGTTTTTTCCCCTGTGCTCGTCGTCCAAGTCACGCAACTTTCTGTACGTACCCCACAAAAATATAATAAACGTCACCACGAGCCGGTCAGTCAGTAGATGATACCCGGTATACTGTTCCACCCCGGGCCGGTCAGTACATGATACCCGGTATACTGATCCACCCCGGGCCGGTCAGTATACATGATACCCGGTATACTGATCCACCCAGGGTCGGTCAGTACATGATACCCTGTATACCGATCCACCCCGGGCCGGTCAGTACATGATACCCGGTATACTGTTCCACCCCGGGCCGGTCAGTAGATAAATATCGCTCATGTTTCAACGACTTCATCGACCGACAATTTGTTTTACGTGGGCTTTATTTGGTTTAATAATCTTCTTAGAACCAATGTTATTCAAACAACTCCAAGTGGATGAAGAAAAATGCAATAAAATACTTCACTCGAATATCAACAAAGGTGTGGTCGAGGGTTGTGATTGGTTGCTTGATAGTTGGTCGAATGTGACGTCAGTACGCGCTTAATATATATATATATACACATGTATGTATAGTATATGTATCCTGTGTCATTATATATGCCATAAAGGCCAGTACTATGAATATCTATTATTCTTTCTCTCAATAAATATCTTTGTCAAATATTTTTTCCCTATTTTCGTGTTTTTTTTCAATGTATTTTTAAGATCATCGATTGATATTAGCGTGTACATTTGAAGGTCGAACACATTGATTCACTCCAAGCCGTACTGTTTTCAATTTGTTCTCAGCAGCCAGACTTGAGCTGTGCTGGAGTCGAGGTATTTTCTTATTTTGCTTGGTTTATTTTTGTATCGCGTTGTTTTGTGTTGAGACTGGGGAAAATGAGCGTGGATGGCTAGAATGCCTTTGTGTTCTTGGAAACCATTGTGTGAGGCATGAAGGCAGCTGTTCGCCTATCGCGGTGCAGGTGCTATCAATGTTTTCAATTAAACTCGCTCGATTTCCTTAGAAATATCTGCCTGTTTGAGCCCGAATCATACTACTTGAGCTCATTTGTGGCCAAACAATTTACGTAAACTACGAGAAACAAGAGAAAATGGCCGATGAGACGAGTTTATGATTTAGTAATGAAGTTCATGACGAGCAGAAAGCGAGGTTACGTTGGATCCTTCAAACATTATCAGTCATTTGCAGAGCGACGATATTAAGGCTGGACCTTCTCGTTGACCATTAACATTAATGAAATTTTCTTTTAACTTAACCTCAGTGTTACATGGTAAGCCAATGTTCAACGTAGTGTACTAAATGATACATGGTCAAACTCTACCTCTCGTCGACTCGAATCATACGTTCATGAAAAAACAGAACTACGATAATGTCGCTTATCGGTGGTGGTGTACTCGCTACACAGGTAACAAGTATTTGGAATTATTTTATTTTCCTTTATACGAAAAACACTCGGTTATTATCTGGACTTGTAAAACAAATGTTTATCAATATATTCATCTTGTACAGCTTGTGGTATTCTATCTCTTGCTCGTCGCTACGAATGTGGTTAGCCAAGACACTCCACAAGATCAAGATATGGGTAAGCATCGAATAAATCTTCTTAGTTTTTACTTCAAAAATTAACCGCCTTATTTCAAACACATAAAAACAAATTGCTTAAAATTAAAAGGATTTGGGTGTAAGAGCGAAGGGAATCTGTATTGTGATCTATACAGAATGTGGTTGTCAAAAACTATGGCCCTTTTCAGTCTCTTCTTCCGGCTTCCATTTTCAAGCTCACGCGTGTGTGTATCAATTGATTTATCAGAATTTCACTTTGTCCAATACATTTTAATTCATAAAACAAAAATTCTCAATTCTTGACTTCAAAAAAACGTCGTCTTTTTCTTGAGAGGGACTGCATATTTCGCGACATACTGTGGTTCAGTGGATGACATGTTGACGAGTATTTTAGTTTGTGATGTGGTATTTAAAGTGCGTGCTTCATCAATGTGATTTTAAAGGGTTCTCGTTGGCTAACTAGGGAAACATCAAATATCACTTCGAACTGATCTGACTTGACTGAACGCACGGCTTACTGGATTGAGTGAATGAATCTAGCAGCCTTCAGTGTTGGTAGCAAAAACCATGGTTAAATACTAACACGCTAAAGAAACATTGTAGCTCTAAATTCACTGCAGATAATAAAAAATTCATTACCATGAGAATTTTAACCATTGATTTGATCGATCGCTGTGTTTCTGCATTTTGAAAGTCGTTGAAACAAGGGGTGCTTTCTTTACAGTGTTATTTATTTTCCTCTTTAGGCATTTGTTTGTTCCAATCACGATTCAAAGTAAAGGACTTACTTAGAGAAATTACTTTACGAGAAAAGTAAAGCTTTTTAAGTATTTATCTGAGTTTTTAAGTTTGACTTTGAACTCTGTCGCTTTAATGAGACACATTGAAAACATCCCACATGCATGAAATATACTTTACAAAATGTTTCTTGTAGGAAGACCGACTCTTGTAAAAAGGATTGTAAAATTCCTTATTTTATTAGCAGCGTTTTTGTAGATATTCGTAGTTTGGTCGGAAATACAAACAGCACCCATCATTAATATTTAATGATGAAGTTTGATTGGGATATCTCGAAGAATCCATTCATAGTGTTTATGTGTAGCCGCGGGTAACATATCATTACAAATGACTGTTTTCTGCCGTATAATTAGCAAACCAATGGGTTAGAACAGGAACACTGGCTCAAAGATAACTATCATTCATGACAGAAACAGAATACGTTTGGTCGATTAGCAGAAAAAAAACAAGATGCATGAAACATGGGAATGATAAATACGAAAGGAACGAAAACCCAATAAAAATGGAAAAGTTCAGTTAGAGGATGGATAATTATCTTTATAGTTAGTTCTATTGTAGCTAAACTAGGCAAGTCAAGTCATGCCATGCAGCGCACATCGGTTGAAGAAAGAAAAGAATCGAAATAAATATATCAGAAAAAACCATTATTATTCGAGCATTTGCAGGTGATCTTCTCACTAATGAAGTCGCTACACATTAAAGATTTTTAATGACCGACAACTCATAATGAAGCCTATTGTGCATTAGAATATTTATAATAGATCACCTTAAAAACTCATTTTCATTCTCGACTTCATGGTCTGATGAGATCAATTGCAAGTTTGTTTACTGATTCATGGTCAACTTATTTCAATTTCAGATGTTTTTGTTCCTGTAGTAAGTAAAATGATGCCTGCTATTGTATGTCAAGGTACGGACAAAACATTATCATGTAGCAACACGTCCATGGTACTTGTTATCAACAAGGCTTGGTACGGCAGGGAAGATATTGGGAAAATCATATGTCCTTACAACTCGAAGCTTGAGAAGGATGACGTGGATGACAAGACAATCGGCTGTCAACAAGACGTCAAACCAAAACTCCGAAAACTTTGTCACAAAAGAAAAACATGCCAACTGTCTGCAAGAAAGAAAGTCTTTGGCCGTCCTTGTAAAGGAATTTATAAATATTTGCAAATTATTTATGCCTGTGGTAAGTACAATTTGAAAATTCTTTTGTTTTGTTTTATGGTTAATTGATGAGATGGAAAAGAAATGTCTTTTCGGACTATTAATAATCAAAAAGCAACCCTCTCACCGACCGTGCATTATATTTGTATATATGCATGGGATAAGTGCTCTACTACCTTCATTATATTTCCATATATGCATAGGTACTTGTTTGTTGACGTTACCTTCTTTTGTTTCCTTCTTGTTTTCTCTGTCTTTTTCAGCCACTAAAGAAGAACTTGAACGATCCTTTAATGTATCTTCTAACATCACGGGTCACTCTTCGCCATCTCTTGCACTCTTTACCACTCCTACAACTCCTAGTAGGATATCTGAGCAATCAAGCCGCCCTGCTGGCCATAATGTGTCTAATCCTTTCACGAGGGCTATTATGGCGGATAGTAAGCAACTAATTCTCTCTCTCTCTTTCTCTCTAACACTTCTCTTTCTATCTAACACTTCTCTTTGTTTCTCATTCACTTATAATGTTCACAAATCAAATGATTTGACTCGCCGCAAAAACTTCTGTTTTAGACTGTTACAAACGTGACATGTCCCGGCCCTACCTGTGCATGACTTGTGTGACACATCCCCCTATCTGTGCATGACTTACGTGCCATATCCGCCTACCTGTGCATGACTTGTGTGACACATCCCCCTATCTGTGCATGACTTACGTGCCATATCCGCCTACCTGTGCATGACTTACGTGACATGTCCCGGCGCTACCTGTGCATGACTTGTGTGACACATCCCCCTACCTGTGCATGACTTGTGTGACACATCCCCCTACCTGTGCATGACTTGTGTGACACATCACCCTATCTGTGCATGACTTACGTGACATGTCCGCATACATGTGCATGACTTACGTGACATATCCCCCTATCTGTGCATGACTTACGTGACATATCCGCCTACCTGTGCATGACTTGTGTGACACATCACCCTATCTGTGCATGACTTACGTGACATATCCGCCTACATGTGCATGACTTACGTGACACATCACCCTATCTGTGCATGACTTACGTGACATGTCCGCCTACCTGTGCCGCCATGACTTGACTGACAAAGTGAATGGAAGACTGAATGGCCTAGCCACATCTACCTAGTCTTACTGAGACCTTTCTATCATGAAAACTTTCCCGCTTTAATAGTTGTTGAATCAAGATGGCCATGAAGAAACTAATCTCGATACTAATCTCGCTACAATGTCTTTCTTCTTCTTGTTCAAGTTCTAATGCTCATTTCACTAATGTCGTAACCATCACTCCCCTTGAGTAATTATCATTTACCATTCCTTTGTTTAGATCGGTTCCATCGTAAGTGACTGGGTTGTGCAACATTTCCATGTTGAACTCATTAGCTTAGCAAAGTATTATATTTGATCATTCAGGTCTACCAGTCTATGTACCCAAGAACGTGACCAAGCCTAACGTGACTAAGTCCAACGTAACGCAAAGTAACACAACTGTACCCCCAACGTCTAATCGAACAATGCCACTGAATTCCAGCTTCACGACTAGTTACCCTATCAGACAAGCAGTGACTAGTGCAGTACCGTTCCTACCGTCTAGTACTGTAGCCAAGACTGTTAATGACGATAAGCAGCGGTCCAGTACAAGTACTGTCTCATATCTCAATTATTCCACTACTATTATGGGACTGCAGTCAAGCGCTCCTTTTCGATTAAGTACAGCAGGAAGGTTATTAATATGGTTCCTACACTTTAGGGGTAAGATAGTTAATGCGCCTGCGCAAACAAACAAACACATTTGATTGGCTGAATTCGAAAATTACGATAATGATTTGGAATATTTCAACAGCGGTTTACGAAATATTTGTTTTGCAATAACTACGTGATTAATTCCACAACATTCGAGCTCCTTCAATAAGGTTAGTGCTTTAAGCTGTGCGTGTTGACTGCGTTCCCAGAATCCTTTGCACGCTTTACGAATATATCAAGACCTGAGTTCGTGAGATATTTGTAAAGCCTTCCAGCACCAACACGCACTGAATGCACGAAATGCACTGGTTAACGTGACGCATGGATACTAAGGTAACACTGAACACTGCACTCTATAGTATTATTACGAGATGACGTTAGCAAGTGAATACCACTGACCACAGCTACTGTAGCCTCACGTGATCAACGTATTCATGAAAATATGTATCGTCGATCCATGTCGTGTTGTACGTAATGATTGTTTTATTGATCAGCATGTTGCATGGTTGAGCACATTGTAATAATATAAGGGCAGTCCAGTCATAGTTATCTTATTGATCTATAGATAACTCGTCATCGTATATAGCAGTGTTCGTGATAACATCAGTCTGTGCTGCTATCATCCTCGGTGGAGTGTTCGCTAGGTGCTGGTACCTCAGAAGAAGAACCAAGTCACAGAACTTCGCTGTTCTACATAAACCCAAGCGATTCTTTGAACCGCCTCGACAGTTCAAACAATCCAATGGTCACGTGGGCAGGCGTTCGTCACATGACATCAACATGAACAACGATTTGTTAGCGGACCGTTCGATGACCAAGAATTCTGACCTGGTGTTTACTAAAGCAGATATTGAGAGCACACCAAGACACAAGCAGCAGAATCAAGGGTTAGTATCTAGAGATATGTTGGTTTATCTGTATGCTAGTTATCATGTGGTTTAACAGGTTTCATTGCTCTTGTAGGTTAGCAAACAAGGACGAATCTGATGCACCAAAAGGAGACAACTCTACCTTCTACGTGAATCCAATGTACGATAAGAATCGACAAAACAGTACCGCATCTGGAGGAAGTGCCGCAGCTTCACATCCTCGTACACAACAGGGTCCTCACAGGTTAAGCAATGCTTCTGACAGTAAAACTGGTGTACCTGGTTCCCCTGCAAGAACCCTTAACAAGCAACAAAAGCGCTGTAACAGTATGGGGAACATTCCTCGTTCTAGTCATTCCAGCATGCAGAGGAGACACCCAAGCGCTGGAAATGTCGCTTCCAACAAGGACATGTATCAGTATCCACAGCAACAGACGAGCTTTCTGTACAACGCGCCACAGATTAAAGCCGGGAATTACCAAGATCAAGGTCAAGGCAATTACCAAGGTCAAGGTGGTTACCAAGGTCAGCAGAGAGGTCCAATGACTCAGTCGCCTGCTCGACATGGTGTAGGACAACACCCCAGTAAAAATCCCATGAATCAGAGAGCAAATGGACCTCAACAAGGCTCACCAACCAAAACTCCCCAACGCAATCGACCAACAGGACCGGGTGGCGCAGCTACTTATCCGTCCCCTGGACACCAGGGGAGAAGGGGTAACCGACCAAACAGCCCATATGAATATGGGCCAACAGAGAAGGATCCATTGATGGAAGGTCAAAGATACCCTGGGAGTAACGATCCAAACACTGCACGCTACCATGGCAATACTCCAGGAGAAATTGGCGTTACAGTCAACCCAGCCAATTCACAAGGTGGTCCTATGCAATATCGTAGTAATGGAGCAATGCCTTCATTTGATCCCGCGGGTAACCACATCGAACAATTAGAAGACGTTTCGGGATATGGTAAGGTCAGAAGCATACCGCCAGTGGAAACCCTCTCTCCTCTAGATGCCACACAAGCGGAACCAAGATTTCTAGGAGCTCCAAATTCAGATTCACATAGTTTTAGGCCGAATACATATGAGGGTACAAGACCTCAGATGCATTATCCTGCCCCCCCGGATCAGGGAAGCGACAGCTCGGAGGATGATTTGTATAGCATTGTTGCTAAGGGCAACTATGATTCTGTTATTAATGATCCACTCAACGTACAACAAACGTTTAGACCGGAGAGGAAAAAGCATAGAAATCCTCCAGGGAATACTAGTAGAACATATTCTAGGAATTATGTGAGCGGACGGGACACATCGGTTTGAAGCTTGTCAGGTGTAAACACGACTCTTGTCAACAAGAAACTCGTCTCAATTCTAATCGAAAGCGTTTCACGCAACGATTTTATTTCCCAAATATTCATCTAAAGTTGACACGACTTTGACGTGTGGGAGTTTTTTTATAATGAATAATTTTGCTTGCAAGACATGCAATGCGTCATTTGATTCTTCTAGTACCTAGGACACTCTCTTTATATAAGACGAGGGAAATGCCTGGGCACGAGTTTTCAACAGGAAGAGTAGACAAATATTCAATTTAATATTAGATTCATCCGGGGCGGCAGGCTGTGTTTCCATCTAAGTATTTCAAACACACTATTTGAACGAGAAGGCAGTAAGGTAGCGCTCTGACCTCACACAGTTCCGAGGGGCATGGAAACGAGTCTTATGTTGCTTGTGCTTTCTTGTTTATTGTCGTAAAAAAGACATTGATCCCCTTAAATTCAGTACTCGAGTTGTGCCGCATTCAACGGGACTTGTAACATATCCATTTGTTTTCTTGTTTTAGAAATGACAAAACACAACGATAAACGAGGCGAAGGAGACCTCCCTCCCCCAGACGGTGACACAGCCGGCCGTCAGATCACATTTAGAATGTCATTCTCTAAGAAGATGGAGCAATTCCAGCAAGCTCTGTTTAGCAAATAACACTGAACAGAACTGAACATGAACTGTTAGTACTACTAATAACGGTACTGACCCGCTAACAGCCATGCAAGACGGCACTGAGGCAGGAATGATGGATGGCAGTGGATTAAACTACTAGTAAAACTAATACAAATAACAAATAAATAGGATAAATTAATGCTTAGGAGTGCTGAACTGAGAAAAGAATGCAGCAGCAATAGCAGCCGTGCTAATCAACTAAAAGTCGAACAAACAGAGCTTGTATAGTTTGTGATAATATTCGTTCATAGTAGTATAAGAGTGATCAAACGGTTTGAAGGAATTAACGTAGTATTAAAATAACGTGTGCGTAAAGGAACGATGCTATCGATAGTCAACAATACACTAAATAAACCTGAATTTCTCAGTTTCATTAATAAAAAATCTATCGGAAGCTTTTTTTCATTTATTCATTCTTTCTTTCATCTATTCAATTATTCATCGTTGATACTTTTACTTAGCCTCTGGTACAGCTTTATTGTCACCATCAATCACTTTAGCTTCCGTTTCCGTTTCTATTGCGTTATCTTCATTCTTCTCCCTTGCGTTACTTTGTCAACTACGTCGGTTGCAAAAAAAATCTTTTCAGTGTGTATTGCATGCGTTACTTTCACTATGATTCAGATTTGGTTAAGTGTGTGTTGTGTTACTTTCGTTACTAATCACATTTCGCTCAGTGTGTTGCGTTACTGTCACTATCATTCATATTCGGTTCCATTTTCCCATTTGGTTCAGTGTGCATTGCGTTACTGTCACTATCATTCATATTCGGTTCCATTTTTCCATTTGGTTTAGTGTGCATTGCGTTACTGTCACTATCATTGACATTCGGTTCCATTTTTCCATTTGGTTCAGTGTGCATTGCGTTACTGTCACTATCATTGATATTCGGTTCCATTTTCCCATTTGGTTCAGTGTGCATTGCGTTACTGTCACTATCATTGATATTCGGTTCCATTTTCCCATTTGGTTCAGTGTGCATTGCGTTACTGTCACTATCATTCATATTCGGTTCCATTTTCCCATTTGGTTCAGTGTGCATTGCGTTACTGTCACTATCATTCATATTCGGTTCCATTTTCCCATTTGGTTCAGTGTGCATTGCGTTACTTGTTGAAGTCATTTCTATTCTTTCGCCAGTCACATTAGGTTTAGTAAATATAAAGTATGTTCCCATGAATAACCCCTCAAGTGTGTTATTACCATGTGTCCTACATCCTGCTGGAGCACCAACCAGATTGATGGCTCCTTGAGCCAGATATAGTGCTATAACTGAGACACAGTGCCTCAGAAGTGCACTCAACTGGTTGTCTTCTTGGCCTGTAGATATAAAATACAAATCATCAGTTCATTTGCCTAACTGACTTAGGTTTCCTCCCTACTGCTCTTGGTAGACCACAAGAAGCCCAACGAACATAGTCTCGTGCCTTATTTGGGCTTCCTGTGCAATTATATAATTTGTCAAAGTGTTCGCTTTGAAGCATCGTTTCTGCATTATCAATATTAGTATAGTAGTAATAGTACTGTTTTGTTGTTTGTTTTTGAACAAGATTACACATGTCAATCATGCGATTTGCTTTTCTAAAAATATCTAAAAGCCTATGATGTTTATCTGTTTAGTATAAATGAAAACACATGTATCTACCACTCTAAAACTAATGAATAAATATATTCAGTATCTAGAGACAACAAATAGCCGAGATATCATTCGCTTTTCATGAACAAAGGTTTCAAGGCTTCGTGCATTTAATATAATCAGTGATTCGTGGAAAGAATAAATTCAATGTTCAAAATACCTGGTATAACGAAGTAGTGATCTCCCAGGCACCACAATCCACTCCACACATTAACAACAGCAAATCCAAGTACATAGATGAATACGTGCTCCAATAACGCTTTGAGCAAGTATGGCCACGGCAGGGAATTCCCAGTTAATTTTTTCTGTAATGGTTGACTTATTAAAAAACAAATCAAACAAACCACATATCCGAAACTAGTTCTCACTACACAGTTATATAAGCCAGTACCTACTGACATGTTGGTCAGATAGATACCTAGGTTCCAAGTTCCTCTCCAGTAGCACACAATAGCAGTACTAATCATGAATACTGTCAGAAAGTGGCTGAACAATATCTTCATCCATTTGCTTTTTATATAGTTTATTAACGGCAACCCATCGAAGTTAAACGAGGTGGATGGGCTTACTGTCTCATCTTTTAGCAGGTAACCAGGAGAAGAAACAATAGAACTGGTTGTTCTTGTTGTAATAAGAAAAATAAATGCCATACAATGAGAAACCAGAAAGATCGTCAGGGTGACACCAGTGAACCTATCCATCAACATCCATACTCCTCGCCAGAAAGATATAGTCGATAATGATGTGAAGTAGATACACATTTTCCAAGCGATCTTCAAACAAATTTCGTGGTAATGTGACAGTTTCTCTACGATCCATCCTTGTGTACCTAAAATAAATAGGCTAAATAACACTCCTAGACCTGTACTCAGTAATGCACTATCCAGAAACGAATCAGGAAAAATGTAAATATCCATGAGAATCCATGTTCCTTGCCAGTAATATATTACTAATGGGGATATCAAAATACAAACAATTAAATAATCCACAAGTCGAAGTAAATAATTCGGGATCTTGGAGCACGCCACCATAAGTAAATATACGAGACAGCTTTTGTTATATACGATTACGAAGCGTAACGTTTCTTGTATTTACTCTTGATAACGACCAACTCAGTCGAAGAAGAGCGGTTGCAGTTACAGAAGTTATGAAAACCCAATACTGATCGAACCACTGAAAAATAATCTGACTTTCCTCAATAAATATCTCGTGACTGTAACTTAATCCCTTAATAGAGTCACTCGAATGGTCACGAGGATTTTTTATTGTTATAGCACCACAGGTAGCCCAAGCTGGGTTTCTGTGGCATCATAAGAAAATGTATGGCGATCCTCAAAACACCTCAATAAAATCGTAAAATGTGAAATAAAATAAAGAAATCTCAGTTGAACTATGAAAAGTAGTACCTCTTTCACCATGTGTGGTTAGATTTTAGATTAAGCCAGTTTTAACGGTGGAGGAATGATATAATATGATAACACAGAAACCTCAAGCTTGGGCTGCCTGTGTTGTGTGTTACGACCCGTATTAGTTCTGATTTTATGTGTAGTGGAAATGTGTGAGAGTAAATTACACGCCTTCGTTGGGAATTCAGTTTCAATAAAACGTACGTACAAATGCACAATTACAAAAGTATTGAAATGCACACAAAGCGGGTTCGTATCCCGTATATAGGAATAAACACCAGCTACAATGGGCCTAAATGGAGCCGGATGTCCCTTCATGGACCACCAGTAGTCCACTACCATCATAAGGGGCCCTTATCATTATCAACAGCAAAACAAGTGCTTAAAAGGGCCTTAATGTACATGAAAGGCCCCTTAGGGGCCAGCGAGTTCCTGTAATGTCTTTATTATCGACGTCAAGTAGAAGGACTGGCTCCCTTGAACTGATCCTCGAGGGATAACAGGGACATGAATATGATACAGCCGCACGAATAGGGTCATTAACGGACGCTTTGTCTCCTTGAGGAACAACAGTAATATGGACCACAGGTAACGGTGTGGGACCATATTTTGGTGGTGCATCTAGTAAATCTCCAGTTGTTTTCTCCCATGCACAGCCCCACAGATAAACACCATAAACAAATATGCCCTCGAGAGGAGGTTCACGGAGCTGTAAACAAACCCAGATACCACCAATGAACAGGTAGATAAATAGACAGATAGATAGAAATACATAGATATCACTAAATGATAACTCCTGTAAACAAACCCAGATACCACCAATGAACAGGTAGATAGATAGATAGATAGATAGATAGAAATACATAGATATAACTAAATGATAACTCACGTGATCCTTATCTCGACCAGTGATTTCTGTCTGGAAAACATACGGTTCATTACCAGATGATTTGCCTTCAAAATGACGAACTGTTTCCTGGAATACACAACAATGCAATTGATCAGAAATTAAGGGAGTTCATTTCCCGAGAGCCATTTTGGGTGTAGTGTTCAGTACCTGTTTAATGACTGACAGTAGACGTCGAGGATTGAAGAATGCACCCAGCCAGTAAGCAGGCACTCGATCCCGACCCTGGAAACAATTTAACAATATAACAATTAACGATTGGAGTTATGTTTACTTTGACTATAGTATTCCCGTCCCCTCCCCTGACAGTACCTGGGTATACTATTCCTATCCCCTACCCCGAGGGTACCTGGGTATACTATTCCTATCCCCTCCCCTGACAGTACCTGGCTATATTATTCCTATCCCCTCTCCTGACAGTACCTGGCTATACTATTCCTATCCCCTCCCCTGACAGTACCTGGCTATGCTATTCCTATCCCTTCTCCTGACAGTACCTGGCTATACTATTCCTATCCCCTCCCCTGACAGTACCTGGCTATACTATTCCTATCCCCTCCCCTGACAGTACCTGGCTATACTATTCCTATCCCCTCCCCTGACAGTACCTGGCTATACTATTCCTATCCCCTCTCCTGACAGTACCTGGCTATACTATTCCTATCCCCTCCCCTGACAGTACCTGGCTATATTATTCCCGTCCCCTCCCCTGACAGTACCTGTACTACTATGCGATCTATATGTGAAAATCTGCTGGATAAGTCAGTAAACCAAGAGGCGATACTCCATGTGTAGGGAGGACAGACTTCTCCACTCAGCTCGATCCATTTGGATGGTATTCTAGAGTGATAAAGATCATCAGCTGCTTGCAGAAGCTCTTTTGTTAGTCTGTCTCCGTGGATACCATCATCTGTTGCGAACTTGATGGCCTACAAGACAACAACATAGAAATGTTTTCATGTATAGTAAAGGAAACAAGGTTCCTAGGAAAGAGAATGCCGTATCAACTTACCATCAGTGTCTCTCGTACTGCCACCAGCAGTCTTAACATACAATCTACTTCAGCTAATATGAATAGATTGAATGGGCTGGCACCACCAGCTTTCTTCATGCGTTCATATACACTCTCCTAAACAAAACAAACGTTTAATCCAACGTATAGCCACATTTCTTTGAATTCCTGGTGTCCAGGAAGCCACGATTCATCGGTCAAGTAACACGCCATGTATGAGTAGAATCGAGAAAACAACTTACCCTATTCCAGGCTTTTGGTAACTTGGATAACATAGTAACACAAAGTTCATTCAGCTCGACTTCTTTACGGCTCCTCATCGCCACCATACTGGCACTAGCAAATACACCAGCCTCTACCAAACACGATGCGCCAGCCCCAATAGCCTGGGAACTAGAGCTCTGAAGTATTACCCCGGATGTTGGTGTGAGGGATGATGGATCACTGACAGCGTGTGTTAGGCTATCGGAGGCAGCCATGCGGTCAAGTAGAAGATTAAGTCGAGTGAATACATACTGATGATCTGGAAGATGAGTCTGAGGGTAAAAAAAAAACAAGATATAAGATAATGAAATACATACTGAGGTTGGGAAAAAATTGAGTAGATTTGGCATTGCGGTGCATTGTGGGACTGCATTAGGTGACGAAATAGAATGAATTTACTACCTTGGAAATATGTCACCTAACCATCGTGAATGGGTTTACCAGTAACGTGATAATTACCTCAAGAGAAGAATGGAGACCACATGCTTCAGGTATCTCTAATATATCAGCCGCTACTGACTCCATAGCTGACAGGACTGTACTGGCACGAATATGACTTCCAAATAACGCTTGCGGTAATTTGTACTTGGCTGTAAATGAAAGCAGACCGTATGATGATTTATTACGATAGAAAGAGGGGAAGAAATAGTAGAATGGGAAGAATGGGAGCAGAAAAAAGGAAAGGGACAAGTGGTAGAGTCTATCAGCAATAGGATCTAATCATATTATCAATATTAGTACTTACTCTTTGCTGCTTCAAACTCCCTCTTGACAGCTGCAGGGCTGATCCAGTAATCGATGATAGAACTGAGTGCCTGGCGGTCAAACTCATCACTCACGCTACTACCATACACCACCTGGTCATATCAAACAAACACAATGATCATTATCTAATGTTACCAATGCTATCAATCATGTATAACAATGATCACTGTATTACGTTACCTCAGCCAACATGTAACGCAATCCATTCCACTGTATGCTACGTGTGTTGCCTCCAGCAGCGGACAGGTCAGCTGTATCTTGGAATTCTCTAACAGCCAGATCAAGGGCTTGCTGCATGAAAAAAAAAAAAAAAAAAAAAACATCCCTCATTCAAGTACTGTCATCACAATTAGTCACCAGTAAATATCTTACCCATAATTCTCCTGTTCCGATGTTCCTGAAGTCCTCAGGGTTGTTCCATCCAACCAGTTTAAACCGTGATCTTAGTCTAACAGCACTGTGTACCATACAGATATTATGCAGCACAGCAGGCCATTCAGCACGGTTACTCACACGTAACAACTCGTTGTCAACCCAAGTCATGGAGCGCAGTAAACTGTCTTTAGTATTCTATCAAATATATACAGGTAACGATTAGTATTGCTCACATGATGGTTGAGTAATGAATATCATGGATGGGATACCTGTGGTGAATCAGCTACTACTTTAACTGCTGTCTGGAGTAGAGAGAATGGTATGTCCAGCCTGGTTTGGACAGACACCCATAACCTGAACTCAGGATCTACTGTCTTGGTTTCCTGCATGAAGGAATCTAGTGCACCCAACAGACGAGGAGTGTTGTGCGCATTATGTAGGAGAACCCAACTTCCCTGTAACAGAAAGACAGGTAATATGACACACTGAATAACTACAATTGTAATAACAGCAAGAGATGTCTAACCTGAACCATTGCTTTGTGGATTAGTTTTCTAGCCATACGTTCTTCATTACTACCAACATTGGTGAGCCCAACAACATGTAGTTCAACCTGTCACAAGTGGACAATCATTGTGAGTAAATAAACTTATAGACAGACAGACAGATGGAATAGGTTGAGAAACCTGTTTTCTTTGTGCCGCATCAATCACGATTCTCTCCACCATGTTCGCCTCTTGTGTATACAGCAATACAATTGGTCTGCGGCAATCACTTTGACGATAAGCTGCGGGAAGGTCCAAGGGGAGTTCCCCTGTGTATCTAAACACATCAAAGTGAATGATCAAATCTGATGTACTGGTGTCAGTGTAGTGGTATTGTGTAGTGTTCAACTTACCTTTTCCCTAAAACTGATGTTATAAAACACGTGGAAGCTGGCAATAATCGATCACCGCGCAAGGCTCGTATGACCATCAGTCTTTGAATGGGAGTGTACCTAACAAACACAGCAGAAACAAGAATGAAAACTGTAAAGGAATTAGGTAACCTGGTATAGGGATACATAATCTACATACTTGTCATCCAGCCCGTCTGGTAACGCTACTAGTTCTGGTTTCTCATGTTCAGTGATTTGTCTCCACTGTGTTTCACGACCATCCTTGGCCATTTTGTCAAATGGATCTTGAAACCACTCAAAGTGCTGGGCTAAAAGCTGAAAAACGAAGTGACTGCAATAAGAAACAGTAACACAATCAACCCTTATGATAAATGTAGTTTATTTATCTACCTGGAGGTTTGCATATTGTTCATCGTGCATCCAATCAAAAGGCTTCTTTCCTTGTGCACGTGATACCGAGTCTAACGTCAGGTTTGGATTCAGCGCTGTTTTCACTGTTGCACCAAATGTTGGATGGATCAGAAACTCACGATCACCGGCACTTATACGATTAGCTGAATCTTCCACCTCAATAAAACGACATTGACTTTAGTTAGTAATGTCACTGTTGATAACGGTAGATACATAGTCTAACCCCAACCTGTCACGAACATCACGCTAGCACTAAATCACAAACCTGCCACGTTAACACAATAAGGATCACGCATCCAACACTGTTAGCATCACGCGCGCACAATGACAGTATTGCAGTACACAAATGAATCGCTGACTATTAGCGTTCTAAAGCAAAATATGTATAAGGTTATGCAGCATATACCTCAAGAGCGGTCAGTATGGTAAAGATTGGCCTGTCTTGCTCGAACAATGATCTTGCTGTTGTACAGAAAGCACTGTAGCCAAGACGTTCAACCACTGCTTTCACTGCGGTTCTGCAAAGGACACATCAGAGTGTCAATCTGTCAATAGTCACGCAATGATCTAGAGAGGAAGAAATAGCTGCGCATGCGCGTACCATGAAATAACACACTGAGAGATTAACGTAAGTCTTACCGTTCAGAGTGAGTGATAGCGGCATCAAAGACAACAAGAAACTGAGACAAGGATGTTTGGTAAGCGGGGTTGATCTCCGCCATGACACGTGACACGTCAAACATGACTGCAGCTCGACGAGCGATTGGTCGATAGCCTTCACGTGACTGTAAGATGGAATTCTCTATCCCTCGGCAACGCATTTGGCTGAGAAATAAAACCAAAATAAGTATCATTACGAGCACACCAGTAACTCAGTGTAACTTGATACTCTAAAGAGATGCCAACCTTTCTAGCGTTTCATCGTACAATCGTTTTATAGAAGCCAGCTTTTTGGTAGCCACAAGGTTATACAATAGGCGATGTCCACTACCGAGACACGACAAGATGTTCTCTTCAGCATCGTGTAGACCTTCCATTAAAGAGACCATTTCCTATAACAGACACAACAAACACACACAACAAACATGGATCAATGAAACGTTTACTGTTTACACAGTGTATGACGTAACACTCTTACCGTGATGACCTGCGTCCTAGTCTCTTGCATTCTCGGCTTTTCAAGCCTAAAGAATCGATCAAGAAACATTTCTTCTAGACCATCACGTGACTGGACGAATTCCACGACATTGACGTAGGCTGACAGACCTGGTGGCACAGCTTCAGCTGGTGACGTGGTAGCGAAAACCAATCTATGAATCAAAGGTTTATAAAAATGAAGAAAAAAATACGGTCGAAGCAAGAATGTTTCCACGATCAATACCTGAATCCTGGCTGACACTCGATTTCATGTTCACCAATCTGTCAAGAGAAGAGGAACGTAAAAAACTATTGAAACAACAACAACACAGCCACTCTCCTTCTGGTCCTTAAAGAAACAAGTTACACGAATTCATGCGGATGGTGGTACGGGCTGTCTTTTAGTGGAATTTGGGGGTGGGGGTGGGGGTGGGGGTAGGGTTGGGGGATACTTGAGTAATGAGTCATGATTACGTACCATAAGTTTGAATGGCGAAACAGAAGTTAAAAACCTGTATCTACTTCTAAAGATATGATAGAATCTGTTATCAGTCACCAGGCTGTTTACATCAACGTCTGTTATCAGTAGGGTGGTGCCTTCCATTAGAGATGTTTCCAAGTGGCCACGCAGCTCCTGTTACAAACAATACAAGCAGTCAGTCTGACCATTCTGTGACAGTTTATGGTAAGGTAGCGGGGGAAATGCAAGTACCTTGTATTTAACAGTGGATGCCTGTCCTAGCATGGTGTTGATCCATGTGATAGCGATCCTCTGTGGATCACACAGTAACGGCCACGTGTCAGACGACTCTTCTTGAGAAGCAATACACATGTTATCCAGGGACCAAGGGTCTGTTGGGAGATTCATATTCTCCCACTTCTTCAAGGTAATCTAAAGAGTAAATCAGTCAGTGAGTCAGGCAGTCGGTCGGTCATCACCGAAACACTAATGTCAATATCCTACCTTTCCTTTCAGTAACTCTGCCAATGTTAAACGAGAGAAAAGATGTCTGGCTTGAATACTCATCCCGTTCTCTCGGCACACCTGCATAAAGTATTTACCCATACGTTTTCTATAAAGCAAGGAATAAAATGATGACTAATGATACAATAGCTAACAACAGTGGACAGGTCTTTACCTTTGATCTATTCCCATTGCACCACAGTAAGTAAGGAAAGCTGCAGCAGCAATACAGTTGGCCAGCAGTATCTCTGGTGATGAATACTCTTGCACGTAGGCCTTCCATTCTTTCTCGATGTGTCTCAGGCTGGGTAATGACATAACACAATCTTATTATTTTAGTTTCAACATCATCCCTTGTATGGATGGTGCTGATTACCTGTGCAGTAGGTCAGTAGCTTCTTTCAGCCTCTCACTGCAGGATTTCACGTCATTCTCCAGATTATGTTTGATCACCACAGCATCATCAAACTCTTCTTGTAATCGCTGTACATCCTGCTGTAATCCTGGTAAGTCGGCTTCGGTTAGCTCTTCTTCTGGCTCAGGTGCAGCATCCTGCGTACATTATAAGCGTACATACTATTACCAAAAGAGCCATCAAAATAACCATCAACCGTATCATCACCACCAACACCAGCATCATCATTGGTATCATCATCAGCAGTATCATCACCACCAACCCCAGCATCATCATTGGTATCATCATCAGCAGTATCATCACCACCAACACCAGCATCATCGTTGGTATCATCATCAGCAGTATCATCACCACCAACACCAGCATCATCATTGGTATCATCATCAGCAGTATCATCACCACCAACACCAGTATCATCTTTGGTATCATCATCAGCTGTATCATCACCACCAACACCAGCATCATCATTGGTATCATCATCAGCAGTATCATCACCACCAACACCAGCATCATCATTGGTATCATCATCAGCAGTATCATCACCACCAACACCAGCATCATCATTGGTATCATCATCAGCAGTATCATCACCACCAACACCAGCATCATCATTGGTATCATCATCAGCAGTATCATCACCACCAACACCAGCATCATCATTGGTATCATCATCAGCAGTATCATCACCACCAACACCAGCATCATCGTTGGTATCATCATCAGCAGTATCATCACCACCAACACCAGTATCATCATTGGTATCATCGTCAGCAGTATCATCACCACCAACACCAGCATCATCGTTGGTATCATCGTCAGCAGTATCATCACCACCAACACCAGCATCATCATTGGTATCATCATAACCACCACCAGCAGCAGCATCATCATCATCAACAGCAGTATCATCATTACTACTACTAGCATCACCAGCAACATCACTGACTCAAGCCCATCAGAATCATTAGTGTCATCAATATCAGCATCACTATCATCATCATCATCATCAACATCAGTATCATCATTACTACTACTAGCATCACCAGCAACATCACTGACTCAAGCCCATCAGAATCATTAGTGTCATCAATATCAGCATCACTATCATCATTATCATCATCAACATCAGTATCATCATTACTACTACTAGCATCACCAGCAGCATCACCGACTCATCAGGATCATTGGTGTACTTACATCTCGTGAAGGTAAGTCTTGTTTCAGTTGTTCCAATTCTGCTCGTTTCTCATCCTCTTCCTTCTCTTTTATTAGATCTTCCAGATATTCCAGGGCTTTTTTGTATGGTTTATACAAGCGAGTATATTCCACTAAAGAGATAATATACTCCACAACAACCGCCGCGTCTTCCGAGGAATACTTGGCTGCGGCGAGTGTGATACCTTGTGCTTTGCGCTCTAAAAAAAATGAATAAGATTCATAATTGGTGAGAACAGTGTTGCTTTCCCTTTGATAAGGGAAGGAGAGATATGTCATGACTGATGCGCTCGAGCAAAGAACCAATTAGAATATAGGAGAAACGGAGTCCTTCAAATAGACGAGAGAACCAACAAGCAACTCTACTTTCAAATGAAGCAAAGTGTGAGAATCAAAACCACGATCACAGCAGTGATAGGCAGCGCATTAGCGGCACCACACAGGGAAGAATAATAATAAAAAAGATGGGATACAAATTCCCTTACCTCCAGGTGTTATGGATGGTCTTCCTGTTGGTGATGCTGACGAGACAGCATAATTACTGGCACTAGCCCCAGCTGCAGCGGAACCCAGGTCCCCATCACTAACACCCAGTTCCCCTCCACTTGATGTAACCAGGAAGGACTGGACACCAGAAAGGATGTCATCGGGAAGACCTTCTTTCCGATTCATGCTATGCATTGATTCGACAAACTTCTGAGAATCATTCATGATCTGCTGAATTGCTTTCCACGATGCGCGATCAACTTTTCCTTCACTTGACACACCTTAATATACAGTTATGTAAAGAAAGAATATTGTAGTTATCACAGTATACTATTAGTAGAAAATATATTGGGGTACCAACCATATAAACTATTCTATACGAACCTGGTATACAGTTATGTGAGGATAGAATATTGTTGTTATCACAGTATACTATAAGTATAGAAGATATTGGGGTACCAACCATATAGACTATTCTGTACATACGAACCTGGTATAGTTATGTGAGGATAGAATGGAGTGAATAGGAGTATACTGCAATTACTCGATTAATACGTACCATGTAGATTCCCCTGTGAGGGAGATCCTTTCGGTTGTTCTTTAAACCCTCTTCTTCTCATGGTTGCTGAGCTCGCTCTTGACATTTCATCAGAGCCTCCTGCAAGAGATTCTCCTCCTTTCCGTTCTCTGCTGGAGGTGGAATGGAAGCTGCCAGCCCCACCGATACCACAAGCGAATTCAGGACGTCCTAACAAGACCATGGTCATCACCATAACCATGCCTGTCATGGGAGGAGGGCTTTGAAATGCACGAAGACGCTCACACAGAGAACGATCAACTTTGTTTTGCCATCGATTCGCCTAAAAAAGTTACCTTTGTTAGCAGTTACTTTGAA
Source organism: Anthopleura sola (assembly GCA_023349425.1). Taxonomy (NCBI): domain Eukaryota; kingdom Metazoa; phylum Cnidaria; class Anthozoa; order Actiniaria; family Actiniidae; genus Anthopleura; species Anthopleura sola. Next base: position 120,816 of record JALHLI010000011.1, on the reverse strand, counting down.
TCTATTAATATTTCGATTGCCATAATAGACCCTTTTAGCTTCGTTGTTTGTTGTGCCCATTTCACACCATGTGATGCTACTCTTGGGAGTTGATTATTTTATTTCAAAATATTTTAACAAAAGAAAATTTCTCAACGGAATTTGAATGTCATGTGGCCTAAAATGGGCAATTTGCATACGAAGCTAAAAAAGTATATTGCATCACCGAGCAACCTTTTAAAGCACTCTCTGGCGCACAGAGGTCTACTAAGGTAGTGTTTACACTTGGACGTTTACTAAGGTTTTAAAAGTCGAGGTTAATTTTCATAACCATAGTTCAAAGGTTAATTGTTTACACATGCTAAAATGACCGTAGTTGTGTAATCAGAGAAAAAATGGGCAATTCAAAAATACCGGCATGAAGAAAGAAACGGCTGAATTTAATCTCAGTGCGCGCTCTACTCGTTATCAGTCTTCTGCACAACCTCGTTAAGGTCAAAAGTCTGACTTACATTTTGTTCTGCTTTCTTCAGTTGTACTCTTGCGTCCTCCAGCGCTCCTTCAGCACTAGTTATCTGTTCTATCACTTTAATCCTTCTACTTTTCATTTTAGCATTTTTGATTTTTTCAAACTCCTGGTCCAGCTCATCTTCTTCATCATCGTACAATAGATCATTATCATCCTCATCTATCTCGTTATCAATCAGGGCAGTAAAGGCAGTTATTGTACTGCTTCCTATACCTAGTTTAGCCTTCAGCTTCTCGAGTGATGTAGCCTTGTTGGTGAGTGCCTTCAGTAAGTCAGCTGATTTATCTTTAGCCACTTCAAGTTTCTGTTTTGTTTCCGAGATGACTTCTTTTATAATGATGGCATCTTTGCGAGTCTGGTCTAGCGTGGATAAAGCACGCCTGCTCGACAAAAAACAAAGAACATCCTCATTCAATACAATTCAATATAGTCATAACACCTCACAGCCATATAATGATAAGATAGATTGATTTAGGGTACAAACGATGAACAGATTTTTGACTCACCCAAGTTTCTCGACTTGTATCTTGGCTTCTATCCTCTTCTCTTTGAATATATGCCTAAAACAGTGCACGTATTGTATGTAGGTAGTTGGACCAACAGCGATTTTACCCAGTGCTGTTCCATCTGATGATTGGTGCTTTAGATTGATTCGTTCAAGGAGGATATTCTTAGATAGGGGTAGATTAGAATCGATATCAGTTGCACCTGATGCAGGCTTGATAATCTGGTCAAGACCTGCCCAAGGGATCTGATGACACTCTCTTAGCACATGACCATGAATTGTGGACAGACTGGACACAACCTTTTGTCTAGAAAACCAAAAAAAAAACAAAAACAAGAGAAACAACAATTGAGATCACAATGTCACGAACAATATAGCAAGGAGTTTTGCTAACAACTCTGACCTTGATTGTTCGTCAATTCCTTCCAGTACAATATACTTAGCGAGGTAATGTGAAGCTTGTCCTTCTAAAGCATAACTAGGCCAGTCTTTGATCCAGTTCATCTGACAGCCGTACAGTATACCAGGGAATGAACTAGATCCCACACGTAACAGTTTGTGCGTGGGAGGTAAACACATGACCACATGCAAGTTAGCCTTAACACGAGTGATGAAGAACTTCATTGGATCTGCTAGAAAACTAGAAAACTTGCGCTTGATGGCTGGCATTAATGCCTGAAATCAAGAATAAAATCTCAGACATGGTACTACGATAAATGGATACTTACTTATGAGAACGATGAGAGAACAATAGACCTACTTGTAATAAACTTTCCAGCTCATCTTCAGAGAATAACGGCGGGTATTCACCACTGATCAGAAGACTATTGAGTGCATCAAGATACGTATCATCTTTAAGATCAGGTGCCTATGAAAATGAAAATGTTATATACGACCATTAAATATCAACTGGTCGATGTCAACAGGTTGTCATCCCCAAGATAGTATACTATCATAAGCCATAGATATAGTATCAGTAGTACATTGTATAATGTATAATGGATTATTACCGTAAATAAAACAGTTGTCGTCTTGCCATCACATCCTGCTTGTCTAACAGCAGATCTCAGTCCATCAAGGAACGTGTTAGAGTACGAACAATCTACGGGGTGGATATGATAATCTAACATATACAGGGCCAGGCGTGCTAACGAGGCAAGATGTGCTCCTATCGCTCCAACCAGTAATACGTTACCTCTGAATGACAAACAAGAAGATTTTTTTCACTATAAGTACCACAGATATCACAGTACATAACCGGACTAACCTGTTTTTAAAACTTAGCATTCTATGCTCCCTAATCACGTGGTACATCACGTGATGGGACACCATAACATGACAGATAGCAAAGTACATAACCGGACTTACCTGTTTTTATAACTTAGTATTCTATGCACCCTAATCACGTGGTACATCACGTGATGGGACACCATAACATCACAGATAGCAAAGTACATAACCGGACTTACCTGTTTTTATAACTTAGTATTCTATGCACCCTAATCACGTGGTACATCACGTTATGGGACACCATAACATCACAGATAGCAAAGTACATAACCGGACTTACCTGTTTTTATAACTTAGTATTCTATGCACCCTAATCACGTGGTACATCACGTGATGGGACACCATGATATCCAGTCCTTCGTTAAATTCATCGCTGTATCTTCGTAGGTAGTTTTGAAGACATTTAGACACATCATCAATGCCATCTATTACTTGTAACGTGTTCTGAAACAACAAACACTTATTATAGTCTCCATTATCTTCTTGAGCATGCCGACAAGGCAGAATAAACAAAAAATTGGAAGCAAGTTTCCGACCACTATAGTAATAGATATACTACATGTACCTTTGGTGCTGATGTTCTAGCTTGAGTGACAGATCTTGAGGTATAAGAGGCTGGGTCTAAGGGGAACGTGATGAACAGTGGTGGTGGGGTGTTTGCAGGTAACGAAGGGAAGTACTCTTTGATAACGGTCTTCATATTCTTATCGAACCAAATGTTATCAGCCACACGAGGGATTCTGTCCTTCATGACTCGGAACATCTCGTGTTGCCATAGAGACACTATATAATCTTCGTCAGCCCTCATTTCCTCAGAACAATTCTTGAGACCCTGATAGTAACAACCAATGATATTGCATGATTAGATGCGTGACATATGAGATGTGTGCATGACAGTTCTAGAGACCCTGATAATAACAACCAATGATATTGCATGATTAGATGCGTGACATATGAGATGTGTGCATGACAGTTCTTGAGACCCTGATAATAACAACCAATGATATTGCATGATTAGATGCGTGACATATGAGGTGTGTGCATGACAGTTCTTGAGACCCTGATAATAACAACCAATGATATTGCATGATTAGATGCGTGACATATGAGATGTGTGCATGACAGTTCTTGAGACCCTGATAATAACAACCAATGGTATTGCATGGTTAGATGCGTGACATATGAGATGTGTGCATGACAGTTCTTGAGACCCTGATAATAACAACCAATGGTATTGCATGATTAGATGCGTGACATATGAGATGTGTGCATGACAGTTCCTGAGACCCTGATAATAACAACCAATGATATTGCATGGTTAGATGCGTGACATATGAGATGTGTGCATGACAGTTCTTGAGACCCTGATAATAACAACCAATGGTATTGCATGATTAGATGCGTGACATATGAGGTGTGTGCATGTCAGTTCTTGAGACCCTGATAATAACAACCAGTGATATTGCATGGTTAGATGCGTGACATATGAGATGTGTGCATGACAGTTCTTGAGACCCTGATAATAACAACCAGTGATATTGCATGGTTAGATGCGTGACAGTAATAGTACCTGGAAGACTCGGGTAAGATCTCGTAGATTAAACTGATAATGGAAACGTCCAGGGGTGCAGGATGGACGAAGAACATCCTGGATTTTCTCCAAGAATATACAGGATGCCTTGACAATCAGTTCATGGAAATCCTGTGGTAGCCCCATGCCTTGATTCTGTGCCATGTTTGCCTGGTTACAAGAAAACAATCATTAGATGTCAGCGCATTATGGGATAGTTATGTGGTGTCAGCGGTCTTACCTCGAGTACTGAGTTGACGATGGTAAAGAGAGATTCAGTGGTCAATGCCGGGAGGTGGAATGTTGCAAAATGACGCTGGAAGATAGATAAGTAAAGCAATTACTGTCTTGTGTATCATTCCAGCTATTATCAATGACAACAGACCCTTTGAGGTTGAGTGTAATGTTTTTGCAATGGAACCATCATGCCCATAGAAAGAGAATTAGTAAATACTACACAGGTACCTTAAGTCTCTCAGGTATTTGTTCACTGGTCTCACTGGACACACCCATTGCTGCAGTAACAGCCACGCCCTCTAACACTCGACGATCAAAAGGCTTTACTGTGTTGAATAGTATTCCTTGATCGAGAACTTGGCGAAGAAGCTGTCAACAGTAAAGAACATTGTTTAGAATATACACTTGACTTGTCCAAGACTGTTAGGCTGATAGTTTTACCTCATTCACTTCTTGTACGCCATGCTGATCTTGTTGTGGGATACTCAGGTCATCAATAAACACATTCAGTCCCTTGCCTTTCTTTGCACCATAAACAAAACCTGTTACAAACCACAACCAAAGGTCATCAATATGTAATCTTAACTTTAATAATCCACCCTGAACACTCAGTAAACCTACCTTGTCTGTGATGGATGTTATTTTCAACAAATCGCTGCAGATTGACTGCTTTAGACGTTCCAGAGAACACGTAGCGCTTAACGATCTGGTTCTTGTCCTCTGTAACATAGAATATAGTGTTATACTACTACCCTCTTCATGACTGCATGATGTATAATGGACAAGGCATACCTTGTTTGTCCAGGAAGTCGTTGATAAGAGACGTCTTGCCACACCCAGTAGGCCCGGTCACCAGGATGTTTCTACCTGACGCACTCACTAGCTCCATAAACATTCTTGTGCGCACCTGATAATATCCATATTAACCAATCAATAAGCATATACATGACTTGTGAGACTATACCCTGGACAACACTCAGCTTACCGTATCGACTGTCTCGACAAACACTTCCCCTAACAGGTCAGCAGCGTCTAAATAACTCAAGTCTGGTAATCTGAAAATAAATGACATTATAATAAGCCAGCCACCTCATGACTGACACACACTACTACACCGGCCGCAGCACTAGATATATATACATATACGTACTTAGACTGCCAGGAATCCCATTCGCCTGATTCATCTACATAATAATCAAAAACAGATATCTCTTGGTCGTAATCTGGTAACCTGCAAGACATATACAATAGGTTAGCAAGTATTATAAAGCCCATCAGCGATTAACACAACACTTACGCAGTGGTCAGTAACAAGAGAATCTCGCTAAATCTTTTACGATCTTGTTCATCGAGTAGACTTCCAAACGACCAGATGAGCGAGAAAAGATAAAGACGTTCGATATGAAGCTCACCACCGATGTCCGTGTTGCCCTGGGGTAAAAAAAGAACGAGAGACAAGAGTATTCAGTATTCTGGGTTCTTGGCTTCCGTCAATTGTGGACGTACTCACTCGTAAATTTGACTGACAGATCTACTGACCTCAATAAGAGCTTTTAGCATGGCAAGACACGTGCTGAACAGACCAACCTCACATATCTTTACACGGGGTCTGTTGAGAATATTAGATACCGGCATTAACACCATCATAATAAGGGTGTGGATTGATAAAGTGTTCTACATTACCTTGCTTCAAACTGCACAAACTGTGAAATGGAATCCACGGTCTTGTTGAACGCCCGCTGAAGGCACTGAAAACAAAACCATTAACTTCGTTTATAAAATTACTGGTATAAATCTCGCATTCGGCTTGGTTTGGAGCGCGTGCTTTATGAGAGCACACAGCACGAGCGCGAACTTCCAATTGCACGCAGCACACGCGCGTTTCGTTCTCTTCAACTATTAAATCAGCCATATTCATCTGTCATCACCTTCATAATTAAGACTTACATGGATTTCTTGGGGGGACCTGTTGGCCAACCAGGCTTCAGCCAGTGGACGCCAACCAAGTACACTCTCATCCATGAACACTATTGCCTGATATACAAACCCAACATTACGGTGAGGCCGAAGTGTAGAAAGATTAAGCTACTATCGATTAAGCTACTTACAGATCGTGATACTGTGCCTGGAGATGCGTTGCTCAGATCATCCGTCTCGAAGATTATCTTCAAGTGCTCTGATAAATGCAGTCTTTCTCCATTCAACAGGTTTAGATACTAATAACCAGATCAATATAAAATGATTAGTTGTCTCCTTATCCTTTTATTGATGGTCAACCTGGTTCTTACCTCTCCTTGATCCAACACACTGTTAAGTGTCTCTGCCCACCCATGATGTAGTGGAGCATCTAAACATATCCACGTGGTCATCTGAAGGACACTGTGCTCTTTGTTGGCTTTCCTCCAATAGGCAGTAAAGATCCCATCCTCAAAGTCTCCACTGCTGTTGATACGGCCAAACATGAGGGCAGGGTCTGATACCCCTAGAGGATAGATCTTCTGTTGCTTATGGGTATGTATTGGGGACCCTGTGTTCTTGTGCTTGGTGTTAGAGCATTCTGTTAGGGTATCGATTAAAGCTGATATGCATGTAGACTTGCCTGTTCCCGGTGGACCTGCTACGATTATTCCTACAAAGTCAAAGATAATACTTTAACAAGGAGTAGATTCCTATGGCAATCAAATGGGTTCCGTATTCAAGGACTACGATTGGCTACTACACACTTCCATGTCCTTTTATTGGTTCGAAATGGAAACCATTTGAAAGACAGTGTTTTCACTCATATGAAACATGTCAAATGACAACAGTGTCCTACCATGATGTATCTTGGACAGGTTTCTCAGTTGGTTGATCTTGACTATCCACTGATGATGAGCTACCAGCCCCTTCTCCTTGGTATAGTGTAACAATACTCCTTCGAAGTCTTCTAACTCTTTAGTCACGTGATATTGTGGTGCGGGGGGCCTGGGTAGGCCATAGAATACGTCACGGAGGACAGAGTTGAATATATTAATTTCCTATAAAATGGAAATACTTTATAAGTAACATGAAGACAGTTATATTTGGATAGATATGTGATTAGTGTGTTCTTACATCAGGGGTTAGTCTTGGTCCAATACACTCTATGAGAGATTGCACGATATAAGCATGTTCAAGTTTAGCAGCAGAACTCAATGCTGAAGGGGTGCCGGGTTTCTTGTCTTTCTGTTGTCCAAACCCACCACGATCCTTGGAACCTGTAACGTAACATCCAGAATAAGGTTACAAATATTACTACTGCCCTTCCCCTCCCTGGTAACAAACGTTGACTGCCCACAGACCTGGGATGACAGACTGTGTACTCGATGGTCTACCATAATCCACTGGGTTTGTGCTAAGTTTAGATCCCATCGGTCCTTGCGAAGCACGCTTCTGTCCAGCATGATGGATAACGCTGACCAGTGATGATAGACTGAAGTTATGATGAAAACCTCCTCCGCTGGAACATTAGAGGTGAGGCAACATTACTACGAGGTCCATCAGTAATAGTTTTACGAACTATAAATGTAACTTACAGTTGTTGAGAACAGATGTCAGTCACAAGTTTAAGCCGATCGGCGATGACCTTGTGAGACTTGAAACCTTGACCAGCACAATGAGCCCGCAGTACCAATGAAACATCTGGCACAACCATAGCAACAGAACGGAAAAGTGCTCTCACTTCCGGCGGAAGTTGCTGTCTTTTTCCGTTCATGGAAACAGTTAGGAAAACTGAGAAATTTGGATTGACATTAATCTGCAAGAAGTAAAGCATTAGATATGACACCTAGTCCAGACATCTTACCTCTATACTATCATGTATGGTACATGTAGATATTCCAGCACGCATTGATAACAGTACATTACAAGACATTAGATATGACACCTAGTCCAGACATCTTACCTCTTTACTATCATCTATAGTACATGTAGATATTCCAGCACGCATTGCCAACAGCACTGCTTGTATCTCATACACCATAACAGACGCAACCTCTCTGTTAACTTGGTGAAACTCGTCCATCAGACCCCAGCATCCTTCCTGTTAACAAATAATAATAAATATATCAAGATAACGATGAAGATAAGGGCATAAAATAAGCCGCGACTTACCTCAGCAAGACCAACAATAATCTTGCCAATACCAGAAGCAGCCATTCTAGGCGAACAGCTCAATGTTACTAGATACCGACCCAGTAAATACGCCAAACCTTTGATAGTCTCTGTCTTGCCTGTGTCTGTGGGACCTTGCAGCGTACCGCCATAGAAATTCCATATGGACTGAAAACAGATCAGTTTATCATTAAGTATGTATGTTATGTTATTCAGTAGAGGTGTATCAGTAAGACTATTAACAGAGGCTTTGGTGGCAGCCATGACAGGAGGCACAACAATACAGTTCTTATTTCCTGGGAAACTGAATTCTTTCTCATGTAAACCAGATTAGAGTAGATTCAATTGTTCCTGCTTCCTGTCATGGCTGCCATCACGTGATGGTGCAAAGCCTCTATACCTGTGTTAGTGTAAGGAAACATCTCTCTGTAATAGGAGTCAGCACCAGTCCACCCTCATCACCATAGAACTCACAGTCATACGGTAACTGAGCATCCAACATATGAATAACGAAAGGATCACTAGATGAATCCTTATCTTCAGTTACTGTTGGTTCACTGTTCTCTGATTGTTCCTTGTCCTCTGTTGCTAAAGGCAATACTAAGAAAACGATACAACAAAGTAGGTCAATTGTGATTGGTTAGGCTAGACAGATCACATAACCTAGGTAACTCACCAATAGCTTTACTGCTACCTGTCCCATAGAAGCGAATATTTCTTTTCCACTCAAAGTCTACAACATCTCTTAGTTTTCGTCTGCCAAGATCGTCTAAGATATCCCTCAGAAACATTCCTTGCTGTTTAGTAAATAACACTTTAGAAAGTAAGCATGAAGGTGTCTATAAAGGTGTCTATGAGTTCACATGCACTGATACATAACGATTACTCACCGACAAGAGATTTTCTAATCTGATTTTATGATAAGCAGGCATTGGTCCATCACTATGCTTCCATGACCCTCGAGCAAGGAGGTTGGGGAGTTTTGTTAAACCAGACCAGAATCGTTTGGTAGCATTAGGTAAAGCCTTCCTGTCTATGCGGATGTCTGCTATACCCTATACAACGTTATACAATACAAGAGTCAGTACTGTCAATGCCCTACAATGTCATCCAAGTCAGTAAGTACTGGGTGGATAGTTCATAGAAGGACCGTGTAGCAAGACTTACCGCTTCACATTCTTTTGTCCACACGTACAGAAGACCAAGTCGACATACTTGCGCAGGGTACTACACAAAGACAAATAAACAATAGCACAGTTAGCAAACCACAAGATGGGTTCCCTGTGTTATCATAGCAGTATAAATACCTTTCCTGCCCATTCCTCGATGCTCTGAGACGCATCGATATCATTGATGCACTCCTTGATATCACAATACAATGATTCATGAATACTCTTGAGTAATGCTGACAACCACACGTCTACACTTGAACTCAAAGGAACCTGAATAAAAACAAGTGATGACAGTCTTATACTTGTGTTGTGACGGGTGTTCAATACCGACTTTTTCTCGTCCATACTACTCCCAAGGGACCCTCCATTATATGTAAGGGTGCAAGGCAAACTGATTACCTGAGTCTTGAGTTGCACGGTTTCTCCCAGGTCAGAACTAATAGCAGTAGCGATATTCTGTGGTATTGTACTTCTCCAATCCACGTCTCGTAGTTCTAGTGATGAATGTATCACACTGGAACGATGCATGATGCCATCAGAGTCTTTGATGTTTGCTGCATCAAATGGCTTCAGGGATCGGCCTTCATCTTTAGACATGCTAAACGAACCGCTGTCTTCACGAGCTCTTTGTTTCCACTGAGAAGCGCTGCTGAGGAATAAATTCTTCTTGGGTGCAGCTGTTTCAGGTGCGACTTGGATGAGACTGACATCAGTCACACTGGAAAACAAACACCTGAAGACACAGCACCAAGATATAAATATAAGATATCTAAGAGAAGCAATTACACTGTTCTAACTACTAACCTGATGTATGGCTTGAGAGAATCTAGATTGTGTGGCTTACTAAGGATAGCCAACAGCACCGTGTCAGTCACGAAACAGAACCTTGGAAATGCCTAACAGGGAACAAAAAAGATACCTTTGAGAACCAGTCTTCTGTTATGTAAGGAGTTGGTGTGATTCACTCTCTACCTTTCTCTTCGAGTCCAAGAACCCAACGAGTGACTTGAAGCAAATCTCCAGTTCTTCATGCAAATGTTTTAACATCTGAATCTTCGGTACGTCACCACCTACACAACACTACAAAAACAAACAATGCCAAAACGTCACTAAAATGAAGCTAATATCAAACATTATAGTACGAGATGGTTTGCTCATGTTACCTGCAAGACGTTCTTTGTTTCATATGCCCTCTTCATCATCTTCATGTAACTTTTATCAACCCGTGCAAATCGGTTATATTCCTGGGGTAAATCCTGGAACATACAGTACATACATACATACAAGTGGTTATCATTAATGGTCATCATATATCACATTATTATGGTAATTAGCATTGGATTTACCTTTGCTGTAGTACTGTTACTGAACACCTCTTCTAAATGCTTCCACAGGTCTTGTACTGTCAACCACTACAAACATCAACAGATAAAAGTCAAACTGATTTGACTACATTTCACATCCCCCCAAACCCCCCCCCCCCCCCCCCACACTCCTCCATCAGTGCTTTGGGTTACAAATTAGTCACAACATGAACTAGAAACCTCTCTCTCTTGTAGTATATATGCCATGTTAAACATACGATTGCCTAACCTGTTCGAGTACTTCACTAATCTCCTTCAGTTTCAAGGCCCATGCAGCAGCCTCGTCTCGTAATGGTCCAATGTGTCTAGATGTTAACATCATAGCAAGAGTAGCCTGTGCGTCTTCCAAGACATCCAGTAGGTTCTCTGTGTTGCTGTGACTCAGGCAAACTAAACCACGGTTTTTGAAGTTTTCAAATGACAACACCTAAAGAATAAGTCAGCTCCACACATGTAAGGATAATGCATACCCTTCATGATCAATGATATATCTGAGGATATATATTGGCCATGTATACATTATATGGTTAACTACCACCACAGTCAGCTCCACACATGTAAGGATAATACATACCCTTCATGATCAATGATATATCTGAGGATATACAACATTACCTGTTCTGTCCATTCCTCTTCAATGCTTCGCATTTTCTGTTCTAGTTCCAGTTCACGGCTTGCTGACCGACAAATATCTTGGATCTCCTTTTGATGTCTGCAGTGAATATAGGAGAGAGATTAGTAAGTATATACATGTATGTTACCCTCCCCTCCCCTCCCTCCTAAAGAAAGCTGAGAATCCTAAAGACCAGAATGAAGGGACAGGGAGGCGCGAGGTTTGACAGACTGACAGAATACATATACGGATATGTGACTAGACTTACTCCAAAAGACCGATGTCCAGTAAATGAACAAGTTTAAAGATATGAGCCTCAAGCTGGAATGATGAGCCTGTGACACTCATGACCTGCAGCCAATGGCGATTACGAATTTCCTGGAATAAAGAGAACATGTATCAATATATAGATGTCATACCACCCGACCGTAGAACAATACAATCTGAATGATGATTCAACGGACACCCACCTTGGAATTCAGTTTGTGTAGGATAGGAAAGACATGTAAATATTCCTGGATAGCATCCCTCATTTCTTTAAAGGCTTCCCATCCTTGAATACGTGGAGGCAGACGCGTACATTCTTGCCAGTAATGCTCCATCTAAAACAATCATTATCACTCGTATTATTATCAGTCTCTCTATCAATATAATATGCTATGTTACATACCTCTTGGTTAGCAACAATCAAGTCTACTTCAGACCACAGTGTATCGCGGAACCTACATAACAATGATCAGGCATTAGTATGGCTGATGTATTGGTATTAATGTATGTCTGGGTGACATCCTGTGGATGGGCAGCTTACCTTTGATCAAACGAGATATACTGTTGAAACAAACCGTATAGTTGACCGAGAAGTTTAAGTTCCTGTCGAGAAACAAAGAGATAACGTAATGTTGTTGCTTTCTCGTGAATAGTAATATCCGTAAGACCTGACCCACCACCCCTAGAATGTATGCAGGACACATCTAACTTGCCACTTTATCAACTGATATGGACACTTGTCACGTGATAACACCTACCTCGCCAGTTTTATCCAGTTCTGGGAATGGAGTTGGTATGATACCAAACAGTAGCTGTACAGAGTCTAGAGTCTTCCTGTTGGCCTCATACTGAGTGTATCGCTGCTGGAAGTCTTGTAGTCGTAAAACTGCTTCAGCTGGTCGAACACTAGGAATACCAGGCCCTTGAGTATCAAAACTGTTACGAAACTGGATTACATTAACCACGAAAGCCTAGAAATAGAAGACAGTATCATATAATAGCTGGTGCATAGGGTTTAGTGTGTTTAATAGGGAAAAGGTGGTACCTTGACTTCTTTATCTAATTCTTGTTCAAACATACTACGTTTTTTAACCAGCAACTCGGTGCGAACCTAAAAAAGGTGTAAAAGATAATTGTAAGAATCATCTCAAAACGAGCAATAAAAATTTCCCAGTTCCATACTAACCGCCTCTGCAAGCTCGATCAATTTGGTCCATTCTTCACGGAGATTGTCCACTTCTTCCACTTCCTTACGCGGTAGATTCAGCTTGTATTCTCTAGAACAATGATTAATAAGATATTCTTTGAACCAGTTCACTGTTCATCCAATCAAATGGTCGGATACAGCACCCGTCGCGACCAGGGTACGTACCATACTGCCCGTCGCGACCAGGGTACGTACCATACTGCCCGTCGCGACCAGGGTACGTACCATACTGCCCGTCGCGACCAGGGTACGTACCATACTGCACCCGTCGCGACCAGGGTACGTACCATACTGCACCCGTCGCGACCAGGGTACGTACCATACTGCACCCGTCGCGACCAGGGTACGTACCATACTGCCCGTCGCGACCAGGGTAAGTAACATACTGCCCGTCGCGACCAGGGTACGTCACCATACTGCATTCAGATTACAGATCCAGACTGACCTTAGTTTATCATAGATATTCTCCACAGGCAGGTATACATCATCTATTGTGTTTTCCATGTCTCCTAACTGCTGTAGTAGTTGGAAGGCACTATTCAACTCGTCCAGGGTGATGACAGGTTTCGACAGCCGCTCATAGATATCATTCCTGTGGGTCACGATCTTGTCCAACTCGATCTTTACAAAAAAATATTTAGTGAGTCAATTATACCTTATTATAAAAATAACGAGAGATGCAGCCACTCACCTTGGCTTCTTCGTGTAATTGTGTGGAATAACGTAATTTCCAAGCCACAGCAAACCCATGCAAAGAGTCCTTTATTGGTGAGGTAGTGAGACTAACAGACCCAATAGTGAGCCTGTCTGGGATACTCAACACATTCTCTTCTATTCGTTGCAGGTTCTCTACCTCTTCTTTGAACCTGTCAGTACCAGGATCACTCTCCACAAACGAGTGGTACAGGGCGTGCATGTCATCTTTCCACAGGAAATCATAACGACGAAACTTGAGTAGTTGTCTATCGACTGTGTCTTGTAGACCTGAGTATGATATAGTAGCATATGAAACGGTACATAGCCTGTCTAGATCAGTGATACTAGTTCAATGATATAAGGGCAGATATCGCACGACTGTCAAAAGCTGACCGTGACAGTACCACGTCTGAGCAGTAATATTCCTTGCTGTGAATGGTTCAAGAATGTCATCAATGAAGTATATATAAGAGCCGGCTATGAATACTTCATAACGCATTAGCCATGTTTCTGCCCTAGGATTCAAAATCTGCTCTGATCGTACTTACTTGTAACGACGGTAGACAGTTCTTGCAACTGGTTTTGTACTTTGTCGTTTTTCGACACCAGCCCGTGGAAAGACTCGTTCACATCAGCAGCCCACCACATGATGGCTTTGGAAACATCAACCAGGTCTGTTGCTATCTTATTTACACCATCTTGTATCGTGCCAAGAGATGGTTCGATAACAATATCAGGAATATTGAACCGTATTTGCACCTGACAAACAACAAAAACCTGCATCAGTTGACAGGCACACAATAGTTTAGATCAGAAGTAAGCATGTACCTCGAACTTGAGCAGTTCTTGTCGTTTTGCTGATGGTTTAAGAGAAGAAGAGACTACACAGTCTCCAAAGTCACTGAGATCATCATCAAGGTCTTGTGGACTGCAAACAAAACAAACAGATAGTACAGATGACAAGATCGTAGTGAACTTGTTCTTAGTTGATGTGTTCACTTACCTAGAGCCTTGAGAGACTTGTATACCACTAGTAAGTCTACCCAGAGGTTTAACACAATCCCCAAACACCATGAGAGAAGAAACGATCGATGTCAATACACCATCAAATACCATACTACAGTAGTGACCAAAGATGTCACCAATAACAGACTCATCTGTTAACCCACTGACAGCAGTTGCTCCGCGTGTCAGAGATGCTGAAGACAACATGGTACCCAGCTTACTAAAACGAGGTGTAGGAGGGCCAAGGTTATCTATACCATAACTAGTGCTGGGTGTTGGAGTCAGGATAGGACTGCCTGGTGATGTAATACGACGCTGTTGGGATATTGCTACGATCTCCTGAGATATGAAAAAATATATATCAGTACAAAAGGAGAGACCAAACCCTGTCTCTGGCATTCGCAAGCTGCGCATCTTATAAGTTACGGTAAAACTCGGTGTCTGGGCATAAAAAAACGCGAACACTTTGAGCGTCACTGGCGTGAGGAAAAGAAGTCAGTCCCATTTTGTTCCAGTATTTCTGTTAAAGAATGAAAGGAAGCTCACCTGGAGTGCATTCTCCACCTCTTTCACTAGATCATACAATCCCTTGGCCTGTCCTCGAACAGCTCTTCCTTCCACTTCAACAAACTTATCAACGGTCCAGATCTTCGAATAAGCCAAGTTAGGATCAAATAAAATAATCTTTTCGATTCTTTTGACCTTCTTTTCCACACCATCTTGTATAACCTGGTTGATGTTATCCACAATATCCCGTAGTCTATCGGTAGCAGTATGTACTTGATGTAAATATGCATCAATATTCATGCTGTTCCAGTTTAGTGTAGACAGTCCAGGCTGTAGGTAATGCAGTACTGATTCCATGTGAGGCGTTAACAGGCGAGTCAGAGGTGCAGGGACACTGGAGCATACTTGATAATAGTCTTGCAGAATAAGCTCCAGGGACTGTTTGTATTTCTTGAGACGGGAATCCTGTGTCAAGAACATGCATGCATGGGTTACAAGTGTATTACTCATATATTATGATAAAAATACAACTTGTTGCAGGAGATGTCACGCACACAACTGTAGTGTTGTTGAAGGATAATATGCAAGTACATGCAAAGCAAAGATGTCACACATACAACTGTAGTGTTGTTGAAGGATAATATGCAAGTATATGCAAGTACATGCAAAGCAAAGATGTCACGCATACAACTGTAGTGTTGTTGCAAGATAATATGCAAGTACATGCAAAGCAAAGATGTCACACACACAACTGTAGTGTTGTTGAAGGATAATATGGAAGTACATGCAAAGCAAAGATGTCACGCACACAACTGTAGTGTTGTTGAAGGATAATATGCAAGTACATGCAAAGCAAAGATGTCACGCACACAACTGTAGTGTTGTTGAAGGATAATATGCAAGTACATGCAAAGCAAAGATGTCACGCATACAACTGTAGTATTGTTGCAGGATAATATGCAAGTACATGCAAAGCAAAGATGTCACGCATACAACTGTAGTATTGTTGCAGGATAATATGCAAGTACATGTAAAGCAAAGATGTCACGCATACAACTGTAGTGTTGTTGAAGGATAATATGCAAGTACATGCAAAGCAAAGATGTCACGCACACAACTGTAGTGTTGTTGAAGGATAATATGCAAGTACATGCAAAGCAAAGATGTCACGCATACAACTGTAGTGTTGTTGCAGGATAATATGCAAGTACATGCAAAGCAAAGATGTCACACATACAACTGTAGTGTTGTTGCAGGATAATATGCAAGTATATGCAAGTACATGCAAAGCAAAGATGCCACGCACCTGTTTCAGTATTTCTACTGCATTTTCAGGAAGTTGAATGCCAAGCCTTAGCAAACTCTTACTTTCATGTATCAGTTCAAAGATCCTGCAAACAAATGGACAAACTTGAAGATTAAAATCACAGACAAAACACTACACCATAGTTTTTTAAATGACTAACCTTCCATCTGCATTGACAATCAGCTGATGAGTTGATGGATGTTTAGCAAGAAGAGTTGCCTTCAACCCTACACAGGCACTGTCTATTCGGGATTTCCACAGACTTAGCCATAGGTTTTCAAACTTCACTAATGCTGTAGCTATTCGATTATAGAATCGGACAATTCGATTGAAATCCTACAAAACAAACAAACAATTATTAAATTATTTACAGGTAGGTAAATAATAATAGTTCATTAAAAGACCTGGTTTACCCTGTAAGATGTAATGAACTTGTTTTCTTTGAACATCTTCATTGGTTCCTCAATTCGTCTCAGTAGGTTCCTGGACCACGTGATAGCACCTGCCACCATGGGAGAGTTGCGAACAAGAGGTGGTGACTCCTGCAAACAAACAAACAAACAAACAGAGTATTACACTGATCAACAAATCGTTCTATATATGACAATACAATCACAGCTATGTTATCTGTTATCTTCACTTACTTTCTCTTCTTCGTATATTTTCTGGACCTCTTCAAGCTCATTCTCAAACCATGAGAAGACTTCCAGGAACTTTTCTGACAAAACAGTCTTTAATCCTGACCTGTTGATCACACTGTTGAAGCTGGCAGAGTAATAGGAACGTTAATATATCATCAAATATATATATAAACGCAATAATAACACTGTAAAGCGACATTCACTCAGTTTTACCTTGTAAGATGTATTAGAGCATTGCGAATGTTCAACTTTGTGGAAAATAATCCCTGCAACAGAACAGTCTTTTAGTTATGAGGATTATCAATTAAACTATGAAATAACTGTAAGAATCTCGCGATTTGATTGGTTGGGAGTACAGGCATTATGAGAGCACACATTGTGCTTCTCCTGACATCTCTCTCATGTTCTGCCGATCCCACATGCTTTATAACAGCATGCAGCATGTACACACTTTTTCCATTCCTTCTGGAACATATGTCAAACAAGCCCTTGAAAACACATATTGCAGGTTTTGCACTGACCTTCAAATAGTTGCAGATGTAGTTCTCAGTCTTATGTACAGATGCCACAAACCCAATGTAACACTGCTCAAACACTTCTCTTCCCTTCCCCTCCACATCTAAGAATGTATTGGCTGTGACAGCAGACTCCAGTGGTCCTTTCATGCCAGTGTTGATGGTATCTGTGATGATACTAGCAATACTCGGGATGACTTCTACTTGATAGATCTCTTCAATCTGTTCTTCTTCATCAATGCCTTCCAGGATATTACCAATGCCATTATTTTTACTGGTCGTTATAGAATCTAAAACAGAACAATCATGAACAAGTTTAGTTACCTAAAATAAGAACAAGTTCTAGTAAATAAATATCATTAATTTCATAAGCAAACAAATAATTAGTTTTGGGCTATTGTGAGGGGGGAAGGTAGTTGCAACTCCATCAATTCCCCTCCTTCTGTTCCCACCTCATTAAAACATGCAGATGATAAGAATACAAAGTATTAGTACCTTCAATTGAAAAGCTTAGTTCAGAGCTGCCAGTGATAGATGGTGGGTTCTTACTGGTGATATCGGTAACAGGCAAGTGTTGTACCACATCTGTACCCTTGATAGTTTGATCTGTATCCACTTCTGGCACTCCATTTATTACTACATCACTTGGGATTCTCATCAAATTCTTGACATCTGATGCTACTCTGGACAGTTGTCCTAATGTCTGGATGATGTCAATCATGTTGCGCACATGCACACAAAATATTTCCAGGTAGCCCATAATAGATTCTTCATCAGTGAAGGCAATACCACTGCTTCCTTGACTGGTAACACTCTCATGGTCTCCTCTGAACCTTACACCTATTATCAAACATCATAATGTTACTACAGTGGGTCGTTCCCTATTTTCATTACAGTTATCCTGAGTTTTGATTGGCCGTATTACGAGACACAACTGCAAATACCTGTGCATAAATTAAGAAATATAATATCTTTTCCTGTGAGTGCTTCCCACACTTCTGGAGTGCTTTTAGCACTTACTTACTGTATTACTGAATGGGACATAGATAAGCTATTTCATTTGTTTTACTATTATATAGGAAGATAAAACATGTGCTGTAGTTTCTAATGCTATTTTCTTATCCTTCTTAGTAGGTCCTTTGCAGCTAATAATCACATGACTGTAACTGCATGGAGAGTCAAAATATCCTATTTCATTTATTCAAATTAATTTTCATTAAATTTTTAATGCTTTGGGTGAAGCCTTCCTAAACATGTTGTTCTAGAGTTTGTTTGCCTTCCAGTGAAGCCTTTCCCATGGGACATATACCATGACATGACTGTTAGCTGCAACGGGCCTATTTCAAAGCAGGCTGCATGTGTGCAGATGGAGTCAGCATGGTGCTCCATTCACTGATACAGCACAGTTCTCAACCAATCACTGTACATGTATTGAGGTAGAATATTGTTTTTGAGCATGCATATTAACTACCACTAATTCATTTAAACAAGGGAGCTTTGATTTTTCATTTGCCAAATTTTTGGTATCAACAAAAAACTTATTCAATGCCTAACAAGTCTTGATATTATGCTCATTCTTATCTACTATCATGGTACTTACTTTGAGATACAGACATTTTGTTTGGACTTAATGTTGAGGGTGACATTAAGTTAAGATTGCTTCCAGTCATCACTGATCTCTTATTGGTTGTTGGTGTGACAGATGTCACCTGTGACAATGAATGGGAACCACCTAGGCTGTCACGCAAGCTTCTTAGCATGTCACGGTACTGTTTTTGTAATGACAAGCAGACCATCAATCGTGCCATGAAGCCATCCTCACTGGGTGCATCCTTGGGTCCTTTCTTCTTACTTGGTTTTGTTTTGGCAGGGACGGCAGCAGTAGCAGTAGTCCCTGAAGCACATATTTCCACCTCTTCATGCACACGTTTCCAGAGCTGATCATCATCACCCACAATGGTGCTCCCTCTGAGGTACTTTTTAGCTGTTACTACCAGCTGATTAGAAATCTAAATGACAGAACAAAAAAGAACCAGTTAAAATGAATGGCATTTATCAGTGACATTTCTATCCACTGATATTCCAATTGGAATTTAGAAGTTGATTTTTGCAGAGGGAATTATATCAGAGAACCCGGAGAAAAAACCTTTGAATCACAGAAGAGAACCAACAAGCAACTCTACTCACACACAACATCAAGCCTGGCAGATCTCCAACCCAGATCTCATTGGTGAGAGACTACCGATGTCAAAGATATGCCACCCATGTTTACCTAGCCACTGTCATTGTTTTAAGAGGGTACTACTTAATAGCCAGTGGCTAACAAACTTGTGGCCCTCCTTCCATTCAATTGGAATTTTGAAGTTGATTTTTGTGGAGGGAGAAAAACCCTTGAAGCACATGAGAGAACCAACTAGAAACTCTACTCTATACAACACCAAACCTGTCTGCACTCTCACCGCTACGCCACCCATGCAGTTATGAGGCAATCAACATTTCTAGCAAATTAAATGATTTATACTGACTGCATACCTTTGAAAACAACAATCCTAGATACCCATTTCTTGCATAGTATCTGGATACTGCATCCATCTGTCTGATGCTGGCCATTAGTCCAGGAAGAGTTGTACTGCATATGGTACTCAGAGGAACCCCAGAGTACAACTGATCCAGGTACTTGCGCAATGATTCAAGGTATCTTACTTTGTCTTTTGTCTCATTCAAGGCATCTGTGATGCTAAAAATTGAATTTTTATTAAGAAATTAGATCTATGCATTCAACAATTTTAGCCAAAAGAATTGGAAAGAATTGCAGCTAGTTCAAGAATACCTGGAATCTATTGCTTTCCATCTTTTCAAGACTTTTGATTTTGCTGTAATCATGACAGCAATGACAGCCTTGCACTCTTTTCCCCTTAACTGGTCAGTAACACTAACAAGAATCTTCTGCCTACGCTTCCACTTGTCTAGCTCACTCAGTGGACCGGCATTGATATCAGGCCTACAGTCAAAGATAAACCATGTGAAGTTGAGTTAGTTTATAGGGCAATCAGAATGACAATTGCGATAACCGAGTTCAATAATTGTTTTATCATTTAAATTATTATTTCTAATCTGTTCTTTATCTGCTTAATAACCCAATAAAGATTAATTGATTGATTGATAGAGGGGCAGTACGAGTCAAACAATAACAAAGAAGTCAGCTCATTTTTTCAGGGAAGCGAGCCATTGTCAAATGCAGCGTTACTGCGCATGAGCAGACCGTTATTTGCAGTAAAATGGCTCTGCACCGTAATGCACATGAGCAGACCGTTATTCGTAGGCAGTTATTTGCAGCTCTCTCAGCCAATTAAAATGACGGAAAAATAATTTGCATGATAACAATAATTATTAGCTTGTTACATTGATTGAGTGGATACATTTCTGATCCTTGATTTCATTGACTGAGTATGACGCAGCATTTATAATACTGCATACATGTACATGGCAAAATGCATTTTGCTGAGAAAAAAAAAACAATAAAAAATTGGTCTTTTGCAAAAGTCCTTTATCTCCCTATTAGTTCACATGCACCAAATAAAGCACATGTACAGGCAGCCCAACCAGGATCAAATAGTTGGACAAAGGACTTTTCTGACTTGCTTCCCACCAATTTTACCAACCCAAAAATGGGTTGCTGACTTATAATTGCACTCCTTATCAACTATAAAAAATTATTGCATACTACAGAAATACATGACATTATGGGTGCAAAGCGCAACTGAAAGTCCTGCAAGATGAACAAGTCATCCTCTCTGGACTTCACTTTTTCACTTGCTTATTAATAACAGTGTGAGTCATAGTAAGGTCAGCCTGGAGCAAGTCTATATACAGACTAGGGGAGGGGTGAGTAGGGTGAGTACACTATACCTGTCCTCATAACCATCCATCAAGATGCCTTCTATTGTCGAAATCCAGTCTAAGACCAAGTTTTCATACTCTTGAAGAATAACAGGATTCACTGCAGCAGCTCTGTTTTGCTTGAAATCAGTATTTACTTGCTGGTCTGGTTTCTTCAATATCTGCTGTGGTGCTATGGTAGCATTAGCATATTCAACAAGTGTGTTGGTATACTTGTCAATTTGATTTAAAAAATGCTGGTGTTCTTCCTCCGTACATTCACCCCAGTCTTTCTGTGCATGAAGCACAGGAGCAAATACACCAGAAAGTAATGAACTGAAGTTAACTAACGGGTTTTCTTTGATTTCTCCACAATAAACTTCCTTCTCGACGCAAGTTGGGTCAATAACACGGTTCACATTGGAGCGAATAAAATACAAACAAATTGCATTTTCATCCATAACGTCTTTGAGCTTTGCACAGGAGCTAGAAACAGTCATTTTCCTTGTAGTAAGACTATTAGGGTCTGGTTTAGGACAAGTAAAAAAAAGCTTTTTGTGTCCTTCAGGAGCCAAGAAGTCATTAATATTGTCAAGTGTGCTTTGTTCAGCCATGAAATCCTCCAACATTGTTGGATTATCCAAAGCTCCAATATGAAAAGTCTCTTGCAGTTTAGTAGCAAACCACCAGTGCCTTTCATCCATTTTGTTAATGGCTTTAATTGTTTTTAACAAGTGGCACTAATATTCATCTATTTCTGATATTGACATGTTTTTTTGGTGCAAATTTCCCTCCATTTTGTTGTCATTTGGTCACCAAGCACCACACAATACTCCCAATACCCCGGATGCATATGCAAATTACCTCACCACAGGAAACCCAAACATAGACCCCTCAACTTTTACTTTTCTTACTTTCATGATCGTGTTTCTGCTGGGATACTATCCCTATATTCAGGTAAGTATGAATATCTATTGTGATTTTGTTAACCAATGGTAAAACGTGAGGATCCCAGGCATGCTGAAAGAATGCGCAGTGTTCTATCATACCGTATTGCGTGTTGATCAGTACGGCTTTGGGTGCGACAATATCCCTAAAGTGCTTTGCGTGTACTGTTGTGCAGAGTTTGCGTGTTCTTAATCTGAAGATTTACACGATGTACCTAAGTAGGTGGTCCTTATCCCTTCCCGTAGATTAAAAAACGAAACAGGCTATTTTTCATCGAAACTCGACAAGACTGACAAGCGAAAACAATTCTTTCACAAGATAAAAACCAAATAACATCAAAAGGTCAAACGCACTTCGTGACGTCATAACAGTTTTTTTGAATGAATATTTCATGCCTAACAGAACTGCCTTTTTTGACGGCTTTTCATAAATCCTATTGCAACACATGTCTGAGTATCCGGTTGCGCATTCAAATCCAGACTGAACTTGATTGAAGAAAAGGTTTAATCCCTTGAACGATGTCGACGGAAGGACCTGTGCGCTACTGTAGACGGGAAGGAACTGAAGGTGGTGGGGCTTTATACTTATTATTATTATTATCGTCATTCAAATGCTATTTTTACTAAAGCCATTCAAGATATTTGAAATATGCCATGTTTTATTGATCAAGGAAGCAAGTAGTACAACGCTTCCACAAGACAAACCAGTTCAGGCCATTCGTTCGCTTATCAGTCATATCATCATGTCAGTCGGCGCCAAATATAAACTTCTTGACGTATTGCAATCTCAGAAATGGAAATACCGAAGACTTTCTGTCTGTCGCTGTATCAATAGAACTCGTCGGATTTGTTGAAGACAGACGCTGGTACTTGTAGAAGCAGCTGCTAACTTCCTGTCTGCGCCAAGAACCCATCATTAAACACTTGCGCTCATCCCGACTGATTTATTATGCGCAAATAATTTGCGTGTTTTGTAAAGTAATTCTTGTCTTGGCGAGTTGTAAATAAAGCGAGAAAAAAACAATTACTTATGACCACTTACGACTTTCTAACGTGAAAAGGAGTTGACAGATGACCTTTTTTAAAGTAGTTTGCGCTACTGAACTGATCCTTCCCAGGAACTTCAAAGATTCAGTTTTTAGTAAAGATACGAGGGACGGGCGGTGATACAGGGATGTGCATGGTTGGATAAGAAAGTTGTTGGTTCAGTGATCGAGTTTTCAATACAAAAGCGTAATTTTGACCTACATGTAGGAAAGAAATCTAAAGGTTAAGTTTTAAAAAATACAAACAATTATCAAACCTCGACATGCTGAAAAAGATAGTGCTTTCTTCATAGAAGTGTCTAGTATAATCAGCTGAACAAATTCATTTACAAAACAAAAATATCGTTACTTTATTATGCATTGTTCGGTGCTCAGATAGGTATTAGGGACAGTATTTTCTATTTAGAGCGGCGGTATTTGCGTAAGGAGACCATGTATGCATGTACGCGTGCGCGTGGTTAGCAGTGTGAGGCGGTTTCATGTACTATCCCTAACGTGTTACACACATTGTATCCGGCGGAAAACCCTCCAAGAAAAAAGCGGGACGGACCGTATGAGGTATAGATCTACGAAGTAGCGGGTCACCGGTGTGTTTTGTGTTGCAGATAACAATAAAGGAAATGGTTGGTTTCGTTTATTGTTGCAGTAGGCATGATAGAAATGCAGCAACACATCTAGAAAAACGCAGAAAAGAAATTTTAGGCTTGGATATCAGTGACTAATCCTTTACGCGTTTTTGTCTACTCGAAAAAGAACATCTTGAAAATAACCGCATAACTTCCGTATTATCTTAACAAGCTAAACCACTTTAAAGGCTGTCCTCTCATAAATATAAACTAGATCTTCATGTCGTTACTTTTGACTATCTGAAGGTAGTCATTCGAAACATATATCGAATATTTTACATCAATTTTATTTGCGAGAAGAGTGTTTTCTATATGATTTTGTTGTCCTCTTTTATATACAGTACAACTGAAAGAGGTATTGGCTTTTGAGTAACAGAATGTAAAAAGTTGTTGATGTAAATTGAATCTCTGACCAAGGGAGATCATCAAACATTCACAACTCATCATTAGGGAATATCTCCCCTACAGACACAGAATTCATCCATATTCACAACAATATTCACGGCAGTCACTTATTTTCTGGTCAATTATTCAAAGAATTACGAAACAAGGAAAGAATTCGGCAAATAGAATGCAAAATACGCTGCTGCAGGAACTCCTTTGAATGTGAACAAGTGCGTGGTTGTAGAACGGAAACGTCTTATCTCATATGACATCATCATCAGTAGCTGTATCATGAAGCATGCTGTTACAAACACTAAAAAGATGCTTGTATACAGCGAATGAACGGCGTGACAAGAACAGTCCTGGAGAGAATTGGATCATAATAAAGAACAGCTGATAAAACTTATACATGAAAACATCCCCTGGCTCTACTTTGGCTAAAATCTTTAGAAACAAATTATATGAGATACATGTTTCGTGAGGATCCCTACCTTAGCACAAGATTCGCGTTCATCATTTTGCCTTTCACTGAGGCGTAACTGTAGAGAAGAGTGTAATTAAATCGATCCTGTTACACTTATTATTAAACAACAAAACAAAGAAATATAACAACAATTAGCTTTGTTATAACAAAATTATCTATAAATATGAATCATTTATTCTTTGAACCACAAAAAAATTGATGAGCCAACAACTGGAAAAAAAAAACGTTTTCTCTGCATTGGAAATGAATCTAAGAGAAGGTATTTTTTAATCCCATTTTGACAAAAAAAAAAGAAAAAAAAAGGTAGTACTGCAGCAGTATAGCAAGTAGTTAGCTGTAGCGATGGCTGTTGTAGAGCAACTAGTCACTGACTGCAGTCAGCGAAAGCGATGGCTGTTGTAGAGCAAGTAGTCACTGACTGTAGTCAGCGGTAGCGATGGCTGTTGTAGAGCAACTAGTCACTGACTGCAGTCATCGGTAGCGATGGCTGTTGTAGAGCAAGTAGTCACTGACTGTAGTCAGCGGTAGCGATGGCTGTTGTAGAGCAACTAGTCACTGACTGTAGTCAGCGGTAGCGATGGCTGTTGTAGAGCAAGTAGTCACTGACTGTAGTCAGCGGTAGCGATGGCTGTTGCGGTATTTTTTCGCTTTTTTTGCCAAACGTTTTTCAAATTTTCATCTTAAGAAAATACGAAACTGACATTTGAGTAGAATGTTATAAAGTCAAGCAGACGTGTTATAGCAGATCTACCAAAATCCATGTGCAAATAAAACTGGACAGATTGTAGATTCCTTGGTTTAATGCGTAGCGCGTTCACAATGCCACGACTGAAGAGGTCCCAAAACCTCAATATAAATAACGACAACACCACAAACATGAAACGAACTTCGAATATTATAAATTACTACATATATATAATAAATGTATATTGTTTATTGGTGAAAATGCTCTTTCAAGATAACTGTATATTTAGTTCATCTTCATCCTTGCCGTTAATGACTACGACGTGATGATACTGCCACTGATTGCTGGCGGTCAACACTTGACTTTACAAGCCGCTAAACTCTGTGTTGAGTTTAGCAGGATGCGAGTCGATTTGTTTGTGATCAATCACAGAAATGTCCATTAAATATCTGACTTACAATATGCTAATTATGGATGCCTGAAGTAGGATCTGTCCTATTTGGTGTTGAGGAGAGTAGAATCGCTTGGTTGTGCTGGCTATTCATGGCAATTAACGGTGCTTACCAGCTAATGGAGTAACGATGGATTTTTAAGATATCGTGCAAGTCTTACGGTAAGTCTAACAAATCGGCAGGTATCAATGCCAACCCACAGGGCTTGTTCACCGTGGTAAATCGTCTTATTTCATCGTGTGAGTCCTCTCTTGTGTCAAAAACAAATTTTTTGCACGATAGAAATTACAGTTTATGGCTGTGTTCGAGATAGTTGGTGTAGCGGCATTTCGCAAGCAGCTTCTTCCAACACAACTGCCGAACAAGTGGTGATAAATTTAATTGCTCATAACAATACCAATTTGCTTTCGTGTTTTAACAACGCGTCAGCTGTCAGACTATTGTATAAACATGGTGGCCATATTAAAATTATTGCTTTTGTTAAGGTCTGAGCTGTTTCCAAAGCTGCTGCATGCTCTATGATTACAAAATAGGGCTAAAAGAAGACAGCTTCGATATCTTTCAAGTATATGGAGCAAATGTTGCCATGGAACAAAGTAGTTTGATGGATACCAGATAATCTGATAGAGAAGTATCATCAATGAATATCTACTAAGAAGATGACATGCCTCCCTACTGAATCAGCAGATAAAACTAGCTAACATCGCAGCTACCGATTAGTTTTGAATGTGGCTCGATGTATGGTCACTTACCACCAAATGATCTCCATGTGAGTATTAACCAAAGATAATAATGGACTTTAACATGACATAGAAGTTCTTATCGGCTTGGAGTAATCCGTGAAGGAAATTAGTTTGATTGCCACTGAAGCATGCCAAACATAGCCTAAAAAGCGAGTTAGCTGGAATCATTTCCGGGTACGAAGTTGGAGAACACACGTATTAACTGTGATAATGGATGAACCCGTGTGCCTATTCTAAAGAGGTAATTGTAAGCGAGAACCCGCTGGGCAACGTGTTAAGCTTAATTGCCTGTCAATTCGGATTGTTTGTGTGAGAAACAGAGAGATGAGTGACACGGTTGCAAATCTATTTAACGACGATACCCGCCCCCAGTGATCGGATTCACGGCCAGTACTCGAGTATTAAAGCGAGCGAGCGAGTGACCATAAGCAAACCATCAAAATAGTGACAAACACTACCTACACTACTTCCATGTCATAAGAAAGAGAGATCAGTAATGATGTTAAAACACAAGTTGAGTCTTGGTCTTACTTTGATCCTTGTAGTTTACGTTTCTGCTGCGCCTGTTGTGATAGAGGATACAAAAAAGAGTAGCAAAAAGAAGGCTCGTGTACCCAGGACGATCATGGCTCTTCCACGACAGAGGCACACTTCTCGACCAAAAGAACCTTGGGAGATCAACCAAAAGATCCTTGCCCTTCAAGGTGTGTGAGAAAATATCCATCGTAATCGATGAATACCATGTGCAGTAGTATCATTACAGGGTTTTCCTGCCCGGCTCCGATTTGAATTGACGATGTTGCATGTAATAAAGTTTAATTGAAGAATTGGTTTGTCACTTTTTTACCGACACAAGTGATATTGCCGCGAGACCTAGATTTAGACGAGAGAGAATTTAATATAAATAGAATGGATGCTTTTTTTCTAGGTAGGCTATTTGATGGTACCCCCTTCTTTCAAGGAGACATCATACTCGACCACAGAACACGAAGCGTTGTACAAGGAGGTTTTTCGCGTCGAAGAAGAGCCGTCAAACGATTGTCAAAATATCGTTGGCCTGGTGGAATCATTCCATACACCATAAGCAAGGATATCGGTAAGTGCACTGCTACGACCTTCCAAGAGTTTTTCGCTCAAGTAGGAAGGTAGACAAAACGCGCAAATGAACACGTAATAACGGCACATCAAAACAAACGGGCTGCACTAAACTGAGTTACTGGTAAACAATCATCCATCCACACGTCAGGCTGTTTTTCGGAGCTTTATTGAGGTTTGTAAAAAATATGGTGATGTGTAATCTAAGTCAAATACCACTGCGACCTTAGGCCAATCTAAGGAGTTCGATATTGGGATCTTAAAGTCAGTGACTGTTGTCACACGGCGGCCCACGCTCAGCCGTATTTACAGAGAGTTTCATGAGTGAATGTTCCATCATCGGTCAATTATTATTTAGCCAGAAGGTTCTTTTTAGCATTACATGTTCGATTTATTCTCCCATAACTATCTATCCCTACCATGGAAACTCAAAGAATATTACAACAAGTATCCCTAAGAGACTCATTTTGATCCAAACTTTTCTCCAACTTTCTTGTAATAGTTTAATAATGTTTTTTTACTCATCGGTCTTGCTTTTGATGAAGGAATTAAGCGTTATGTTTTGGCTTGTGAAGGTATTTAGAAGTGTGCCGATGGCTGTTGTGGTGCGGTAGTTGTCATCAGAGATAGATGGCGTCATTTATAGTAGCATATGAGTGCATATATATGTATATATGTATATATATCCAAAGCGCCTTCAAGACAATAAAGGTTAAACGGGGTTATTGCAACTAGGAATTTGGCACATTATTTGTGGTTCGTATTTCACAAGCCACACTTGCTAATACTTTCTATTGTGGTAACAAACTATTTTCAAAGGCTTTTGATCGAGTTTTCCATTCAGCATTATATTTCAATTTTCGCACAGACTTTTGAAATTTCGCGCTTCGATTTCTTCAATTAGACTCTTGACAATACGGATTTTATTTTTTTGAGTGAAGAAACAAACCATGATATGATGGTTTGGGATGTTATTACGAGATTGGTTAGAAATCTGGGCGGAGCTTTGCTATGGAGCGGTTACTCATAATGGTCTACTCAATACTAAACTATACATATCTGTGTATTACACTATAGCACCAAAAACCAGGAAAGAAATCAAAAAAGGAATACGACACTGGAGAAGAAAAACCTGCCTGCATTTTCGTCACAAAAGATCGAGTGATACAGACTTTATTAAGTTTGTTGACGAACCAGGGTAAGTTGCCAAATCACTACAAATAAACTAGAAAATAGTTACTTTTTGATTGGTAAAAAAAAATCAACTTTCAACTTTAATTTCCTTTTCGAGACTTGTAAAGAAATGCGATTGAAAAGTGAACTTTACAGCGAAAACACAGATTACTTGCAAAAGTATTTTTATTATCTAGATGTTAATCAAATCTTATCTGATTTACTTCGCAAGTACTCAATCTTGAGTTATGAGAGATTTTAAGGCTTAGAATGACCACACAGTTAGTTTTATCTGACATAGAAAGATAGTGCTTTTCCTTATGGATTTCTAGGACTAATTTGCAAAGTCATTAGTGTTTCTGATGAGAAGGCGTGATAAAACCGGAAGCCTACTGACATATATAGTATTAATATGCTCAGCCATGCGTAAATCTTATCACTGAATCGCACTGAAAGAAAGGCATTATTACCGGAAGCGTATTCATTATCAGTGTGACTTGGGTTTCTTCTTTACGGACCGATGGTAAACAAAATTGAAATACATGAAAAGCAAGACACAATAAAAGCATCTTTAAAGAGGACAGCATTGATTTCGCTGGCTGACTAATCACAGGCCTGTTTTAGTTCATGTCTACAAGTCCAATGAAAATCAGTTGGGACACGTAAGAAAACTATGCAAACAACTCTGAGTTGACACAAGAAAAATCAATAATGAAGGAACATTTACCATTCAAGATCAGTCTTGGAAAATAGACAAGTGGTCAAGGAAAATGATCAAGTGAATCAATATGTATTGGTCACTGATTCCATGTTGTAGTAGAGGAAAGAAGTGGTGTGTAGATCCATACCCCCGCCAGCATTTCTATCTTCCTGAGACCTTATCAATGATAATCCATTTCAGGTTAGGATGAGAGTTCATTCCTCTAGTAACTAGAAAACCTGGCGTACTAAATCCTTAACAAGTATAGTCAACTGACGTACAAATCGACGAAGAATTTGTGGCATTTTTATACTGATTATCTAATGGAAGATTGCATTGACATCATAATTACCAGAGTATACATTATTTCGATAAGGCAGGTTTTCATGAAATATCGCCGCAGAGTTTTGGCCGAAAAATACCTAAATTACGATCATGTCAAACGAACCAGAAAAGAGCCACCCTGGTTCCCGTTGCGACAACTTGTACCACTTGCAGTTTTACTTGTTTTTAAATTGTTTCTTCGCCGTAAGAAGACTATTTAATTGAATGGGAAACACTATGCTTCGTTATCCAAAATCAATCAATTATGTTTGGCTTAATGTCTTTTGGTCAACACAAAATGAATTGAGTTCATACTGACGTTGAACGTGCTTGGCATTTTTTACCTGTTAACACAGATTTGATAGACACGTAATGAATCATAACCGATAGCTATCAAACAAACTCATTGGACGGCGATAACATGAGTTAATGGATTTGTCGTTGCAACTCGAAAACTATGATGACGCAAATTTGAATTTAGGAAACGAACAAATCTCCTAGCATTCTTAAACGTAGATGTTGGTAATCAAAACAGCAGAGGGAATAGAAGAAAGAGAAAGGATGAAGAAAAAGAACGTGTTGTTTTCATTGCATTGTATGTTATCAGTGTTACAATTGCAAAGTCAAGCACTTGCATGTTGCAGTGCGGACAGCTGTCAGCCATATGGGCTCTGCCCCCTTCAAGTATATAATTATGTTATGGATAAAGTGTTAACTTTGTGGCTTATAATGCAAACATCCAACAATTTTTAAGGTCGTGTTAATTGTGTTTTTGTTTAGTAAAGGCGGAAAGATAAAAACAATTAGTAAGCAAGCGTGCTTGGTTTGCTTTTTGTGTGCTGTTTGTTTCCATGTTGTGCAACACATTGAATCTGATTCTGTTTGTTTGTTGTAGATGTTGGTCTTACGTTGGACGAGCCGGAGGGATGCAGAAGATCTCGATAGGACCAGGATGTGAGTTTGTGGGTACTGTAATCCATGAGATTGGACATGCTGTAGGGTTTTGGCATGAACAAAGCAGACGAGATCGCGACGAATACATCAAGATCATGCGAGAAAACATTGAGCCAAGTGCAGTGGCACAGTTCAGTAAGTGTTCGGCTAGTGAATGATAAAGGGTACATGCTTCCACGAGAATATCAAAAACAACTCAAATCAAATAAACAAAACTGAGCACGTTTTCCTGTACAAACAGAATAGCAGGTACCTTTCAATCATTACACTCATTAATCTTTCTTTTTTTTCTTCCCAGATAAACTACCAAGCAGGTTTATGGATTCAATGGGATATGCGTACGACTTCAACTCCATTATGCACTATGGATCCAAGTTCTACAGCAAGAATGGAAATAAAACCATTAAGATAAGAAAAATTGGAAGAAGAATAGGAGCAAGAATTGGTCAGAGGAAAGGTCTTTCGTGGATCGACATAGCACAAGTACACGCCATGTACCGCTGTAATGTCATCCCTTCGCACGAATCAGGTAATTTAACGGCAGTTATTGTCATTCTTTTCCATTTGCAAATCTAATCAGGAATACTATCTCCTATACGATTATAAATACATCATATAGACTAACTATACGATTTATTGGTTAACGCCCCTTTGATCTGTGGTGGGTCCTAACGTAGACCAAGAGAAGAGGCGGACAGGGGAATATAAGAAGTCCAAGTTGGGATTGATAATCCATTTTTCTCTCGACAGTGACATGCTTTAATAGTTCAACTGGAGACGGACGAGACTATCGTGGTAAACTGAATTACACTGTGAAAGGCGTGATGTGTCAACCATGGTCACAGCAATGGCCACACCAGCACAATGAAATGAACAATGCAATCAGAGCAGCCAATGACGGTCTTGGTGACCACAGCTACTGCCGCAATCCACGAGGAAGGCGGAGTCGCCCATGGTGTTATACCACCCTGAAGCGAACAGTATGGCAATACTGTGATATCTATATTTGTCGAAGTGCTAAATCAAAACGAGGAACGTAAACCAGCAGTACAGCAAGAAGGGAAAGCGGAATGCTCGTTGCAAAGAAAGGAAGCCAGAGGAAGGAGAAGCACAATATATTGCGGTTTGAAGCCAATTCCTGCACAAGCTTTGGTTAACTCTTATGAATGATCAGATTATTATTATAGTCAACTGGTCAATATGAGCAAATGTTTTTCTGCAAGTCAAACAACGCCTACAAGTATTGTTCATTAAGCATGAACTCCCATCGGGTCATTTGGTCCAAAACCTTCACCTGGTGGAGATATGTTTTTGTTAATACTGCTCTACAACGACTGGCATGGATAAACAGTAATATAAATACAGTGATATGAACACTATATATGGCAAATATGATACGTAATATATAAATCAAGTCAATATTCTGTCCCATTGCGGACTTACTGACTCAATCAGTATATGATTGAGTGCTGTATGCGCTATTTGTTATTTTCAAAGGAATTTCATTAATGTCTAAGAAAAACTGAAGCAAACATAGCGAAACTGTCATCAGCGACCAGAACTAATTCTTTGAACAGAGGCCTGGTGATATCAGTACCATATGTTATCCATAACATTCCACTACTGTGCCTGTTCTTTCGGCCACAATACAAAGATACGACCTTTTCGCATAAAACCGATGACCAACTTGACTCAATTCAGCAAAAGACACAAGCAAGGACTATGATGTCCAAGATAAATACATGAAGTAAGCTAAGTTTCTTAGGAGGTGCGGTGGGGTGCGGTGGGGTGGTCATTTTGTTGACAGGATAATAGTAGTGATGATAGATATTATTGGTTTATTGTGATAGAGAGCATTACACGTTATTATTTAAATGAATATAGTACAAGAAGAATGCTCCAAGGTTAAATACCAGGCAAATGAACTTTATACTAATTTATGTTAATTTATTCAATACAATCGAGTTGTCGATTTGTTCTTGTGTTAGAGTGTAAAAAGGAATATTTTACATAAACTGCTTATTATATTATATAAGGCAGCTTTCAGGGTTTGCACGTTACCATGGTTACGGAATATCAAACCTGACTGAGCTGTCAGTAACTGCCAAATATGGTGTTGACACCAAATATGGTGTTCTATTTGATTTTTATAGGATGATCATTTCCAGGAAAAGCAGAAAGATAAATGAAAGAATTAGTTGTACAAATGTAAAAGAAATATATTTATATAAATAAAGTAATACGAATCTAATATGGAACAATATTTACATGAAAACACCATATATGGTAACACTTAATGAGCTAAGACAGTCGTGTAACCATCGTGCCTTGCAATAACACTGGTCACGTGATAATAAAATATATCTATCTCTGTACTGACTACTATCAGTTGTGACGTATCTATATCGTATTGTAAGCCGAATAGACAAGGTCGTGAGTCTTGTAAATGATGGGAAAGAAAATAGGAAACCTTATCAAAATGTATTTGAATGAATCATATTTATTCCTGAACTGAAAAAATGGTATTCTCGTTAAATACAAAAACGGATAAAAATGCACGTGAGCCCGGTAACCATGAAAACAAAAGGCATATAATCAGTGTTTTGATGCATACTGCCACAGGCCTACATTGATGCTCATCGTTATTATCATTGTTATTCTCAGAGGTGGTCGAGACGAGTACTATGGTAAGATCAATTTAGGATTAGCCTTGGGTTTGCGTGTCTTTGTTAATGACCTAGAGGGGGGTCATTGTCATTGAGATATTAGCGGTGGGGAAATAAACTAATACATCAGATACATCACGTTTCCATTGAGTCTCATGTCACTGTACAAAACTAATAATCATCGTTTATCAATATTAAGATATAATATCAATAACGCGCTGTTAGAAGTATTTGTCTTATTATCGATATCAAATATTAGAACTGAGATTGCGATAATCATTGATTTTATTTACTAAGAATTGTTTATACGACTAGCAATTATGGTTTATTTAAATATTTATGGTAAGATATTTAAATCAACTGTTTCAGGGTAAACATGTACTAAAATGGTAAAAAAATTGAAGATGTTAAATGAATATTTTATGCTTTTATGTTAAAACATTTAGCAATAACCTGTTGTTGGGTCATGAATCAGTTACAACTTATCTATTCCCACATGATCAGTTACCTTCCATCTATTCCCACATGATCAGTTACCTTCCATCTATTCCCACATGATCAGTTACCTTCCATCTATTTCTTTTATCATAGATATAAGATCATAGTAAAGGTCATTGATGCTCAACGATAAACCCCCTAGTTAAATAATAACTTGCTGTTCTATTTTACGAATTAATACCATCTATTTGTTACCTAGTATATCATAGTAAACCTCAGGTTTTTGATGTTCCACACACCCTTCACATGCTTTAGCAACCCTCAACATCATGTGCTCTTGCCACCATCCACTCATCACCTGAAGGCTTATGGGAAGACCACTGCTGTCATAACCAACAGGAAACGTCATACCAGGGATACCTGTTAGATTGCCCAGTGCCATAAACCTTAAATAGAAGACAGTTTCTAATATAAACCACTTTTGTAGCATTTGCCAATAGGTATGCTGCCTGTCTGTCTGTCTAATGCTGTGGTTTGTCATTTATTCTTGGGGGTAGGAGAGAGAAAGGGGTGACTGCATCAGCTGTGGTGTGGTGTGGTGTGGTGTGGTGTGGTGTGGTGTGGTGTGGTGTGGTGTGGTGTGGTGTGGTGTGGTGTGGTGTGGTGTGGTGTGGTGTGGTGTGGTGTGGTGTGGTGTGGTGTGGTGTGGTGTGGTGTGGTGTGGTGTGCATGTGATGCATCATGCATTATTCTTACCTCATCATTTTGCCTATCATCATTGTATTGGCTTCTCCGTGTTTCAGAGCATCTTTAGGAATCTCAGGAACTTTCATTCCCAAACCTATAAAGAAAGTTTATGCCACAAACAATGTAATTTTCTTATTTCAAGCAAATTACCAGTTACGACAGCCATACCTGGGGTAATGATGCACTCTACTTTCTTAAATATCTTCTCCAGGAACACCATTGCCCGAGTTCTTTGTTTTTGTGCCTGTAAAATTTGCTTTTGCTTACTAATCAATTCATAAGAAATGGATGTGGCATGGGCATTGAATGGGATGTTGCATGAGCATTGAATGGGATGTGACATGGAAATTGAATGGGATGTGACATGGGCATTGAATGAAATGTGGCATGGGAATTGAATAGGATGTGGCATGGGAATTGAATGGGGTGTGGCATGGGAATTGAATGGGATGTGACATGGGCATTGAATGGGATGTGACATGGGAATTGAATGGGATGTGACATGGGCATTGAATGGGATGTGACATGGGCATTGAATGGGATGTGACATGGGCATTGAATGGGATGTGACATGGGAAATGAATGAAATGTGACATGGGCATTGAATAGGATGTGACATGGGCATTGAATGGGATGTGACATGGGAAATGAATGAAATGTGACATGGGCATTGAATGGGATGTGACATGGAAATTGAATGGGATGTGACATGGGCATTGAATGAAATGTGGCATGGGAATTGAATAGGATGTGGCATGGGAATTGAATGGGGTGTGGCATGGGAATTGAATGGGATGTGACATGGGCATTGAATGGGATGTGACATGGGAATTGAATGGGATGTGACATGGGCATTGAATGGGATGTGACATGGGCATTGAATGGGATGTGACATGGGCATTGAATGGGATGTGACATGGGAAATGAATGAAATGTGACATGGGCATTGAATAGGATGTGACATGGGCATTGAATGGGATGTGACATGGGAAATGAATGAAATGTGACATGGGCATTGAATGGGATGTGACATGGAAATTGAATGGGATGTGACATGGGCATTGAATGAAATGTGGCATGGGAATTGAATAGGATGTGGCATGGGAATTGAATGGGGTGTGGCATGGAAATTGAATGGGATGTGACATGGGCATTGAATGAAATGTGGCATGGGAATTGAATAGGATGTGGCATGGGAATTGAATAGGATGTGGCATGGGAATTGAATAGGATGTGACATGGGCATTGAATGGGATGTGACATGGGAATTGAATGGGATGTGACATGGGCATTGAATGGGATGTGACATGGGCATTGAATGAAATGTGACATGGGAATTGAATGGGATGTGACATGGGCATTGAATGAAATGTGGCATGGGAATTGAATAGGATGTGGCATGGGAATTGAATGGGATGTGACATGGGCATTGAATGAAATGTGACATGGGAATTGAATAGGATGTGACATGGGAATTGAATGGGATGTGACATGGGCATTGAATAGGATGTGACATGGGAATTGAATGGGATGTGACATGGGCATTGAATGGGGTGTGGCATGGGCATTTAATGGGATGTGCCATGGGCATTGAATGGGATGTGACATGGGCATTGAATGGGATGTGGCATGGTCATTGAATGGGATGTGACATGGGCATTGAATGAAATGTGACATGGGAATTGAATGGGATGTGACATGGAAATTGAACGGGGTGTGGCATGGCCATTTAATGGGATGGTGTAATTTTAGCTCATTTACCTGGAAATAATCTACTCCAGTCAACTGTTGTGCTACGCCAAGAGACAATGCAGTATCTGGATTCTATGGAAAAATAAACAAAGTGAGCAAGCAATGTAACATTCCATGATTAATATTAATTAGTATAAATACAAAGGTGATTATGCAAAATCGCGCGCTCTGATTGGTTTTCTATCTCGGATTATCAGCCGATAATCACCTTTTCGGACAAAATGGCTGTCAGCGTGACCGTCGCGCTTTTAAAAAATAAAATATTTTCACTTTCAATGTTGTTTCCTTCTTTCTTTTTTGAAATAATCACCTTTTTATTTATACTAAAACAATTATTCACCTCAGGCTCAGTGATTATCGATGAATATTTACCTCGCAGCTCGAAGACTCGCCGCTCGGTAAATATTCATCGATAATCACTTCGCCTTCGGCGAATAACTGCTAAATAATATCAATATTAATAATTAAATCTGAGAAACTCATAATGGACTCACCAGCTCGTTAAAGTACTTGTCAAACTTGCTCATCATACCAGAAGCCATTTCTACCAGAATAGTGATGGTATGAGCCACACGTATCTCCTGTCAAACAAACCCATAAGATAAACTGAATGGCTGGACTTTGCAAAAGCAATCAGTCACACAATCAGCATTTTGTTTGCATTTTTTTTTTTTTTTTGTGGTTTCTTTTTAAAGGTTTATCTTTAGTTAATAACTAAAACAAATTGATAGCTCAACCTCCAACTCAGGGATCTTCAAGTTCACAATCTTTGCACCACTAATCTCAAGATACTTCAAAGCTAAAAGAAGATCAAAGTTTTAAAAAGTGAATGCTCAGCAGGCTGAAAAAAGTAAAGCCAGACTGATATTGAATGCAATTGAATCAGAAAGTTCCTGAGTTTGTTCATTACCATTTTTGCACTTTTCAAGTACTTCCCTGTCTGTGTGCTGCAGATGTGAGTTAACAAACAACAATCATTAGCCATGGTTGAACTGAATGACATGAATATAAATTAAGGAAAATAGATGAAAACAATGAGAAGTGGGAACAAGAACTAGTGGGGATAAAGAACAAGATGGGAAAGAAAGACAAGTAGGAATTTGAAAGGTGATTTTTCATTCTTTTTGACTTCTGACTGGTTACACTAAGGTTTAGCAATGCAAATAATTTTCCACAGATTTCTTCAGCTTGATGCTAACCTTAAAGAATTCCCAGTCCACACCAATCTTGATTCCACTCAAGTTTGTATAATTGTCAAACCCATGCAGTGTGACAGGTGGTTGTGTGACACCTATCAAATAACAAAATTCATGTGTTTATGATAGAGTACTTTAGTACTTTGAAAGACAATAAGCTGGAAATGTTATCTTACTGCATGGATCTCTTTCATCTGGTCCAGCAATGTAAGCTGAAAAGCAAGACAACAAATAAACTTGTCAAATGACTCAAGCATCACTGACAGTGGTATTTACTGAATGAGAAAAAGGACCATGATGTAAGTTCCTGCATGAAATGCAAACACTCAAAATATATTTACAGTTCACTTACCATAAACTAGAGCAGCATCATTTACAGAATTGCAAATAGGACCTGCGAAATAATCAGTCTAATTTCACTGCT
This sequence comes from Anthopleura sola, assembly GCA_023349425.1. Taxonomy (NCBI): domain Eukaryota; kingdom Metazoa; phylum Cnidaria; class Anthozoa; order Actiniaria; family Actiniidae; genus Anthopleura; species Anthopleura sola. Next base: position 82,567 of record JALHLI010000011.1, on the reverse strand, counting down.
GCAAGCTATATATTATTACAATATTATATTATGGTCAGTGTATTACCTTGTCTTGACTTCTGATTATACATTTAGGTAAAAGAAAGTTCCATCTACTAACAGCTGATAACCATTTTCAGCTCGTATAGGTGGGCGTACAATGATGAAATATGTTTCAGTTGATATTTTTATTGTTTAAAGGTAGTTATTAAAGAAATGTTTTCACCTGCATGTGTGACAGTATGAGCAGTATGTACTACACCAGCTGTATTGATTCGTCCATATGATGCTGTTAAATAGTATTAGATGAACAGTAAGTATAGAAGCGACCAATGACAGGGTTTATAGTTAAAAACAAAATGTATTATACCTTTGATTCCTACCACACCACACGCCCCTGAAGGCATGCGTATAGATCCTCCACCATCCGTTCCAAGAGCAACAAGACACAATCCTGTTCATGTCAAGTACATGTATGGAGTTACAGTTAATTACAGTTACTTGAACTCAAGAAGAAACCATGGCTATGGTCAGTTTTTAAATGCATGCCAACCAAAATTCACTTTATGCAGTAAGCCACTCAACCTGCATATATACATGACTGGGAACATTCACTACTGACAGATAAGTAAGCTCTGCAGGCCAGTACTAACAAAACAACAAAGAGTAACAGAGTAACAGCCCCCCCTGCTCTGCAATCCCTGATAGTAGACATGTGAAAAAGGGGTTTACAATACCTGATGCAACTGCTGCTGCAGACCCACTTGAACTCCCTCCCGTGTAGTGGTTCACATTGTAAGGGTTTCTTGGTGTATGATGAAGTCTATATGTTATGAATAATGCAGTTATATATAATTATTAATATTACATAATGTAAACTGAAGACAACTTGTTGGATAGAATAAACCAGATTCACCACTTTCCATACATTGGTTAACTAGTCAAACACAAAGTATTCAGAACATTCAGACTGAACTGGGGCAGACCCAGGGGGTGAGTCACTGGTCACCCCCCCCCCCCCCCCTTTCTAAATAAAAAAGGTATTTATAACTGAAAACATTTTAAAATTTCCCTTCAATGATTAAGTTGAAGCTCTCAAATTTAGCTCCTGTCAATTTGAGATGCTATTTTTTCACAATTTCCCCACCTTTTATGGGTTTTCTGTGGTATTGGCACAAGTTATCCTGTAACATCACCCCCATTAAAAAACCTGGATCCACCCCTGTGCATGCTGAGATGCTTATAAGCAAAATGACAATACCTATTCGCATTATTTCCAGTAACTCCTATGCCTATTTCATGCATGTTAGTCATTCCAATGATTATGGCTCCACCATCTCTTAGCTTTTGCACTATTGAGGCATCTGATTCACATTCTTCACTCGACCAGAATGTTGTCCCATTTCGCATATGATATGGAATCTAAAAATGTAAGCCAGAGAAAACTCTGTGAGTCATCAGTGCAATTGCTTGCCATTTATCCCACACCATTGAAAATACAGCCAAACAGAATGCTATAACTAGAACATGTTACGTGATAGAACTGTTTCCTAATTGACTTACCACATCAAATTCTTCTTTTATTCCAACAGGCACCCCATCCAAGAAAGAAAGTGGTTTGTTCTTTTCATATCTTTCAGTAGATGCTTTAGCAAGCTACAAAGGAATGACATCAGGAATGCTTCAGTTTACACAAGCATGCTCATGCTTGATGAAGTGATGAATTCATAGCTTGCCCACTGCATGTATACCAAATAACATACTTTTCTGATCTCATCAACTTTGTATTGAGTAAATATGTTCATCTGGGGTGTTCTTTCTTCAGACTCTTTGATATAATGGATAATATTATCGGCAACATCAACAGGAGTTATTCTTTTGGACCTGCAAGTTTTTCATAATCTATGTGTAAGCTTTGAGCATAATTATCCTTTGAATCTTATATGGAAGACGTAATTGGTTGTCCTTTCTGTGAGTAACGAAATCATTTTTTATTGACATGGAGTATGGTTGGTGTGTGATGCTACATACTGCAACACTTCTCACTGCCGTAATAGCAACCATTAGCACCCCAAAAGACCTGTTGACCAACAGTCAACCTACAATCGACCGACCATCAACCGACAATCCACAAACAGTTGGTTGACAGGTCTTTTGGGGTGCTAATGGTTGCTATTACCCTTCACTGCTGTGGTAATCATGGGGTTTGATCCTGGAACTCACTGCCATATGTGAGGAGAATTGCTTATTATTATTATTATTATTATTGTTATTATTATTATTATTAAATAAAATTATTATTATTATTATTATTATTATTGTTATTATTATTATTATTGTTATTATTATTATTATTATTGTTATTATTATTATTATTGTTATTATTATTATTATTATTACTATTATTATTATTAAATAATTTGTTAGTTGAACAAGATCATGAAGTTATGCATGCATGCAATCATCATTATTTGGTAACAATAACCTGTAAGCCTCTGTCAATTCTGCAATACTCAGGAACTTGAAGGTACTACGTATACTCTTGATTCTTCTAGTGTACATAAAGAAAATAACAACCCAGACAAAATATATGGTAGTTTTTTTAGTAAACCAGTAATATAGGTTCCATAATTTACTGTGTGCATTATAATTATATAACAGCTAAATAAATATTGCATTCTGATTGGTTGGGAGCTCATGCATACAGCATGTGGGCAACACATTCAGTTTCACCATTCCTATCCAAAATAATGGTTTAGATTACAATTTGTATTTTATAAAAGATATAAAAAAACTTGCTTGTTGTGTTTTGTGCAGTTATAATTAAAAGCACTTGGGGATTGGAAAAACACTCAAGAAGTGTTGATGAGCATCATATGCTTAGAACTCCTAATATATCTCTCATGTTTTGCTAAGCTCTGCATGCTTAACGACTGCACATGTTTTTTTTTCCTATTTCTTCAATATACCCCCTCCTACCTTTCAATTTTCAAGTACTTCTCAAATTCAACAGGTCTGTCATCTACTGGTTGGGGATTCCATGTTTCCAAGGGCAAAGGAGTAATGGTTGGGCAATCTGGTATATCAACAGATCTTAGAAGATCCAGTTTAGATTGCCTGGAGATTCATATTAAAAGATTGATATCAACACACAATAATATTATTAGTGTACCGTAATCATGATAACAGATTGTTTTCTTTTATATATGTTAACTTTATAATACCTTATACTATGAGGTCCTAATATATACTTGAACACCTGGATACAGATAATATTAAATTGATCAGAGTACAGTCAGCAATCACTCGATCCACATGCATGTGATCATGCAGTTCAACAAATAAATTCACTTGAATAACATGACACTTGCCGTTATTGAAAGCCACTTCATTATTACCATTGCTTTTCCACTTAACCTTGGAATATTCTAGAAACATAACAAGATGACCATAGAATGAAAGTTTAGCAATTAATTTATTATTACCATGAAAAATATTAATAATAAACCTATATAATTATGTACTAGATAATTATTTTTCTCTGCTTAATAAAAAACTGGTCATTCTGGCTGTGTGTCTAAAACGTGTACACACCTGGACCTGATGTGAGCCATGGTAAGTAATAATATAATTATAAATAATTAATTAGTATAAGATAGATTATTAAATCTTGCATTTTCTTACCAGATCTACCACTTCATAAGAAACACTTTCATCAGGGATTCCAATCCTAGCCAGCTCTTTTATCTGAAATGCTTTAGGTTTTCTTGATCTCCAAAAATATGCCAGTGTTAGTGGCAAAATAAAGACAGCAGCAGCAGTTGCAGCTACCCAATACATCTATAAAGAAAGAAAATATATACACTATCTCATTCAAATCTGTTTGTAGGGAATAAGAGAAATGCAATGGCACACACAAACGAGGCATCCAGGGCAAATGCAAAGAAGCAATATATATGACTTAATTATTATAGGAAATTACAGTATATAACCCTTCACAAAATTTAAGTAATGGAAATTATCGCAACTTAAATTAACACGAATTGAGGGCAAAAAATATGTCCAAATGAAGAAAATTAACGCGAAAGACAAGCCAAAATTTCCATTTAAATAAAATGAAACTCAAATATACATTTCATCTTAAAGTGAAAATGTAGAGCTTGTAGAATAGAAAACGAAAAGATAATTCCCGACAAATACTGAAATGTTATTGTTATTAAGTGACTAGCTGTAAAGTTCAGTTGTAAATAATTTTTTTTTCAAAAGTAGATAACAGATAAGATTGCCAGAAATTCATGTCATGAAAATTAACATTCCACTTTGTTAATGATATGGAAATTAACATTAAAAGAAATTAACATGACTTAAATTAACACAATTTCTTGAAATTAACATTAATTTCATGAAGCGTTAATTTCCTATAATAAGGTATATGATGTCTATGCAAAGTATATACACCTATTCTGTCTTTCTTGCTTACATTCAGGAACACAAAAATTTTGAAATTAATAAAAAACACTGTAAATTTGTTTATTTGGCCCTGCTGGATGCCTCGTATTCCTGTAACTTGCCCAGGCCAGCTGTGCACCATTTTGGACTTAGGTCCACCAGCATTTTGGGAAACTGCACATCTCAGTTGCAAATTAAAACCAGTTGTACCATAAGGAAACAGGGTAAGTAAAATGAGAGAAGTACAATGAATATTCCTTATTTTTTTCATTATAAACCATTGATATCAATGATTTGAATAAAGATTTCATCTAAAAATCTTACAGGCTTGAACACAGCCCACTAAATGAAAGCATTGCAGCTTGATTGTCCTTGCAGTATTTCAATATTTTAGACTGAGCTTAGAACTGAAAATGGGAATGGAAGAGTGAACAAACTTAGTGATAAGATATAAGCTAGCTTATGTCTATGATTCACACTTGTCCATTATTGATGCCACGTTTTACATTGATGAATGGCTTACAGGAAATACTTATGTTCTTTTCACTATCTATCTACATATATATATAGTGAACACATGAACAGTAGTACATCTACAGCACCCTATCAGTCTAGTAGTAGTACTAGTGATAAATTTCCACAAGATAAATGGCTGTCTAGATCTGTTGCATTCAAAATTATTCATTATTAACTGGTCAGCTGTGCCGGTTCATAGATTCTTATTGTATAAATCCACAGTATAAGTACAGTTAAATTCAAAAATTCAATGACAATATATTCATTTTAATTCTAGGAAGAGGAAAACGAGTACCATCTTACCTTGCTTTTTGGTATGTGTACAGGGAATAACCCTTGTATATAAACGGTCAACTTCAACTGCCATACAATATTACCGCCAAAACAAAGGTTACACAGGTAGCCCATGCACCATAAATATAGTTTTACATACAACTGGGCTGAGTACTTTTAGTTTTTGATATAAAAACGTGATGATACTCGTGGCAAAAATGCACGTTTTTATATCAAAAACTTGTTTTGATGAAAAAAGCCCGTGCATGTATGCGAATACAATAAAAATGGTCATACTTTTGCGCGTCGTGCTGTAAGGGTCATGATCAGCAGTAGATAGATAGATAGACTATAGCTACTAGCTGTGTAAAAAAACAATATTGAAAAAACTAATTATCATATCCATCAATCCATTATATGTTGATAAGTTAAGTTCCATTCAACTTCCGTCATGCTCAGTCCAGGCGCCGCCATCGCCAGACAAAACAACTTAATTAATCAAGCAGGATCAGTGATCAAGAGAAAAACCAAACGCCAAAAATCGTTTAACAAGCTTGTCATTCTTTAAATTTTAAATAAATAAATTAGAAATACTCCAGCCAACCTCTTTTTATTACTTGTTTTAAATTCGCGTGATGAGTCGATAGCTTCCTTTTTAAAGATATAATATATTTCTCCAAACAAAGCACATTCCCATCATACAATGCGCGACGTCGCGAGTCCACATTACAGGCTAAAAACGAATCATTGCGATAATTTTTTGCTACATAATGAAGGAAATACTCTTTTGTTCAATAACAAAATACCTTCTACTCCATAATATTCGACTATAATATTCGTTTGCTATTCGTGAAAAATAACCCCTTGGGGCTTTCATGGGGTACAAAATAATGTTCCCTATAAGAACAATGGTGTGCGTGCGCAAGACATTGTTAGACGTGACGTCATGGTGTCGAATCTGTCATTCAAACACGTGGTGTGCAGTACTGCGCGATTATAGATGGATACCCAGCATTGAGTAAGCTTTTGACCGACTGACCAGCAGATCTATACTTTTGAAAAGACCGTACAACACTACGACGTCAACAGGTCTAGAACCCAGTGTATGAGCACGTGTGAACCTGAGAAGTGGTCTTTAAAGCTTGTAACGTATATTCCTACACAGAAATGGTATCTTAAATGGACTTGGGCGCAGTGAATGGCGCTGGCTTTGTAACCAATGTTGGCGAATGGTCGGACCAGGCCGACTCTCTTTCCCAACAACAGCTCAAATTCTTCCAACTCAGAATCCTCGAATTCTAGTTTCCAATTTGCCCAGACCTCGGAGAGATTTGCTCCGATTCCGGATCCACACAAGAATGGACTTGATCACCAACTAAAAAGTAACGATCGCAATATTTTGGATGAAATAGACGAGTTCACCGAGGGCTCAAACCGCCAGACGAACTCGACTATAAATAACAATAATAAATCGAATTTTTGGCCCAACAAAATGGCGGCTACGAATGCTAGCGGTCCCAATCAACCACTATCAAATACAAACGGTTTTCCGTTGTCAATGGCCAGTAGTTCAGGGATGCCGAATAAAGCCGGAACGCCATCGTTGAATATATCACCGTCTGTACATAATAATGAAGTGACTAACATGTTGGATCAAGCCACTGGAAACATTTCGAATCCTACTTCTGCTAGTATGAATATGATATCTGGAGGAGCATCGAACTCTAGTCTGCCTTCATCAACTCAATATAATCTATTCAGTTCAAGACAGGAACTACTACTGCACGGTTTTCAGGCCGGATCTCGTTCTAGTAATGCTGGTCATGAAATCTCCAATCCCACAATGCGTGGTGCGCCGAACGCTTCTGAACAATATGGCTCACCTCAACAAAGATCTTACATCTCTGCTTCAAATGAATCCCAAATACGAGGCTTAAATCGACAGACTCCGAGTCCCTTTTCCTCAAATTATTTTCCCCAAGAGTCACACAACACTCAATCTGGTTCTAGAGTCGCTAGTTCGCAGTCAGAAGACAGAACTTTGAGTTCGGGTGAACACTTTCAATGGCAACAACCACCACATCGCTACCAAACGAGCCATTCTTCTAACCCTTCGCCTGGTCAGTCTTTAAGTCGTAGTCCAATGCAGGTAAGTGTTCTAAACCTACACTGAACCATAAACAATATTTAAGACTTTGATAGTATTCTATTTTTGACCAACCGGTGAACATTATAAGCAGGAAAGAAAAATACTCGAGGCAATCCGCAGACATACGTTTGAAATATTTATCATTTTGGTGAACGGCGAAAATGGCGGCTTCGAAGCGTTAAGGAGAGATCATGTTTCACCGTTCTTTTATGGAATATATCAAGTATAGTAAAGATAGATTTCTTTGGGGAATAAGGTTGAACCAAAATGAAAATGAATGGTTATTTTGTGAGGCATTTGAAGGGTAAGATGAGGCTAGGTTTTTCCAAGTTTGTGTAGCACCTGGGATATGTGTGGTGGTGTGCGCAGACGTCTGTTAACGAATCTACATTCAGACACGAACACTTTACAGGCTTCCCGCGGATTTGTTTCAATTTTTATTGTTGACCTTTTTAAACAGTATCCAAATATGATAAGGTGGATTTAACTATTTAGGTATTATCTAATACAATGATCCAAACATTGAACTTAGAATCATGTCTAGTCCATCTAATTGTCTACATAAGTAGATCGGAGATCTCTTACGTCTTGCTATGTATTGTTGATGAACTAGTCATTCTGACACAGTCAATATATTGTCAAATCCTAAGTCAATAATAATTGCCTGTCTTACTATAATCTTTCAAATCAAGGAACACCATGCATGGTAGTAGTAGATGGTAGAAGTGTAAAAAACTATATTGCTTCAGCATCAGTAATCACTTCTGTATTTAGCATATTCATAAAAACACGTTTTACTGTTTTATGCATTAATTTTGTACACGATTGTACAAAAATAGTAAAAAATATTGTTGTTTCAAATGTATGATAAATCAGTTAAAATTCTGTTAGTTTAAAAGTTAATGAACTTTGTAAAGTCCATGTATTGCAAGGTTTCTTGAAAACAATATCAAGGTAGCATTTTGTGTAAAAAAGAAAATTACATTGAAATTATTGAACTGAACATTTTACAGACTCTAGACGCAAGCAAAATAACAGCTCCATTCTTAATAAAGACAGCTTTAATATCTTCTCTGAAAATTTAGCATTGTACAGCATATGATATGATCATGATTGTAGAATGAAGTTCAACAGATTGATGGATTATGGATTCTGCTAAGAAAATACAATTAATTGAAATATGAATACGAGATAGTATTATGAGTGATCAATATTTTGATGTGTAATTTTACTCCACACAGCAACCAAGCATGCCTCCTCGCCAGCCGCCACCATACATGATGTCACAACAGCCATCTCAACAACAGCAATACATGATACAATCCCAGATGAAACCAAACACAATGATGCCTCAAGTACAGCAGTATTATGGTGGTATGGGAATGAGTGGTATGGTAGGACATGGGGCCATGCAGCGACAGCAAGGAATGACTGGCAATACAATGCAAAAACCACAACCAGACTACAGTTCATATCAACAACAGCACTATCAACATTATTCACAAGTATGTTTAGTCACTTTTACTTAGTAATCAAATGTAGTTGTATCCATGAAATGTAGGTAATTATCACAGATTTTTATAAAAGTATTGATTACTTGAATTAAGGGAAAGGCATATTCCTAGGACATGCAAACCAGACACTGGTGGTTTAAGCTAGACAATAGAATACCATTCAGATAATAGTGATGTTTTATAAATTATTACACTGGTTTAACAGGTGTTACAAGTTTTGTCCTTTCCAAATTCATTGGTCTTGAACTATATGAGATGAAAAAAATATGTTTCTTAACATTGCACCAAATTTCAGCACATATTTATCTTTTATACTTTATCAATTCTATTTACTTTATGGTGCATCTTATAGAAATTTGTAAATCTTGTAGATTTACAAATTATTTCACAAAAGAAGACAATTTCAAAATTTCAGAAACTTAAACCAGCAACTTTCTACACTGTATTAGCTAATGAAAGGTTTGCTGTAGTACCCTATCTGTTGAAAGGTTTGCTGTAGTACCCTATCTGTTGAAAGGTTTGCTGTAGTACCCTATCTGTTGAAAGGTTTGCTGTAGTACCCTATCTGTTGAAAGGTTTGCTGTAGTACCCTATCTGTTGAAAGGTTTGCTGTAGTAGGTACCCTATCTGTTGAAAGGTTTGCTGTAGTACCCTATCTGTTGAAAGGTTTGCTGTAGTACCCTATCTGTTGAAAGGTTTGCTGTAGTACCCTATCTGTTGAAAGGTTTGCTGTAGTACCCTATCTGTTGAAAGGTTTGCTGTAGTAGGTACCCTATCTGTTGAAAGGTTTGCTGTAGTACCCTATCTGTTGAAAGGTTTGCTGTAGTAGGTACCCTCTCTGTTGAAAGGTTTGCTGTAGTACCCTATCTGTTGAAAGGTTTGCTGTAGTACCCTATCTGTTGAAAGGTTTGCTGTAGTAGGTACCCTATCTGTTGAAAGGTTTGCTGTAGTAGGTACCCTATCTGTTGAAAGGTTTGCTGTAGTAGGTACCCTCTCTGTTGAAAGGTTTGCTGTAGTAGGTACCCTCTCTGTTGAAAGGTTTGCTGTAGTACCCTATCTGTTGAAAGGTTTGCTGTAGTAGGTACCCTATCTGTTGAAAGGTTTGCTGTAGTAGGTACCCTATCTGTTGAAAGGTTTGTAAAATTTACTAATATTGTGTTCTTACTATTTTAGCAACCACATGGCCAGTTTCCATCACAAATGCCACCATACATGCAGTCTAGACAGCAGCAGCAGCAGCAGTCATTGTCACAGACCCCATCCAACCTATCGAGAATGATGTCATCCCATCAACCTATCCTACCTAAACCATCATCTGACATGTATGGACCAGCAATGGCTTCATCTAGATACCCTAATAACATGGCAGCAGACTCCTCAATGGTAACTTATCTACTGCTTCAATATCTATAAATTGTTGTTTCTAATTATCACAATATTCTCTACATGTTTTTTCTGTTGTTTCTTATAACTTTTTCTATAAAGTTTTGATTGATAGTTAGATTTTTAAGATTAATAAAAGAAAGTAAGTAAAGTATGTAGGAAGGGTCCAATTGTGTATGAATGTGAATCTAATTTACACCAATTCATTTAGGAATTTCCTGGTCAAGTAATGAATGAACACGTCCAGCAACAGTCTCAGCACAGAACACAACAGTCCTACCCCAGTCCAGGAGGCATGGCACCTTCAGATACACCAGGACGACCTGTTCTGCAACGAGCTGGATACTACCCTGGTTATCCTAGTTCACCATCACCTAACATTACTATGGGTTCTCCTTTGAGAAATCTACCCGAAGGTAAAGAAATACACATAGTTTTCTATCAAATTAATGGTGATGGCATAGATATTTTCAACTTTATGGTATGAAAATATTTCAAACATGCTATGCACTGATTGAGACAAAAGGTAATTAAAACACAATTTAATGGGTAATAGGCTACCAGTTGCTAGTTGTGATTACTGGCCAATTTAGTTTTAGCTCAGTCATACCTCAGTGTTACAAATGACCAGCAAAGCAAAGATTTGACCAGAAAAGTTCCAATCCTAGCCAGACATTGTTCAATGACTGTAACGGCAGTGAACATTAACTTGTTTGTGTAACATGCTTGACTTTATTATCCCTATCACTTTCAATGTATTACAAATTCAGCATCTTGTTTTTTGAAGAAACTTTATACAATCTTAACTTTACTTTTTATTCTAGTCTAGCTTCTAGCTGTTCACAAACTGTAACAAGGATTAATAGACTATGTATTAGCTTAGAAATTGGATGCAAGGCTAAAAATAAGTAAAAATTTAAAATTTGTCAGCCCTTATTGCTGCTCTCACATTGTTCCAATGACAATTATGCATGCATAACTCTCCTAGTCACTGCCCAGTCCCTAATGAACCTGGCACTAGCTACTTTGGCCATGCATGACAATGTCCAGTCATTTTTTTAAGCCCTGACTTTAGTGTATTGCTCATTAACGTGTTAATCCCACAGAGGGTATAGCAGTGAACCATGTCTTTCTTTCTTTATATATAGTTAGATGCATAGCACACTAGTTAGATACCAAAGTGCTAAGTAAACCAATGCAAATCTTTCCAGCAGTGTTACATTAAACATAATGTGTATCACTTCTTTGGGATTTGCAAGAGAAAACTATGGTGCATGGTTTGAGACATTGATCTTTCTTAGGCAGATCAATGTTATAGGCATTGCATACATTGTTATATAACCGGACTGATCTTCCCCCTCCCTGAATGCATTTATAAAAGTTTGTGGTCCAAATAATTTCTCCTAGGATATCCTCCTTCCACTCCTAATGCTGGTCCTCTTTCTGGACCACATCCTGGCACATCATCTTTTCCAAACACTCCACCACCTTCATCAGGGATGCCACTTTTCTCTAGTACCACATCAATGTCATCACATGGTGGGGCTGCCGCTGCGGCAGCAGCAGCTGTAATGGCAGCAGCCAGCTCCTTCCCACGGTATCCAGGTGTTGGACAATCTTCAGCTGACCAGAGTTCCCATGGTTATAGTGGGACACATGATGGAATGCCTAGCACTAGAGGACAGATGGGTGTTGTACCGTCACCAAGGTCTGGAACACCTAGCTTACCTCCCTCTGGTTTACCAACAATAGAAAGTTCAGCTGGTGGCAATGGTGTTGAAACTGGTATGTATGTATACTAGGAGAACCTTCTATATTATGCCCTCTACAAGTCAAATTCTTTAGTTTAATCTTGCTGTCTTTTTTTCTTTTTTTCAGGTCTTGTTCCATCACCAACACTAAATATGTTGCCAACAGCAGAAGATGTTGAAGCAATGATTCAGTCCATGAGATCAGAAGATCTGAGTGAAAATTCACCATCTTCACCAAGTTGTCCAACCACTGTGACAGCATCACCATGTATAACAACAAGTCAGTCATCACAGCAGCCAACATACACAAACTCTTCAGGTATTAATGCACTCTTGTTTAACTGGAATTGGATGTACCATATAGAGGCAATAAGGGACTGGTCATAAAGTGAAGGGGTATCAAAGGGTATTTGGCTGGAGAGTGTCCATTGCCTGGCCAAAGGGTATTTGGCTGGAGAGTGTCCATTGCCTGGCCAAAGGGTATTTGGCAGGAGAGTGTCCATTGCCTGGCCAAAGGGTATTTGGCAGGAGAGTGTCCATTGCCTGGCCAAAGGGTATTTGGCTGGAGAGTGTCCATTGCCTGGCCAAAGGGTATTTGGCAGGAGAGTGTCCATTGCCTGGCCAAAGGGTATTTGGTAGGAGAGTGTCCATTGCCTGGCCAAAGGGTATTTGGCTGGAGAGTGTCCATTGCCTGGCCAAAGGGTATTTGGCAGGAGAGTGTCCATTGCCTGGCCAAAGGGTATTTGGCAGGAGAGTGTCCATTGCCTGGCCAAAGGGTATTTGGCTGGAGAGTGTCCACTGCCTTTTAGTCCTGATGCCCTCTGTCAGACCATGACCATGTCCATGTTATTTGTTTCTTTCAGAGGTGAATAACACAAGTGAATCTCAAGGTACAGCAACATCATCTCCTTCTCAGAATGTAACGCCACACCCAACAACGAACAACACTTCACCTCTGTCATCATTTTCTGAAGAGTTTCCTGCCGTACCTTCACCTGAAGTGTCAATCTCATCATCATTTGGTGATGACGATGATGGAATGAATGTTCCTGTTGATGACATCACACCTACGCTAGGCCAATCACCTGGTTCAGCAGTAAGTTACCATGGTTACTGTATGCAGTGTTTATCCTGCTGTCTTTGTACTAAAATAAAGGTTATTTTTACCACAGGCACAAAAACAACCATCAAAACCGAGTTTACAACATAGCAAGGTAACATTTAATAAGAGTATCTTTAGGGGACAATTAATCCAGAGATTGGTTTTGGCTATAGTATACTCACCTCTGGGGTCTTTGGTTCAATTCCTGGACTTGACAAAACGTGGTCAGTGTCTATCACTTGATTTAAGGGTTTTTCTCCTGGTGTCATCCCTCTGCAAAACTCAACATGCCACTTGTATCATCCAAGACATTGTTTCAGGTTTCAATACTCATTGAAGTTTTTTATTGGTCTTTTCCAATGAATATAATGTGAATCCTGTTTATGTTATTGCAGTACTCACAGCTATACGAGATATCAGATAACCCAGAGAGAAAAGAGTTTTTGGATAAATATGCAGCATTCATGGACAGTACAGGTAAATCACCACAGCATCATCACCTCTAATGACTTTTTTCTGCCTTTATTAAAATTTAGAAAATACATATTAAACTACAATACATTTTTGCCAAAAAAATTTATTTCAATTTTTAAAATTCTTTCAAATTTCTCCAGGTAACAATATTTTTTTTCTTAACAATTTCTTTTGTGCTATATAGTATTCAATCTTTTCATACTACTGTCGTACCATTTATATCTATCTACCTATATTAATGACTTCTTCAAAGCTCAAATGTTAATGTTGTTACAATAGGAAACCCAGTGAAGCAAGTCCCATTGATTGATAACAAACCACTAGATATATTCAAGTTGTACAAGGTTATCAAGCAGTATGGTGGCCTGCAAGAGGTAAGGAGGTGCTTATGTAGGTTATTAAAGGCCCCGACAAATGGTCCAATGTTTTGACCCAACCATGCATGGCAAACCGTCTCAAGTGTTGAATCAAATAGTGGGGCCGTTTGTCAGGGCCTCTAATTGGCAGCATTAGGATGGAAATTAGCTGGTAATTATGGTTCAGTCTCCTCGTTGTCTACTGTTCCTGTATAAAGGTCCAACTCTTCTGATAATCTATGACAACAAATAAACGTAAATGAAGTCATTGATTGATGTGATTTTTTCTCTTTCAGGTCGTTAAAAGAAAGTTGTGGGACAAAGTAATGAGTGTTCTAGACATCTCCCAAGTACAACAGCCATCGTGGTCAAGCCATATACGTAACCATTATACTCGTTATCTACTGGCTTATGAAATGACAGAAGTGGCCAGCCATAACTCTATGGATAACCTACTAGAAGACACAGGAATCCCACCACCAAACGCTACTGTCACGTGCTCAGAAGCTATCTTTCCTTCTGTTACTGTATCGTCAAACCAGTCTGGCAGTAGTAGTAGTAGTACGTATCCAACAGGTTACAACCCCATGACTAATGGTCCACAGGGCCATAATAATTATAATTATCGTCAAAATGATGGCTATTCCGACACTCCTTACGACAACAGTAAGTTCTACCAATCTGGTATGGATTCTCGCCCACCAATGGCACAACCCAACAACTCATTCAATGTACAACCTTACTCATATAATAACGAGAGGACTAGTTATCCTAATTACAATCGATCCTATCCTTCCCATCCTGCATCATCTATGCAGTACCCAGGATCTGCAGCTCTAACACAGCTTCTGCAGCAAAGAAGCCAGCAGACGTCATCCATGCAAGGTTATGGCCAGCATCCATTAACACAGCGCCGTCCAATGGGGGGACAGCCTCAGATGAACCTAAGTCAACAAGACCAAGTGAATGCCATGTGGGGCTCTCAGTATAATGCAGCTGCAGAACCTGAACATATGTTTGATTACCCACCAAATGGGCCTCCAACACAGAGTATGCGACCTTCTATGTCTCAAAATCAGTATCCTCAGACACCGGGATATAATTCATTCTCCAGTCGACCTCCAGCACCATATCCACAAGCACCCCAACAGTATAACCAAGGTTCCCAATCACATGGATCACCTTCACCTTCACTTCCAAGACAACCTATGACACAAACACAGCAACAACAACAACAACAGCAACAACAACAACAACAGTCACAACATTCTTCACAAAAACCAAAGTTTCAACTTCACCATACGAAAAGGGAGATCTACTTTCCTCCTGATGCTGTGGAATCCACCAAACCAGTCTTCACCAAGAAAAGAAAGTTAACATCAAGAGATCTAGGTAAGTCAGATATATTGATGAACCTTGTACACACGTCGGCTACAGTAGGGACCTTCATTTTACGTAGATAGGAAGATATCTCCTTTCATAAGCTGCTTTACCTCTGTTATAAAGTTTAATATACTGTATTAATAAGTAATATAACATTATTGACTGGTTTCAGGTCCCGTTGAGGCATGGCGCGTCATGATGTCACTAAAATCAGGATTGCTGTCCGAAACAACCTGGGCGCTAGATACGTTAAACATCCTGTTGTACGACGATCACACAGTTGGTTACTTTTTGCTGTCCCATCTGCCTGGATTGTTAGACAATTTACTCGATCATTTTCGCCGATATCTGTTTGAGATATTTGGACCGTTTTGGGGAAAAGATGTTCACAGTCAACTGGTGTGTCCAGTAAAAACAGAAAGTGGACAAGAGGAATGTAGGAAGACTAAAAAGAATGACGAGAATGATGAAAAACTAGAGAAGGATGTGTGTAGAAGTTTGACGGCATTTATCGCTGCATCGGCGATCGCTGATGATGATGAAACGACATGTGATGGTGATGATTCGTTTTGTGGCCGCACGAGTACCTTCATTCATATACAGACTCACTTAGGAACTGCCGTAAGTCCAAAACGACCGAAACTTTTTACATTAACTACCGAAGAAAAAGAAGAACTTTCACTCACGAAACAAGATGACGAAACATGTTGTAAGTTAAAACATTCTGAGTGTGACTCGTCAAACGAGTGCAAACAGACAGTCGCTTGTCATATCAAACAAGAACATCTAGATTCTTCTCATGCGATTAAATGTTGTACGGAAAAAGCAGAAATCAAAACCGAGAATTGTTTTACAAACTCCCAAACAAACGAATGGGATTTTGATTCAGATTCGGATTCGAGTTCTGATCTTGACGAGGAATCTACGAAAGGTTTGTCTGCAAAGACCGAGAAAAACGATCAATGTATATCATCTATGGAAGACTTCACAGCCAAGCTAAAGAAGGAACTAGACCTTGATATTGACTCGTTACAAGAAGAGTCCGAGACTAACTCTTATGTCAAGTCTATTATCGAAACAAAAGTTGAACGAAGTAAAAACAGCTCTGTTATCGAGGAAGAATCAATCCGTCAGGAAGATGCACCACTTAGTTTAAGAACCGAGTCAGATGATGCGATATCCAGGCGGTGTGTGTGTGTATCAAATATCCTACGTGGACTATCCTTTGTACCTGGAAACGATGTTGAAATGTTTAAACATTCTGGATTACTCTTAATTCTCGGTAAGCTCCTTCTACTATGCCATAAACATGCCAAGCGTGTTTCGTACAGGCATTCCTACATGCAGGATGAAGTTGAACTTGATACACCCACAGATGATCGAGATGATTGGTGGTGGCATTCCTTAGAGGTGCTACGTGAAAATGCTTTAGTCATCCTCTCAAACATCGCAGGCCAATTAGACTTGACCGTCTGCCCCAAGACCATAAGCACACCGATATTAGATGGATTACTCCACTGGTTTGTGTGCCGATCAGCAGAAGCGATTGACCCGATGCCGACAGCTACTTTTGGTACATCGTTATCTGCTCAACAACTGGTGCTGGAGGCGTTAGCTAAGATGAGTATTCTTGGTGGTAACGCAGAGCTCATTCTATCAATGCCTCCGCCACCTCTTCTGGAAGCTTTGTATGCAACACTAGTTCGTCTTCTTGGACAGCGTGACAATCCAGTCACACGAGAACTGACTCTTGTGGTGTTGTCTAATTTATCACAGAGTGATAACGGATTTGCCTGTCTTGTGGAAAAGAAACAGTGCATTGCGATGCTGTTGCAGTTTATTGAAGACGCTGCAAACTCTATCAATGCATATTCCTCAGGTGGTTCTCTGGCTCAGGCTGGATTTCATTCAGAGGATTTCTGTGGTACTAGTGTTGATATGTTGCGTCGTGCTGCCTCCTCATTGGTTTGTCTAGCAAGATGTAAGCCAATCAGATCGTTGTTCCTGCCGTACCAAGAACGTTTGCTAATGCTTACCACTTTAAAACTGTTAGAGAGAATGATTGGATCTCAGCTGGCCGAAGTGCTGTACTATTTATCCAGATGATCGTGGCTGTTACCCAGGCCATCAACTTGACACCAAGTTGTACTGACAGTTGAGTGGTTTGGTCGCCAAGGCCGGTAAGGTTGTTATGGTTACGGTAAATAAAACGGACAATGTCTCAGAAATAAAGTAGGTTCTCGCCGCATGCATTTTCATGAATTTTTGTACAAATCACTTGAATAAATGCCCTGAAAATTCAAAACGATGAAAAACAACAAAACTGAGTAAAATTTAGTTATTTTTTACTACTATTAATTCCTGTGTCCGACTAGCGGCAAAGCCGTCCTACGTATCTTTGAGTGGCGGCTCTCGACGATCAATGAAATGAGATCTGTATACTTATCGTTGTTTAGATTTTTCCACTCAAATCCTCCTTTCTTTTTTTTTTTTTTTTTTTTTTTTCAATAAAGTCAGGTTCATTTTGCTTTTTCTTTTTTCGGGAATCCAAAGATTCCAACTACGGCCATCTCAGAAGGTAAGATAAGCCATGGGGTAGGGGGACAGTCTTAAAGTATTAGTAATAGGGTCAAACCCACGTGACGTATAGCTCTTGTTTCATTGGTCAATCCAGTTCACCACGTACGTCATCAATAAGTCGTCCCTTGTGTTTGTGTGTGTCTGTAACGAACGTAGTAGAATATTATGTGTAAATATCTAGAATATAAAGATTTCTGTAAAGTCTTTTATAGAAGCAAACAAAGAAATAGTCACGTAAAAAAATACCCAAGAAAAAAGCGATATTAATAAGGTTTTGTTATGGGCTGTTTCTCCGATTGTACAGGGTTTTTTGCACCCACTTTTGCTTGCTCGGAAAATAGTATAGACTAAGAACATAGAAGATTTAATAGAAATGTAGAGATTATGTATAATAAAAGAAAAATAGTTGGAATAAACGAATCTTTGAAGTAATATTAGTTTTGCTTTGTTCTATAAATAAAATATGATAAGTACGAACTGTTTAGAGACGAATAAACGTCATTTATTTCTTGGATTATAGTGAGCCAAGTCATCAATAATGTTTTCTACACAGGTAGCCCAGTGCATTCTCGATTGTACGCTAAATAATGTTCATTTCTATTCTAGATGCTACTGCATGTGGTGGGGGAGGGGGACCCATGCAAGGCGGCTTATATACAATCAAGCTGTTTTCACAACATCTTATTGTAGAAACCTCTATTGCTATCAGACTTGAAGGATTGCATTTCCCTTTGGGTTATTGTAACGTTATAAAGAAGGCATTCCCTTGTGATCATGTGATAGCAGTAAGCCTTGCACCCAGTGACATAGCGGATACAATAATGTGCGCACATGGTTTGGCTGACTGATGGGTATGATTGAACCAGTCCACTAAATGGAACCACAGCATTTTCTACCAGAACGAAAGATCCGCTGAGTTGCTCTGTGGAACAAAAATAAGTATGCTAAGTAGCTATTGCAAAAGATGTTGAGTGGCGATCTGTGATTGCACGACAGAAAGGAACTGTGGACAATGATAATTTCTTCATATTCATTTCTTAAATACTTCAGTTCACAATATGCCTGCACCATTAGATGAAGACCTAATTAGTACTGTTGAGGTATATTTGATAAATGAATATAAAGAAATGCTTATTATTCCTAAGGTCCTTTCGGTCATGCAATCACAGATCGCCATTCGCCCCCTCATCTTTTTTTTGAAAAAGCTATACAACACCATTCCACATAAGGGAAGCACACCCCTCCCCTGTTGGGGAAGTACTGTGGGGTGATGGTTAGAATGAACTGTACACTGACTGCCAACCCCTCCCCTGGTGGAGAAATGCTGTGGGGTGATGGTTAGAATGAACTGTACACTGACTGCCAACCCCTCCCCTGGTGGGGAAGTACTGTGGGGTGATGGTTAGAATGGACTGTACACTGACTGCCAACCCCTCCCCTGGTGGGGAAGTACTGTGGGGTGATGGTTAGAATGAACTGTACACTGACTGCCAACCCCTCCCCTGGTGGGGAAGTGCTGTGGGGTGATGGTTTGAATGGACTGTACACTGACTGCCAACCCCTCCCCTGGTGGGGAAGTGCTTTGGGGTGATGGTTAGAATGAACTGTACACTGACTGCCAACCCCTCCCCTGGTGGGGAAGTACTGTGGGGTGATGGTTAGAATGGACTGTACACTGACTGCCAACCCCTCCCCTGGTGGGGAAGTACTGTGGGGTGATGGTTAGAATGAACTGTACACTGACTGCCAACCCCTCCCCTGGTGGGGAAGTACTGTGGGGTGATGGTTAGAATGAACTGTACACTGACTGCCAACCCCTCCCCTGGTGGGGAAGTACTGTGGGGTGATGGTTAGAATGAACTGTACACTGACTGCCAACCCCTCCCCTGGTGGGGAAGTACTGTGGGAGTGATGGTTAGGAGTAATCGACACTGACTGCCCATGCACCCCTTCAATGGTGGGGAGTACTGTGTGCTTACCAGGAGTTTCAAGAAAGAGGTATGGCTCTCTAATAGGCTTGAGTGATGAGCCTTGGGGAAGATCGACGCCAACAGACAGGAAATCGGAGCCATTTTGTTCTTTCATTAACACTTGGAGGAAGTAGAAGTTCTTGTCCTCCATGTAGACGGGCGAGTTGCTGAAGTGAAGGAAGAATAAGAGATATATACAGTGATAAACCAGTGACCGTACGAGAGAGTTGGTATCTAATGAGGGATGGAAATCCATGCATTGCAAATCAAATCCATAGATTGGGTTTGACGATTAGCCTATTATATTAGTCCATCAATATGGTGCAAAAACAGAGACGAATTGTGCACTTTGGGTTAAAGGCACCAAACTTGGCAAGATGATAGCATTAGACAAGCTAATTGATTTCAGCTATGGGTCCACCTCGATTTCATTCAGGGGGAGGCAAATTTGGTACTCAGGGGGAGGGGAGAGCAAAAATTGTTACAAATTTTAATTTATTTTTTAAATCTTATTAAATCAGCACTAAACTTACCAGATATTCAAAGCTTAAGGTATATGAGCTTTTTGAAAAATGGAATTCAGATCAGTTTTGTGCTAATTTGATAAGATACAGTATAATAAAATTCGAAAATTTGTAACAATTTTTGCCCTCCCCCTCCCCCTGGGCCCATGGCTGAAATCAATCAGCTTACAATTGTCTTAAGCTATCATATTGTGCTAATTTTTGCTGGACTATATATATTCTTACAATATTAGCTGTACTAGCTTAATTACCTCTTTTTCCAGTCTTGATAGTTACTTCTCCCAGGTGGTTCTATCTCTAAAACCATCTCTGCATGAAGTGACGTCACGTCTCTACTGATCCATAACTGACATGATTGATCACATGACATTAGAAAGAAATAGTTCCCAGTCTCTGGAGCCTGTAATAAAACACCGTTCTACACTCAATAGACCCCTTGCAACAAGTCGGAATGCAGCTCAATAGACCCCTTGCAGCAAGTCGGAATGCAGCTCAATGGATCCCTTGCAGCAAGTCGGAATGCAGCTCAATGGATCCCTTGCAGCAAGTCGGAATGCAGCTCAATGGATCCCTTGCAGCAAGTCGGAATGCAGCTCAATGGATCCCTTGCAGCAAGTCGGAATGCAGCTCAATAGACCCCTTGCAACAAGTCGGAATGCAGCTCAATGGATCCCTTGCAGCAAGTCAGAATGCAGCTCAATAGATCCCTTGCAGCAAGTCAGAATGCAGCTCAATAGATCCCTTGCAGCAAGTCAGAATGCAGCTCAATAGACCCCTTGCAGCAAGTCGGAATGCAGCTCAATGGACCCCTTGCAGCAAGTCGGAATGCAGCTCAATAGATCCCTTGCAGCAAGTCAGAATGCAGCTCAATAGATCCCTTGCAGCAAGTCAGAATGCAGCTCAATGGACCCCTTGCAGCACGTCGGAATGCAGCTCAATTTGGAGGGCAAAACAATAGGTTTCCAATTCTCAGGAGATTAAAATTCTTTTGTTTTGCCCTCCAAATTGAGCTGCATTCCAACGTGCTGCAAGGGGTCTATTATAGACACCAAACCAAATAGAAATAATGATGTGCTGCACATACGTAACTAGAACACAACAAACAAATCATGAAACAATTGGTGTATTTCAAATACAGTGGTGTCCAGTGCCTCCTCGTCTGTCAAGGATATTTAGCAGGAAAATTCAGTACATCATGAGAACTTAGAAGGAACTGGGAAGGTAATGTTTTTAATTTATCAGTCGATGAGTTTGAGAGTATTTCCCATAATTCTCTTAATTCGCGAGTCGAGAGGTCACGCATCGATGACGTCATGCATGCCCATACCGAATCAATATATAAATAATAAATGAATATTAAGATTTGACTGTATACTTACGAGGAAATATGTTGTTAGTTTCTGTCCATAGCCATCCCCGATGTCGATAGGCGCTTCCAGGGATGTCAGAATATCGATGATATTGGGTGTCTTATTCTGATATTCATTTGATGATGTAAGATTAACCACAGTGTTCCCAGGAATCGCTTGCCATAACTCTCTTTTCACTCCAGGATTTAGTGCTATAAAATAAATGAATGTTAACCATTTTCTCACTAACCAGATGTTATAACCCTGATGCATTTATATCCTAACGTTACCACGTAGGTCACTTTTTTCTATCTTGGTTTCCGTTTATTATTGCCATAAAACGGCGGTCAAGTCAACCAATTGCAAATTACTTTTCTAGTTGGTGTGCTGCTGATTCAAATCCGGTGTATGAATACCGAGTTATTAATCTTCACTAGACAGTTTACTAGAGGGTTTCCTCGATAAATAACTATTATTTTAGCGGCTTTTCTAAAAGAGAGTAATATTATGGACTAACAAATCATTATCAGTGATCGGCTTTTTTATGGTTTCTTCGATCATCGAGATGTGCATGCTTGTGTTTACTCTAGAAGTATACACTTTATACACAAACAGCCTTTTGATGATCCCAGCGCTCGGCTCCATGGTAAAGTGATGACTGTACTATAACAAGCGCTGATTGGACGACAAGTTCAAAGTGATGTCGTTCGTCTATGATTTGAACTGCGATAGTAGTACTTGGTTTGATGGTAGAAAAAGTGAGGGAGTGTGAAGGTAATGTTGGTTTGTGGTATGTGTAATAGTGATAGTACTCGCAGATACGATAGGTTAATGGCTGTGCCCTCTCCGGCATGCACCAATATGTGACCCGAGTTCAGTTCGATTCCCGAACTCGGTGTCGTATGTGAGTAGAGTAGATTTGTCGTATGTGAGTAGAGTAGAGTTGTCGAAGGTTTTTCTCGAGGTTCTCTCTCCCTCCGCAAAAATCAACTTTTCCATTTTCATCATGGAACGAGGGCCACAGGTTTTTTGTATGACGAGAAGGTGGTAATATCTCATAATGTATTCTCAGTATTTTATACTAACGTGAAAACCAAATTTCCGGCTATGGAACTTGGATAATTCAAATACGTTTACTGATTAAAAGCTGCTGATCGATGTACAATAATTGCTGCTGGGTATAAGATAGTATATTGTACTAACTAAACGTCGAGATTTTTATATCTAATAATTATTCTAAATTATACTAATTTGAGAGATATTACTAGTCAGACATTAATAGGAGACACTATTGGAGGGCATATAAATGGAATAAAGCCAAGCCGTTAGACGACATGTATTGAAAATAATCTTAATCAGTGAGATGAGAAGCTGAGAAGGAAACCGTTAAAGATTGAATGACTTACCTTCTAAAAATGCATCATGATGAATCTGTATCTAGAATTGAAGAAACAAGTTGATGTAATCTCTGCGTGATTTTTAACTTGCATCAGGAAACAGAAGGCTATCATTCGCTTACCTGAATAACAAAAAACAAACTGCAAAGGACAAAGCACTTGGGAAAAAATGAAACGATTGGGAAATAATTCATCGAATCTGATTGAAATGTTTCCCAATAATCAGATCGAAAGACGAGACAAGTTATCGCACTGCAACTGTTTTGTCCGTGCTCAGCTAACTAATTACTGGTTAAAAACAGAGACAAGACACTATTAACAATCGGCTCTTAAGGAAAATATTGTTTACTCAACCATGCGCAGACACCATGGAAAAAAAGCGGTAAAAGCAGAAAGATGAATCTTGATGTGAAGAACCGATCATACGAACAATGGACACCATCTGGAAGACAGGAAACATTTGGAAAAAATACTATTCTTAAAACCCGGATTTGACATAATGTAAAGCAAATCACCTTCAAGGGACATTTTAGTTTAGCTTAATATTCCACAAATAAACTTAGTGATAGTTTATTTAACACCCAACACTCACTTGATTGTAATTAATGGACTCTTGTAAAAGTGTTCTTAATCTATTTTCTTCAAGTAGCAACACGGTGACATAATAACTCATTTTTACTCGCCTTGGCATGGGAGAAACCTTTCTGATTCCCTTTAGTCAATGAAGTAAAAGAAACACTAGCTTCTGATTCCACAGCTGTGTCTTCTCACTCATTCAGGTTCCAGCAGAAATAGCTTTTGTGCATTAGTGAATTGAGGGATCCATCCATGCAACACTGACGCGCCGCTTCAATTACAGCTCTTTGCTTTTCGTTTTAACAGACTGGATAAATACTAGAAGCCACACAGGCACTGTTTTGATGGATTTTATTTTCAAATACTCATTAATAAATAGTTATTTCAAACACAATGATACAGGATTGTTTTAACTCATCTAAGCTCCGTATAAGCACGGGACTCATGATTGGATACAGACCTAACTCAGTCACTGCAGACTGTAGATATATCACGCCCTTCTTCCACCTCAGTATTTCAGTTTGTGTTCATGTCTTTATGACCAGGAATTGAGTTGCTGTTTGTCCGTGCATGGTCCTTGAAGCTTTCTTCACCTCTCCGTTCCTCTTGATTCCAACCAGCATATCATGAGGTGATCCCCGGTAGTACTTATGGGATGCATACGAGTGAAATGCATTCATTTCATGTGTTTCTTTAAAGATCGTCTCTCTTGAATTACTATGACGCTAAAACGAGTTTACAAATGATAATTAGGGATTGTCGTGATGCCCTTAACAAGCCGAACATACGTACCGTTGCCCTCAAGGTGCCATCTCTTCTCATGGATAGATAACGACCTGTTGCCACACTTTTTATCTTGACAAGACTTGGTCCAAATGACTGCATCTCGAACAAAACTATAAAAATAAATTAATTATTGGCAAATTGAATTTGCTGGTTGATTTGTCTGGATCTCAGCTGAGGTCATAGTTACCATAGCTACTTTTAGCTCACAAGTATTGTTGCCATAGGTTACGTTAATGTTATTGTGTCTGTTACTCACCATGTTTGCTGGTTTGCACGACTGTACCTCTCACCAGACCACTTGGTAAAATCTGTAGATGATAGCCACTTCGACAAAAGATCTTACAATGCACGCGATTGGTTGGTTTCTTGGTGATGACGTAAATACTCATCCAGTTAACATTAATCCTTGGAGATGGCCATTTCGTATTTCTATGATAGAATACTTTCGTTGCTTGGCTTTTGGTTTTGTTTCTAAATCTTGACGATATTTCAGTTTTATTGCGCAGTTTTTTGCTGACAACCAATGGCTCGTAACACACAAGCAGGATGACTAACAGAATATGGACATTTTTGACCATTATTCTAATGAATTCGTTTTTCTAATCTGTAAATGGATAAAAACTTACAGTTAATACTATTATTTGTGTTTAACTCAATATTTGATAAGCTGATTTCTGGTTCAGCTGTAAAGAAAATGGCTTTTCACATCTCGCAGTACAGAACAATTGGATTCAATCAGCTAGCACACCCAGTCCCCAAGAAAAGGAGTTAGAGATTCCAAGGATGTTTTTTTACCAAGGATGAAACACACTTGATTAGATTCAGAGCAATTGCAAGTGATTGATAGTCGATATAACTTACTCACTGAATTACAGATAGATTGCTTTAACAACTAAGTGACCAGCATGTTGGTGGTGGGATGGAACATCTATCATACAAAATAGTTCTTAACATTTGAAAAAAATTTGTTTGGTTATTTCTTTCTTTTTTTAAACTCAATATTTGCAGTTGATGCCATTAACGATGAACAAATTCGTGGTGAATTTTTTTCTTTTTTTTTTTCTTTCTGTCATGTCATGCAATCATCTCTATAGTTGTCTTAATTCTGGATCTAAACAAAGCACAGGAATCTACTGACCACAGTCTTAAAAATAGTTAAGCGATAATACTCAACTTACCGTCCAGAACAGCCGACTTGGTCAGTGTGTTAATGTTGGCGAGTGTAGAATAACCTCTAAGGCAGCAGCAGCAGCAGGCAAAGCGTCGGTACTGGTCGTGTTCTTGTTCTGTCTGATGACGTTGGGCATCACAGAACAATATTTTGTAGACCTGTTCTTCCGCAATTAACACTTAAACTAGACTAGATTCCATTGTGTTCTACTCATAAAGAACTACAAGCATAGCAAATGAGAAACATATTCATTGGTTTTCACGCTAGATTAACAAGTTAATCCAACTATAAAACATTGAAAAAAGTGAAGGAATTGTAAGCATGTGACGTTGTGTTGGCCTCTTGTATCGTTTTCCTGCCTCGGTTCACTTCATTGTTTATTTACAATTGTTTTTGTTTTCATAAAATAATTGCCTTTTGTTTTGTTAAGGATCTTTTGAAAACAAACGTAGACATGTTCTAAAGAACTTCATCACAACAAAGAATGATTTGTAAAACGAAAGATGAAAAGAAGTTAATTACAGTGAGACCGCCCTCCTCCCAAAAAAAACAATTCTTTCGAACTCATGGAATACGAGCATGAAAAGAAGGCTGTCGAGTGGGAGGGAAGCCATCAGACATGTCAAAAGAAAAAAAACAACACAACATCATTTCGTGACCAACAACTTCATGCTGTGAGTCTGAGCTGATATTTGTAACGGATCGATCATTCAACGTGTCGGAACTGTATTATCAGCCAGTCATTTAGGAACGACATTGACACCGCATAATAAGCGTCGGTATGACTTTGTGCTCTAAATCCACTGTTTAGACCCTATTCTTGAAGACTAATAAAATATATTTTGCGTCTTGTAGAATGAGTCTTGTCGTCTATGTAATGTGCGAGCCAATCAGACGTCATCATGACAACAATTTGTGTGGTTTAACGAATGAAACCATTTGTGGTATTGAAAATTACACTAATTCAAACCGCAAAGAGGCTTGTAGTGCTGAGTTCAGGGGCCGCTTTGATTATAAAGAATATTTTGTGCTTAGATTATGAGAAAATCTTTAAGAATCAGGTAGAATCGGTTTATGTGCTGAGAGGTTGTGATACATGGAATGTACTATATAGTTATATAGTTAATCATACTGACTTAAAAAATAACTAGACGACGTACAGTATTTTCGGATCCCCTAAAAGTCCTCAATATTTTCATTGTTTTTGATGATGAGTTTAAGAAGACCGACATTCAATATCAAGATTCATGTCTAGTTAATAGGGAGAACATTGTTCCTCCTGCTACTTGAGTCAATAATCCGATTGGATGCACAAATAACACTACGACCTTAAAACACAGATCTTGTGACTACATGGAAGCGGCGTATCTTCAGGTCGATCTTGTTAACCATAGTCTTACAGAACATTTATGATGTATGATTAACTGAAACTGGGCCATTTGCAGATGGTACTGTATTGATCACCTGTCTGATTGAGCAGGCGGGGCAAGGCAACCCCTTACTCACTCATTAAAGGTTTCTCAAACTAACACCAGATGATGAGCCTGTTTTTAGCTCATACTGCGAACAGAATGATTCACTTCAAGGTAAGATTCTTTCGCTCTACTAAGAACATGCATGAAGGTAAACTTTGCACTCACATCTTTTTAACAGCTACAGTACATATTCATGGCATTTTACCTTGATAACACATATTTCTTATTCTTTACAGCTGGCAGTTTGTGTTGTATTTACCCTCTGTTTAACTTCAGCAGCCCACCAGGCATCAATCAGTTCAAATGAAACCCACGTAGATTGGAAAATACACAAATGTGTGAAAGAAAATGGCACAGCTGCAAGAAAAAGGCTCCGATTGAACAGAGAAATCTTCAGCATCCCCAAGGTTGCGAGCCCAACTCATACTCGTGTGATACGCCTTTATTGTCGAACTGGTTATCTGATGGAAGCTTCCAACAAACGACTACAAGGCACAACAGACATCAAAAGCAATCAAAGTAAGATTCACTCAGTTATTGTTCTCAGTGCATGAATGAAAATATATTCAGTTCCATGTATTCAATTCGTTTGTTTTCTTTAGCTTTGTTTGAGTTACAGTCGTATGGACAAAGTATTGTACGACTAAAAAGCCTCGGAACAGGAAAGTATTTGGCAATTAATTGGCAGGGAAAAACGAAAATGCAGGTACGATTAAACATCTTCATGTTTCACTACACCAATCTAGTAAAGCCCTTGTCTAATGTTCTAATTCTGGTAATGTTTAGGGTCGTTTAAGAGAAGAGAGCTTATTCCGAACTAAACTTGAGAGAAACGGATTCCACAGCTTTGCATCCCATAAGTATTATCTTCGCCATCGTCATGACCTCTTCATTGGCATCAAGAAAAACGGATCATTCAAAACAGCGCTGACCACAATGCCCGGACAAACAGCAGTACAGTTTATAGTTCTTTACTGAATACGTGTGATTAACTTAGTAGATGCTTAGTACAAAAATATCGCCTTGCAACTGTGTCCAGTCAGATGTCTGCTTGTCCCGTCCCAGTCAGACTTGATGTGTGCGCATCCTGTCCCAGTCAGACTTGATGTGTGCGCATCCCGTCCCAGTCAGACTTGATGTGTGCGCATCCCGTCCCAGTCAGACTTGATGTGTGCGCATCCCGTCCCAGTCAGACTTGATGTGTGCGCATCCCGTCCCAGTCAGACTTGATGTGTGCGCATCCTGTCCCAGTAAGACTTGATGTGTGCGCATCCCGTCCCAGTCAGACTTGATGTGTGCGCATCCTGTCCCAGTCAGACTTGATGTGTGCGCATCCCGTCCCAGTCAGACTTGATGTGTGCACATCCCGTCCCAGTCAGACTTGATGTATGCGCATCCCGTCCCAGTCAGACTTGATGTGTGCGCATCCTGTTCCAGTCAGACTTGATGTGTGCGCATCCTGTTCCAGTCAGACTTGATGTGTGCGCATCCTGTTCTAGTCAGACTTGATGTGTGCGCATCCTGTTCCAGTCAGACTTGATGTGTGCGCATCCTGTTCCAGTCAGACGTGATGTGTGCGCCTCCTGTCCCAGTTTGTAATCTTTCTGGCAGCATCTTTATTATATTTTCTTCCAGTAAAAGTTTTACAAATTTTGTTTCATCAACTAAATAATTATCTAAATATCTTAAGTGGTTGCAATCTTGTCCAAGTTAAATAAGTTTGTTTCCAGACAAATCCCGCTCGTTATATATCCCCTAATGGTTTGTGAGAGCGTGATGTGTCGCTCACGATACCTATTCACAGCTGGGTGTTTTCTTTAGTTCAATAAAACACTGCTGGACATTTTACTGCAATCCTATTGATGGACTAAGGATTATTTTTGACTGAGGACAAATGGCCCAAGTTAACAGTTTCTCATTCGTATTAAGGACACTTTAATTCACCTACTACCAAACTTTATAGTTTCCAGATAACAAAACAGTGTGGTTTGATTATTTGGGGGGGAAATGTCATCTATTAAGCCATCAGTTTCAATGTTATTTCTTGCAACCACTTAATCGTCTAGTTTTATTATCACATTCAAGTTAAGATGAACGCGAAGCATTTCCAGGAAAGTTGTCTATGGACATGGCAACGAATTGTACAGCTTGTTGGCCTGGTAAAGTGTGAATCCCAGACTTAACTTGACCATTACGCTTAAGCGCTAAGAACATGTCATTGTGCTCGTTCATGTAATACTTATCTGAAGAGAATGACTCGAATAAGTTGAACTCGTGTGTAATAGAAAATGTGCTTTCATCATCTGCAACACGCTGGAAAATAAAAAATATGCAGTGTTCAAAATATATCAGATCTCATCGAAAGATGTTCTGGTAATTAAAATAATGATAAATAAATAAACTTAATATCTATTAATCTAGCGCAACTGTCCATAATACATTGGGCCATAATCACTCTTATGATAGGATAGGATTTCATCGATAAGCCGATTGGAGTAAAACTCACGTTCAAATCCCTAATAAGAGGTGAGATCAAAAATATAAGTTTTGATAAATATTTATGCTCTATTGCTTAACTATAAATACTGATCTTGTATTGATGTCTGATGATATGCTTATCAAGCCATGTACTGACGACTTTCCATTTGTAATATTCACATTATTCATCAGGTATTATCCGTGTATTCTATGTGGGTGAAATATCAAGAGACAGAGGTTTGTTTCCCGTTCTTTACTGCGCCTCCTCGTTTTATTCCTAAGAACATCTCAAATAATTTCTTTTTCTTTTTGTGATAAAATGAACCAAACGATACAAAGGCGTTTTCTTCGTGGTTAAGATAGTGTAGTAATCTTTAGAGGCAGCGAGATTTTCTCTATGGATTGAACAACTGTAGGTTTGTTTAACTACACTGAGAACCCCCTGAATGATGCTAGATTATTCTACTAGTTATTCTTTAGACACAAAATCAGAACTTTACCTGTCCTTTGACTTTTCCCTTGTTGTTCATGGCTATGAAAAGTCCAGTTACTTTGTGCTTTATTCTGACGATACTAGGACCAAATGACTGGAGCTCGAAGATTTCTAAATAACAAGTACTCAATAAATCATTTGTTCAGTAGTAGTTGACAACACGGATGACTCACCTTCTGTGCGGTTCTTTTGAAGCACACCTGATACTGTTCCATTTCTGTCCATTGACAAAAAGAGCCCAACTCGACAAAACAAGCGTATTTGTTGCGTGTTGGTAGGGACTTTTGACGAAGAGAATAAAGAAGAGTTCCTGTGACTAGCTTTTCTTCGTACAGAAGAATGCTTCGGGTTGTGTTGCGTAGACGATGCTGGAAGGGCAGTAGAGGTTGTGGTCCAGTTGGGTAGTGCCAGGCATATGAAAAGAATGATAACCAATTTGTTTGCCTGTCAAGATCAATAAACAAAAGCAATAACAAACTAAATAGATTAATGATTGTAATTGAACGATCGAGAGTTAATCTAAAGTATCCGCACCATGGGGAGTTGCCGGGCTAGGTTAAACCTCTTGTCCGTTATTGTCATGTATCAGCCACTCATGTACTACGTATGTCCACCAGTAGAGAAGACTGGATAAACTAAACCCTAACCCTAGACTGAGCCAGTTACTGGTTCTAGATTTAACTAGACTACATATGTTGCACCGGAAGGATTTATATTCAAGTGTTTATTGGAAGCCAGAAGGATCCCATGCGTGCCCGAGTATCATGATCTACAAAGGCCAAATATTGTTCGGTCTTCTTACAGAACGAATTGAAGGGTTTCGTAAGTAGATGAATTGGTAGTCTTCAAAGGAGGCCGCTGCAATACTAGTGTTATACACAAGATATTATCTTGCTATCATGATATTTTCAACACAATTTATTGATCATTTTCTGGCAATTACTTGAATTCCATTATCAAAAATAGTTTATGAAATGAGGTTTCTGCCAAATGATTGTTGCTATCAAATACAGATACTGTACTTTAACTAGCGACTATAGCTCAGTTGAAGGTCAAGTTTAACTTACGTTGAATATCTGTGTCCACCACGCTGAATGACAAGCAATATCCAATCGCCTCTTTTGCCCAACGCGGTGATCTGGATTTTCCTTGTTAATCTGAGGAACATACAGATATATTCAAGTTTAACGTTTCGTCATGCTTGATACGAGGAAAGGTCGTATCTCTCTCGCTGGGTTTCTCAGTGCACTAAGTCTTAAAAAAATCTAATAACGAGACAGATTAATTTAAAGCAGTTCTGCCCTCACCCATTCATCTTATCACCAGCATCATTTGCCGGTAACTTTGTGGATCTTCTAAATTTAGCCTTTTAAAACTTCATCTAAGTTGGCATTAGATAAGACCACACTGACTGAGCCGCCTTGACTGAAAAACAACCCGGACACTGATTAGAAAAAGGGTAGAAGGCATTCTTGCCTACGTAACCACAAGCTCATCCCACTGGGAAGTCAAGCAGCGACCAACACGCAGTTTCTCAAACTATGCGATAAACTGAGCTAGAAACTGTGATGTGGTAAACTACCTACAGCTAATGCAACAAGGGAGGTGAAACAAAGGAATTTAGAGCTATATTTAATCAATTCCAATATTAACGCAGTACAACATCTCGTTCCGTTCAATTTAATCAAATGTTCGGTACATCTCCAAGTGAGTCAAGTCAAGTGGTCAAGTGGTCGCGCCTTCAAGGCTCAGCTGTCCTTTTCAGCTTGTATATTTTTAGATGTTGACAATGCATTCTGCCTTAATTCTCTTGGATTACCGAGTAATACGGTATTTTAGGGAATAATCCATTACAAATGTTAGCTTTAAGTACTTTGGAAGCAGAATTGGAACCGCAAATCCACCTGACATGCTTCTGGATCTTTCATTGAAAATTAACAGTCGCCGCTTTGATTCAAGATTTAATCTAATGGCTACTTAAATACATGGGAAAACAAAGTCATAAGAAAATCCGAGAATAGTGAAGATATTACGTGCCATTTGAACAATACAAGCATCGACTGATACAGGAAAATTCAACCTTAATTTCAAAGATGCTTATCACTGTTCAGTGAACTCGGTTGAGATCATGCTATTTTAGTGAAGATATATCAAGCCATACCGTACTGTACTGTACCGTACTGGAATATACTCATCGAACTTACCAACATTTAAACGTGAATATGTTTGCGCAAGTCTCACTGACCTACTTTGATTAATTAATAATAAGTTAATAATCATTAATGTTGTGTATATTAAATACACGCACGTATATCGATGAGTGAGATCGAGTATATCTTATTTTCGTATACCGACACGATACTATAATATAACTCACACTTACTCGTTTGTCTCTTGCCTTGTTTTCTTCATCCATGTTATACAATGGGTTTCGTCAACATCCAATCTTCCTGAAAGGCTGGAGCAAGAAGAACTTGCAGCAAACAAATGGTATACCGTGTTGGTGTGCAGCCGGGTCATGCTAACTAGCGATACGACACACACACACAGATCAGCCAGCAAGGGCAAACGATTGGCCTCATCTACTTCTCGCCTTTCAAAAGCCTATTAACAACTCATCTACTCTGCATCTCACACGCTAGTGGACCGCAAGTATATATAATATACAAGAAAACTTTGATTGTAAAAGAATTTTATTTAAGGCTGGATATGTTACAAATATTAGCATAATGGAGAAAGTTCACCGAAGCAACAAGCGTTGGTATTTATCGTAATGTACTCGACTACTATTGGTAGATCACAGTTATTCCATGGCGCTTGTCCAATCAAATCAGGTAACTCATTCGCAGCTACTACATGGAGCACTCATACTGGCGCCAAGCAGACATAAAAAAGAGATTAGCTGTCAATACAACAACGACAGATTTATTGCAATCATTCTAGAAAGTTTAGAAAAATAGTATTGTTGTACATCAAGTTGAAATACTGAATGCAAGAATGGATGTGGTAATTGATAATATTTGGAAAGAATTTGATAATAAAAATACAAAACATCTCTTTTATTTATATTAAATAGTACAAATTTGTATAAATTGAGAAAAGAAAAAGAATTTTCGGAGCAACTAGCTGGTTAGTGTTTTGCTTTTTTACTCTACGTAATCTAACATTCTCTGTGTTGGTCGGCGTAATCGCCCACGACTGGAAATATTCATTGACTCATTTTCACTATCGGAGTCACTTTCAGCATAAGTCAGATGCCTCGGCCTGGATCGCACTCGTGTGCTGTGTCGTTGTGCTTCGATCTCAGTGGATGTACTGCTGCTTAACCTACGTTTGTCACCTCGACTGCGCGAAGGGCTAGTACTAGAACTCGTACTTTTTGATCGAGTGTTTTTGGTATTTCTGTCTGATCGTGAAGAAGATTTTTTAGGAACTGCAGTTGGTCTCATTTTTGGTCGTATATTTGTACGACGAGAAGGGCGGGAGTCAGCTGGTGATTCTTCTTCACTTTCTTCACTCTCATCTTCACTATCCTCTTCACTTTCTTCGTCGTCTTCATCTTCATCATCTTCACCACCTTCGTCGTCACTATCTTGAGTTTCTTCTTCTTCATTTTCTTCTTCTTCATTTTCTTCTTCTTCATCATCTTCTTCTTCAACATCTTGGCTCTCTTCAGACATCAACCTCGCGCTCCTTCGAGTCGAATACTGGTGTGACGCCGTGCCATCTCCATTAACCAGCACTTCATTTCTTGGAGTACTTCGATTACGGGTGTTCCTTGTCACCGTTTCACATGGCACAGCTTGCCTTGTGGCTCTTCTTCTTTCAGGTGGGCTTGTTTCTTCTCTGGGAGATGTTTCAGCAACAGTTCTAATAGTAATGGGAGGTACCCGCCCTACAGGAGCCGAAGCATTGGATATGGTGTTTCGAGTACTGGGCCGGGATTGTGGGAGCCGTATAGTAGTTCTTAAGTGATCACCATTATTAGAAGCTTGACGGACAACACTGTATCCCGAAGAATCACCTGTATTATCAATGTTTGATCCTCTAGAGTTGGATTGGTTTACTACTTGCCATGATGTAGTTTCCTGGTCTGCGCTTGATCCAGTTTGTAAAAGACGTTGTGTTCGTAATCGAGTACGTCTCGCACCTCCAGATGCACTGGCGTACCATTCACTTAAGATTGAATCCACACGATCTTCAAACATAGCAGACAAACGAATTGTCATACTGTATATCTGGAGTGAAGAAAAGATATATTACCTTACCGGTCCAAGCAGGGAGAATATTGCATTAAGTACTATAATTATTCTGTTAGAATGGATTTCGTTTAACCGTGAAACGAACGGCACGGTACACAACTAACGACCAGTCACAAAGCGCGAGATCATTTCTTTGTACTCCGGACTGTCTCGGTAACGTGACGTCACGCGACTTCATGGCCATACCGTGAGTTTCACAGTCAAACAAAATCTGTTCTAATGTTATTATTGTTGTTACCCTTGATCGTGGAATGGTATTATAGGCTCTGGAATTCGAGAAAATAAGTCTGACGTCACGTACGAAAGTATCTGGGTCTGTATATAATTCATTATCTAGTTTCTCAGACACAGTGGAAAAATCCATGGGCTCTTGAACGTACTCCGTGTAATCCTGCAAAAAAAAAACAATTTATAACATAAAGCAATATGTTGTATCAACGCTTTTTGGATTATGGTTTTTGATTATCGCAGTGAGCCTTACCGGGAACTCACGAAGGTTGACGGGAGACTGGAACGGTTCTGCGTCTTCCCGCGACATCAGAAAACGAAGAAGTGTTCGAGCAGAGGAAATCCAAGCCTGTCGACAGAAAACACACCTTACTGAACATTACTTATTAACAACCCACACCTCAACATCAACTAATTTATTTATTTATAAATTTCTTCATTATTAACCACGGACTGATTTTTTCCTATTATTATATACATCGTTATGCGGGTCAGACAAACCTCTTCACTAGGCTCCTCCTCTTCTTCTGGTTCTGGTTCCTCTCGTTTTAATCTTTTGTTGGGTTTCCTTTTCTCGGACTAAAACAACATGAGAAATGCAGTCAGTAACCATGGTAACCACGTGACAAATAAAGTGTGAGGACAGAGCATTACAGTATTTTGCAGTCAGTAACCATGGTAACCACATACCTTTTTTCTTTTCCCTCTATCGTTTGGTCCCTGACAATGAAAACACAAAAACTTAAGGATACATAATAATATCCAGCCTCAATAGCATAAAACCACAATACACTCACCTCTTCCTCAGGCTCTTCGTTGTTGGATTCTTCAGACATGTGGGTTACCTGTGGAACGAGAAGAGTGAGAGATGAACTCGGGAAGAATCTTTAAACATGAATGATTATCATAATTATCATCACCTCAATGTCTTCTCCTTCTTCTTCGTTGATTCCATCACAAAGAGAAAGAATATCTCGACATTCACAATCCCTTTAATGTTAATAATAATAATAATAAAACATTAACATAATAGTAATAATAATAATAAAGCATTAACATAATAATAATAATAATAATAATAAAGCATTAACATAATAATAATAATAAAAATAATAATAATAATAATAATGATAATAATAATAAAACATTAAGACACATGGATATGGATGGATATGACCACAAAAAGTACTATACTGTATTGAGGGTATGGCAAGGTCTTACCTGATGAAATTAGTAAGAACTCGCACGAGACGAGTAGCGTTTCTGACTATTTGACTATCTTCTTCATTGTATAAACGTGCATTTCGCTCCAGTATTTTGATTTCCCAGATTAATGCATTAGCTCGTCTGCAGTAAATGAACGACAACACCAGTTATTAAACAGTTGATATAAAAGAACAGCCACTGAACATGGGTTACAAACCTGTAAAACTTGTTTTCTAGTTTTTGTATAATAGTGCTGAGGTCATTTGGGAAAGGGACAATACTCCAGTAATCAGGATATGCCTGTACATCCACAGGATATACAAACGGTCCGGCCATGCTAAGCTGACACAATGCTTCCATTGATGACATGATACGTTGAGTCATTTGTTCACGTCCCTCCCCTAACCAATCTGTCTCACTTGGTTCATAGGACAGTGCTTCCAGCTCTTCATCACTTAATGCCATGTTACTTGGACCCTCTTCACCGGTGTCTTGCTCTTGATTACCTGGATGTGCAGGAGTCAAACACATGATTACGGAACATATCATCCACAGTTTACCAGGAGAGTGAATCAGGAAAAAAGGATATGTTAAGGTCAACTCACATGGTTGTAGATCCCAAGGACTCATGCGCTCTACTTCACCAGTGTCCCATCTATCAATGTAGAAATCGTGATAACAGTTCAATATTGTATTACCAAGACACAGTATGTAAGTATATACCTTCTTACCTGACTTCAAGGCACTGGAAATTACTTTCAGGGTGTTCAGGTTGGTATGGGCTTCGTTCTGTTATCTCCCCTGCCCACCAGCTTTCATCAATAACGCTCCGAAAACGATCACCTGTTGAATCAATAATACCATCAGTACTGACTTCATAAACAGGGTAAAAGAAGTGTCTAAACTTACCTTGCTGCCAGTTTCTGGCTAAAGAATGGTCGTAGTATTGTCGTAATATGATAAAGTCCAGGACATCTGGCATGTCATGGTATCTGTTGAATACAACAAGTTTTTTTATCAAACAAATACAAACATACAAAGCTACCCGTCTGTTCTAGTGTGCTTACTTGACAGTGAAAGAGCCTCCAGTACTGCAGCCTGTTTCAGGATTGATTTGAGCTGAAATATTTGAAGAAAAAACCCAATCAAAAATGCTCATGTGGATTTGTGTGCCCTTCCCTTGATAGTCCTAGTATAGTTATTCTAGATTAGGAGTATATTCATGTGGATTTGTGCATCCTTCCCTTGATAGTCCTAGTATAGTTATTCTAGATTAGGAGTATATTCATGTGGATTTGTGCATCCTTCCCTTGATAGTCCTAGTATAGTTATTCTGGATTAGGAGTATATTCATTAAAGATGAAAGTTGGTTATTTACCTAACTTTAGACAACACAGTGTAGGGGGGTGACCATTACACAGTGACACATGTAGACTAACAATACGGCAAAGTTCCTCGCTCTGAATGTAAAATAAGAATGTATCATTACAACAACAAACAAATTAATATACTTCAACTCCCAGGCCAGTATGTCTCTCACCTTCAGTCTCAGTTTATAGTAACATTGTTTCTTGGGATTAATATCATACAACTTGTGTTTCATTACTTCTTTGACATACACTTCATGTCCTTGTCGAAAATAGTAAACCTGAGAAGAGTAAATGCAATCATCAGAGATGGTCTAATACCAGCAGAACATAGTTCTAGAACCTTCTAGAACCTTCCAAGAAGCATGGCTGGGCATATGATAATTATTTACCTCATCACCTATCTGTGGTAGATATGGAGAAAGTCGTGGTTTGGTACAATTTAACCAATCAGGAGGCTGATAATAATTCAGTATATCCTGTACCTCATCTAGTTTGGGCTTCTTTGGTATCTATGGCAACAACATAGTAGGATATCAGTCAGTGTTTGACTAGTTTTTAAGAGCTTCCAAATGTAGTAGGAAGCTCTAATCCATTATCTATTTATTTTATTTTTATCTACTATGGGTGTTGTCACTGTTCATAACAACAGAGTTGGCCTGCGAAACACGCTCTCAAGGGATAAGGGGAGGGGACTAGGGAGGGGAGGGGGAGGGAAGAAAAAGGGAGACATTCTATTGAGAAAACTGTTCCATTAATGTAGCCGTTTTTGTATATCATACTACCAGTAATGGTGAGAAAAAGTGAATTAAACTTATTTCAGATCAGAATTTGAGAAAATTTACAAACATATCAAAGCTAAAGCCTGAACAGGACTGAGTTAATAAAACTCTGCTAACAGGATTTGGGAAGAGTTTGATCTTCCAGCTTCTCCCAAGTGTTGTTTAAGAAGCTTGGAAGATCGAACAAGCAACAGTCATCGTCATACTTTACTGGTATCAATAAACTTTTGAAGAATCATTCGGTCAAGCCTATGTTTACCCAGGCTCCAACAAATTTATTTAATGCAAATGAATAAATGTGATGACAAGAGATCAACATAATATATTAACGTGATCTCAAAGTGAACTTTTGTGTAACAAATGCATCAGGAGGCTGAAGGGTTTCACAATAGAATGTCTACAGGCTCTCCCTTCTCCTTCCTTCCTTCCCCCTCCCCTTCCTGTCCCCTTAGAAGCTTCAAAGGCTACAACAGTAGGACATTAGTGGGACAGACCCAGTGTGTTGTCTAGGCAACAACAGAGTAGGACATTATAGTCAAACAGACCCAGTGTGTTGTCTAGGCAACAACAGAGTAGGACATCATAGTCAAACAGACCCAGTGTGTTGTCTAGGCAACAACAGAGTAGGACATCATGGTCAAACAGATCCAGTGTGTTGTCTAGACAACAACAGAGTAGGACATCATAGTCAAACAGATCCAGTGTGTTGTCTAGGTAATGCCAAACTAACCTTTTTTGGTTTAGCTGGTTTCTTGTTGGTCTTTTCTTTTTTGCTTCTGCTTGTTTGTTGTGGAGAACTAGAGCTGGGTTGGTTGACATCACCCTCCTCATCTGAAGTACTGAACACACGTCTAACACGTCTAGAATGAATAAGGGTTGGTTAGGTGAGATCAGGTTAATAGACAATGTACCAATAGACTGCAAGTACCTTGTTCTTCTGCTCTCACTTTGTGCTTGTGAACGTATTCCAGCATCCTCAGTCCAGTCAGAATACTCACTTGATTCACTGGGAACAAAACAAATGATTATCTAAGAAGAATTAACATAACATGTATCACTCTGGGAGCAGATCATTTTTACCTTGAACTTCCTGTCCATTCCTCCTCTTCTTCTTCACTGTCAGTAGGAGTAAGTACTCCTACTTCATCATCTCCAGATTCATCCATTTCCATAGCTAAAGCGGCTCGAGTAGAGTAAGTAGAACGAGATGTTACTCGGTTTGCCACTCGCTGAACACGTGTTGCACGGGAACGTGCTCGTGCTGCCTGTCGAGAGGATGTTCTCCTCTGATTACGTAGACTTCTTTCATTGTTGGACAAACTTTCCTGGATCTATTGGAAACCAAAAACACTCAGTCAGAGGAAAAGAAATTGATAATCATCAGGCCTATATTATTTAGATTAACTTACGGTTTGGTTGACAAGCCTGACTGCTGCTGTTGCTTGAGGACGCTTTTTCTTTTCTCGTAGGTAATTAGTCAGTTCACTTCTTCCAAGATAGAGACGTCTTTCCTCATCAAATCTTGAAATATAAATGTAATGGAAATAATATAAAATTAACTAACTGGTTATGAATTAAGGAACTACCTGTGGGATATCAGTAATTAGCCATAACAAAATTCAACAAGTGATTTTGAGGATGTTATAAATAACTAGTAGGATGGATTATATGATACCTTGAAATTTTACTGATAGAATTAAAGAACAGCAAGTATCTTTCTCTTAACAGTGTAAAAATGCAAGATTAAACTTATTCTTAACCCTTTGACTCATGGAGATTATTACTGTCTGGACACACTAACCTGGACCACTTGAATAAAACTGACCAATTAGATAACAGGAAACTAGACAAAGATTGAACTGATAACAGCATTAGCCAATCAGATTATCACGTTCTCACACTCAATGTGCTATCTGATTGACTGATTAAAAATATTTTACTAAATATGGCAATATGATTGGTTGATGACATTAGTTTATCAAAGTGGTCCCGGTTAGAGTATCCACACAGTAAGGTTTTTCAGTGCTCCGGGGGGTGACTCCGGGGGTAAAGTATCAGGTATACTCGTTGAAAATTTCAAAAAATACCCCTAAAAGATACAGGAGGTTTTTTCAAAAGGGCGTAGTTGGGTAAATTTTAACCCCTAAGAGATACCACAAAAATAATACTATTAAAAAATAAAGGCTTTTGAAATGTTTTTCAATGGGCTATGCAATGGGCTAGTTCCTTTTTCAACACCCTAAAAGATACCAGAAAGTGCTGATTTGATAAACTTCAAATTTTTGACCCTAAAAGATACCAAATCGCTGATTTTTACCCCTAAGAGATATGACGAGCATACCCGATACTTTACCCCCCTAACCCTAACCCTAACCCACTGGACCTAAACGTTCTACAAGCCCCAGCAAAACCACATTTGATGAGGGATGATGTATACTGGTGGCATGAAAAAATAACTGGAGAAGCCATTCCCACAAACTCTGGCACCATGTTAACAAGTTTTTTTCAAAAATAAGAGATTTTGAGACCCATTTTGTCCATTTATGGAGTGCTGGAGGGTATCATGAAGATGTAAGACCAAGGCCATAGCAGCCGGAGGGGCTGGGGTGAGGGGCCTGGGGAGGTCCAATAATTTTGGTTATATGTACTGTATATTGAACACTGAAGATCTTAGGTCTGTTATTAATACATAGGGCATTTTAGAATATATAACACCCCAATACTTTGACCTAGCCCCCCTCCCCCCAATATTTTTGGCCTTGCTACGGCCCTGAAGACAGCTTAATATTTGGGCAGTGGGACCGAGTGACTCAACACTTATGATGAAAAAAAAACACACAATAAGACTGATTTTACTCACTTGATAACACTTGGTTTTCTTTCAGGTATGATGGTTCGTTTTCTCCACAGAGCAATATCAGTCTCAGCAACATCTTCTATAACAGGCACATTACCTTGAGCTTGTCTCACTCCCTCAACGTCACCACTTTGTCTCATGCCATAATTTCTGCTTCCTCCTGGGCTCTGCAAGGGAGGCTGCAAAGCTGATCCTTGATGGGGAGGTGAGCCTGGTGGTACTGTACAGAATATATCAATGAAATATCAAATATGAATATCTATTATGCAATCTGGATAACAATGTTTAAGAACCTTGTACTGCAGCTCTGCCTCTGTTTTCTGCCTCCTCAATCTCAGCCAATAAAGGAGCAATTTCAGCCCTTGGGATAGGGGGCGGTCGTGGTTGAGGTGCATTCCTTACATTACTACCATGACCTGGTACTAGTCTTTGATAGTGAAGAGGATGAGGGTTGCCATCTACATCCACAAGAAATGGTGGAGGCATCAAGTGTGGTGCAGTCTGAGTCTGAAGAAATAGTTGGAAAAATAGACATTAAACAAGACTCTAACCAACCAAAGACTCACTATACATACACATACATACCTGTTCATCAAGAACATAGTGGTTAGCATCTCTGATAAGAGGTCTGTAATCAGTATGGAAAAACTGTTCACTGGGGACCTAAGAAAGTAAGGTTAAACAATACTGTAGCACTTATTATTAGACAAAATGGCAACTGGACAATACTGACATGTCTTTAGCCTTTGCATAATATTTTCCCATTTCAGAAAATATCATTCTCTAGAGTATCATTTCTTTGTTTGAGTTTTATCCATATTCATGTGTCTTCTCGTGCACAACAATTAAACAAAGAAATGATACTCTAGGGAATGACATAGTCTTGAGAATAAGATTCTTTGTTTGAGTTTTATCCATATTCATGTGTCTTCTCGTGCACAACAATTGAACAAAGAAATGATACTCTAGGGAATGACATAGTCTTGAGAATAAGATTCTTTGTTTGAGTTTTATCCATATTCATGTGTCTTCTCGTGCACAACAATTGAACAAAGAAATGATACTCTAGGGAATGACATAGTCTTGAGAATAA
This sequence comes from Anthopleura sola, assembly GCA_023349425.1. Taxonomy (NCBI): domain Eukaryota; kingdom Metazoa; phylum Cnidaria; class Anthozoa; order Actiniaria; family Actiniidae; genus Anthopleura; species Anthopleura sola. Next base: position 40,644 of record JALHLI010000011.1, on the reverse strand, counting down.
GATTCTTTGTTTGAATTTTATCCATATTCATGTGTCTTTTCGTGCACAACCATTAAACAAAGAAATGATACCCTGGGGAATGACACATAGTCTTGAGAATAAGATTCTTTGTTTGAGTTTTATCCATATTCATGTGTCTTCTCGTGCACAACCATTAAACAAAGAAATGATACTCTACCAATCAAAATGGACAAACATTATGTCCAAGCTAAAGAGTTTTATAGGTTTTCCTTGGTACAAAAGACAATTAACTGGTAAAATGCTAATTAATTACCTTGGCAAAGGGTTCACTTGATCCATAACCAAACACACAAAGATGACCATGGCTGTCTGTACAAGCAAACTGCAGGCCATCAGGAGAAAATTTACAGTCAAATACAGCACCATGACCTTGACCTTCAATCTGCAGTAAGACAAGATGACTTAGTGTTTAACAAGACTACAACCAGTAAGATATTTATACATGGATATACTGTACAGCAGTGGGCAGATTTTACATACAGAATTAAAGAATGTTGTGATTTTCTTGCCAGTTCTCAAATCCCAAAGAATTACAAATCCATCATGGCCTGGGAACAACAAAAAATGTGTTAAGAAAGGGATTAAAGTCAGGTGAAATAGATGATCAAATAATATTATGTCAACAACCCATAACTTACCAGCACTTAGGAAAACATAAGGATCGATTGGATGAGCCTCCAGCACAAACAGTTCATCAAGATGACCCTAAGAAGAGAACAACAAATCTAGAATAGAGTATGTCTTTCAGTCTGACCTGAACTCACAATTTACTGCTTAATTACTGGGTTTCACTTGACGTCATTTCCTGTCTCTTGCAGAATGTTCATCAGTCTGTCTGACAGCACATGGTGGTCAGTGTTTGACCACCATTTGGAGCAATTGAGATTAAAAGCACTTTATCAGCTGGTTGCATGCATGAAATCCAGCAATACTCACCTCTAGCACATGCACTAGAGTTCCATTAGAAGAGTCCCATACTTTGATAGAGTGATCATTGATAGCAGTGACAACATGATGGTCACACAAATCCCAAGACACCTGAAACAATTACATTATTAATATGTATACATTATAGGTACAGTAACTATAATGGTTATTATTATTATATGGTTGGTCTTACCATTGTTACCCTTGGTTTGTTGGATTTGCTTAATTCATCTAGGATGGGTGTGCTATAAAATTAATATAATGATCAAGTCAGTCATTAAGATAGTATATTTTAAAAAGCAGAAAGGAATTTTGATATTTCCATCCAAGAATCTAAATATGGCTGCATGGCTATTCTAAAAATAGCCTGCCTAATAGATGCATGACTCACACAAGTGTAATGTTATACTGAAAAGAAAATGGACAAACACATTTGATTTATTTATTTATTATTACAAAGCATTGCTTTTCAAAAAAAGTTGTCATTTAAAACTCAAGGAGGTGAGAAATTCAGTTTGTTTGTCTGAGTTCAACGTCACAGCCATACAGCCCTATAAGCAACAATTCTTACTTTGAAAGGGTTTTGCTTATGTCCAATAAAATGTTTTCCCATTTTGATCTTCTGAAATACCAGATCCGCGCTGTACCATCTTTAGAGCCACTCAAGAACTTCTCACCATTGTGACTGAACTGAATACTATCAACATGGTCCTAAGATGAAATCAAAGATTTTTTTATGTCTCAACAACCCAGAAAGGTCCAAAAACAAAGAGATGAAAAGGATGCATGAATGGGTAAAAATGACTTACAGTGTGCACATCCAGTTCTGTCATTTTTTCTGGAGGTCCTGGTGTCATCTGGTACAATCTGATGATGTGGTCTGTACTTCCAGCAACAAGAAAGCTTCCTCCTAAAGATAGATCAAGAAGTATTATCAGTCAGGGGTATCTTACACATGAAAATGAATAACTTAGATTAAATGTCTAGCCTATTGAAATATGGCAGAATCTAAGAACCTTTGGGGGAAAATTGAAAAGAGTATGTCGACCAATAAAATAAATGATGTGTGATGATTATTGGAATAACAAATAATAAAAGCCCTGGTTTTTTCCTTTCTGTCCTTGCAAACTTTATATTTTTCTTTGCCTTGTTGCATATTTACATAATGTATTCAAAACTCCTAAACACCCATGCGTTTCACATCAGAACAATAGTTAGTCTCCTTTATAGACGTTCTTAATGTTGTCACTTCATCTCGCAACATTTCTCTCTCCACTAATATCTGCTTACTTGAGCAGACCATTCCTTTCCAAGAATTGACCAATCAGCATGACCCTTCTAAAATCAAGTTTCATGCTGATTGGCCATTGGAGGACTTTGACTGCAATACTAATTTCAAACTTTGATCTTTAACTTATTTATCATGGTTATCTCTTTCTCTAGCCAGTATTAACTGGAGATCCTACAATTTTATTTGAGAAAATAAGCAATATATTGAAATAAGCACTCGTAACACAAATCTGACAAATAATAAAGTCGTTTGGCAGATATGAAGTGACAAATTCAATGTCAAGAGCACTGACGTTGTTTCAAGTGCTAAGGTCACCCTAAGGTCACCCACATAAAAAAAAATAAGAACGATGAGTCTTGTTTGTCCGTAAAATCTCAGCACAAAACCAAATGACAAGAAGATATGTGTAAAGAAGGACTTTTACAGTAATGTCTGAAGTTTAGTTTATTACCCAGTGTTCAAGCTATTTAAATGTATTTATATCAGTGCCATCATTTCTACTTTATACAAAACCAGTTTGCTTGAATTGGCTTTCGCACAACTTGATGATAGACTATAATCAACAGCAATTGACTGTTACCGCAGAATTTTCTATTGATGTTTTTAATTGGGTCCTCTTAAAACAATTGGTTAATTTGGATTGGTTCATGATCACAATGGGAAAGGAATGTTCTGCTCAAGTAAGTAGAGATTCATGGTGAGAGAAGTGTTGTCTGACAACCTTATAAAGAGCATCTGAGTAGGAGGCTAAACAATTGTCCCCTTTAGAGTTCCCTGCACCATCTTGAAAAGTAGTCATGCCTTTGCATTATTGAATAAATAAATATATAAATCTCTTTATTTAAGTGTCTAGTCTTTCTAGCGCTTTCGCACTAATTGGGACACTTTTCACTCACACACACTACCACTACCTTCAGTATTCTATGCACACAACACTCACTCACATGTTGATTTTTAAGGAGGAAGGAAACTGGAGTACCCGGAGAAAACCCTTGAAGCGAGACGAACAGTGAGCTTGCAATGATAGAGACATGTGAATAGTTGTCCAAGGTGTTAAAAAAGGTCTCTATCATGCATTGCAAGCTCACTGTTTGTCTTGCTTCAATGCAAAGGCCCAGCTACCTTTCAAGATAGAGCAGGGAACCATGCATGAAGTGGACTATTATGATATGTGATTATATTGTGACTATAGGCCTGACAATAATAATTACCTGGACTAAATGAAGAGCAAACCATCTGTGCCCCTGGTCTAGTCTTCTCCATAAATCGAACAGGAATAACACTAACAAACCAAGAAGAAAATATACAGAACATTATTTTAGTATCATATAAGGCAATACTACCCTGAAAGTTAGCAAATGCTACTTACTCAAAGGTTAGGTTTGTTGCTTCCCACTTCCAAAAGCAAACAGTACCATCGGCACCAGTAGACATGAGATACCTAACAAAGGTTAAAGGTAAAGTAACTCTAATTAACATTGGTAGTTTCTTCAGCTATGTGGCTGGTATCCCAGGAAGCCGATGGTGTGCACTTAACCCCCTCTCTCCATCAGTGCTCTGTTTTAAGAGTGTCAAAGCTGAAGCTACACAGAAGAGAGAGAAGTTGAAACAGAGATGGAACATCCTCAGGATAGAACCTGTGGACCTCTAGTTCCAAAAGCTGTGCACTGACCAACTGAGCTATATATGCCTGCTGACATCATGTGATTAATATGCTTCTGTATTTCAATGATTTATTAATGTTATACTATGATTACAAGAATAATCTGTACCTTGACTCCTTCAGTGGAGATGGACAAAACTGCAAAATTAGAAAATTAATTAAGGTGTGAAATAAAAAGTTACAATTTGAATTATAATATATGTGATACACATTCATTTACTCCTCAGTTTACAAGAAAACTAATACAACTCCTAAAATCATTGACTTACTGCTAGTGATGTTATCATGCCAGTATGTCCTTGGAGGATGGCAACTGGGTATGTTGTTTTCAGTGACCACACCCTTATTATCTGATATAACAAAAACAATTTTCATCAGTTGAATAATAAATATAAACAAAGAGGAGAAAAGTTTACTTACCTTGTCGCAACTGCCGGCAGCAACCAAAGTGTTCTCACAGTTGATTGCAATATCAGTTATTTCAGCCTGGTGGCCTCGCAAGGTGGCCAATAGCCGACCATCTCTAGTAGACCATATCTTGACCAAGCTGTCATCTGCACCCTTTTGATTTAATAAGAGGAAAAGCTCAACACTTTAATTTCCAAGATAGTCTGATTCAATATAATGTAAAGCAGGTTCAAACTTACAGTAATAATACAGCGTCCAGTCCTGTCAAATAATACACAATACACTGCAGATAAATGACCCAGAATCCTACGATGCTGTAAGACAATCAAATACATACATGTGAGTATATACATGTGTGTTTCACATCATATTACAAGATCAAACTGAGCACTAGTATATATAGTTATTTCAATTACCATTGTCTGTTTGCTGTAAGTGTTTGGCTGAGCTAGAAGCCTTTTGTTTTTAAATCCACTGATTTCTCTACTAATTATACTCTGAGCTAAAAAAATCAATCAAAATATTAATATATTGAATAATTAGCAATTATTCGCTGAAGGTGAAGTGATTATCGATGAATATTTACCGAGGTAAATATTCATCGATAATAACTGAGCCTGAGGTGAATAATTGTTTTAGTATAAATAAAAAAGTGAATATTTCAAAAAAGAAAGAAACATTGAAAGTGAAAATATTTTATTTTTTAAAAGTGTGACAGACATTTTGTCCAAAAAGGTAATTATCGGCTGATAATTCGAGATAGAAAACCAATCAGAGCGTGAGATTTTGTATAATCACCTTTGTATTTATACTAATTATCAATAACCACTCATGATAATATCAGATATAAACAGATTATACCTAGATTAGGACACAGTCTCTTTCCATCAATAGGTGGTAGTAATGGTGCATTGTTTTGAGAGGTGGCCAGTGACAGACTTGTAGGCCTCACAGTTTCTGTACCAAGAAAATGACATTAATATTAATAATAATAATAATACACTTTATTTATCCTGCATAAAAATGGATCAGATAGAATGTGAAGAGCTATCTGGTATTAATCCATCTGCAGCATAATATACTCTAAATAAATAATTAAATGTAAACATATAAATAAAATCTAAATATTAACCTTGTAAGAAAAAACAATTTATCAGAGTAATAACAAAAAACTATAAGCCAGTTCAAAGTTTAAGAATTGTTCTCAGTGCACATGCAATTTTACCCCAAATTTCAAAAACCTTCTTTTGTTTCTAATTAAACAAAAGGTGAGAAATTTAGGATAAAATTACATGTGTACTGAAAACGATTCTTAAACTTTGAACTGGCTACTCTTATGATTGTTTATGTCCTCTTCTGTCATGACTGACTTGAAAACATTACAGCAGCATGAGCAAACAAATAGGTATTCAATAAAGATGAAATATAAATGAAAGCATTTATAAAATTCAGAAAGCACTAGTGATAGGCAACCCGAAAAAATATCAGTGATGATTTCCCATGATTTCTGATATATTTGTATATATACTTGAAACGGCCATAATTTTTGCAAAAGGCTGTATATATATATATATATATATACATATATATATATATATATACATATATATATATACACCGAATCCCTAAAACTTTGACATTTTTGCGACATATATACATATATGTTTGAGTGCTATTTTTGTTGAAAAATAAAAAGTAAACAAGAAGAAAATCAACTGCAAACATGTTAAAAAGCCTCATTAGGTATTCTAGAACAACTTGGTAACAAATGTTTGTTGAAAAACGACTGAAATTGCTGTCTTTCTTATATATGTATATATATCGCAAAAGTGTCAAAGTTTTAGGGATTCGGTGTATATATACATATATTATATATATATATAATAATAATATTTATAATGTATTGAGCACTCTACTGACAGTATAGACATACATCTATATTTATTATATATATTATATATATATATATATTAATATGTTAATGGTTAGATTCCCAAATTCCAGTTAATCTCAAGTCTGGAAGTAATATCAAGAGAGACATATTTATATCGTCATTTGCATATATTATAAAAGATTAACACCAAGGAACATAGGTTGACCTGATCCATTTCGAAGTAATGACTGCCTTCCAGCACCAAGCAGTGAGCGAACACCTTTTACACTGGATGGCACACATTTTTCCAGAAGAGGACCGATGCGAGAGGATATTTGAACCAAAAAATCATGATTGATGTGTGTGTTTTGATTTACCTGAGAAACAAGAGCAAAAAAGACTGAATGAAAAAACAACTTAGTGAACAAAAAATAGGCCAAAATGCTGTTCCATTTCATGAACACTAAACCAGTTCTCTTTAAATGCTTAAAAGTTTCATTTTATAAGTTTTAAAATTAAAGAACTCAATGTCATAACAATTATTATTAAAATCTGCTTGTTTTATTAAGATTGTCAAAAATATAACACAAAATATGGTCTGAATTTTGGGTAAGAGATGCTGGGCATTAAACAGCATTTTATTGGCCAAACATGAAAGAAATGGCTCCAAAACTTTTAAAATATTATTCGATTGAATAATATCGAATTTTTCGTGAGTTCAAATATGCAAATGAATGGCTGGCTTGCGATCGCCCACGCGAATCGAATACGAAATTGACATAAGAGATTAATCATGACAGATAAAGGGCTTGTGATGTAGACCGCCCTGGCCTGTGATTGGCTGAAATGTCTTGAAGGTCATGAATGTATTCAAGAGGAAACATTAGACAAAGGGCTTGTGGCATGCGTAATGAGTATTCATATGCCAAGCTAAGCCCGAATTTCATAATCACATATGCGAGGCAAAAAGAGCTGTTCTCTCGAAGCTCAAAAAACCTTATTCCCAAAAATTGGTCTTTTGCTCTGAATTCCAACACATCTTGACTTGATCTCCCTGAATTTCACAAAACCAAGTTCGACTTGAAATAAAAAAATTTCCAGATGAATTTTGGTTCTTAAAGTGTTGAGATACGTATTAAAGTGCTGTGTAGGAGAAAGAGGGGTGTTTGTACCATTTCTTGGAAGGTTTGGGGATGGTAGTTGCCTTTCCAGTCCAAACGTTGACACAAGAGCTGTAAATGAAAGAGGCAAAGACAAGGCTCTCATAAACATTGCATACATTTAATTCCATTGTTAAGAGTTCATGGTATAGCGCATCTGGTAATAACAGTATGTCATATAGACTCTAAAATCCCAAAATACATGAATAAGGGTGTAAGAAGGGCTCTGTCTAAAGATGTTTAATGGACAGGGGTACTCACTCCGTACTCGCTTAGCTCTTCCAATAAAGCCTACGACACAGAACAAAACAGTTTAGTCAAAACTCAAACCACATTTTCGGCCGAAATTTTGCACTTACCTTTGCTGAACGCTGACATGGACCACTCATTAACAACTTAGCTATAAGGAAGTATAATTCTGTGGAAATTTGGACACAAATTAGGCGTGTGTTTTGACCAGGGGAACGGCCTGAAAATGAAGCCGAATTCGAACTTACCTCGCCTTAGATTTTCTTGGGCAGAATCCATTTTTGAAGTACACTGATTGTTCATTGATACCTTCTGAAGTATTTAGGGTCCATTTCAATGTCCTATAATGATTTTTAGGATCCTTAAGTTTACAAATAATGAAGACGGTTACAGCGTGACATGGCGGCAAACAGCCCTGAACTCCTCTTTGTCATGACATCACTTTTATCACCAACGTGTTCCTTCTCAACCTACAAGTACGACGTTCATGATTGGATAATCTACCGAACAACACTAAGGGCTGTGTCCTTCAAAACTTTGTTTTCAGATGCTTTTAAAAAAATTCTGACGCAAGAAGGTGTTCTTTTAATCTTTCAGAATCGGGTTTACTAGAGTTTAGTCGTATAATTAAAAAATAAAAGAAATAAATCACAGTTATTTTAAGGATGACGTTCCACCAATCAACGGAGCGAATATTAGGATGTTTTGCAAAGTTAGAGAGGAATCTCGAAACAAGCGCATGCTCACAGATGATCACACATGATCAATTTCCAACACGAAACTGTTTTTTGGTTTTTATAGTGATTTAGTTTTTCTTGGTTTCTTGATGTCTTGGTTTAAGGATAAACGGAATACAAGCTGCATAAGAAACTTTTGTAGCAGTGTTCTGAAAGCCGGTGAAATTCCCAAGCATGTCGCCATCATAATGGACGGTAATCGACGTTTTGCCAAGAAAGTGAATTGTGAAAGGTCCAAAGGACACGAAAAGGGCTTCGAAAAACTTACTGAGGTAAACATTCTTGATTTTTGCCTATTCCCACAGTCTTTATAACTATTTACTGTGATCAAGTAAGGATAAATATGTGAAGACCACAGAAAGATACGGAAATCCATCAAAACATACAAGATTTGCCTTTACAAATTATTGGACATTTAGACTTTCCTGATATCGATATTAACTAAACTTATATAATGTATAAAGGAAGGTATGATATATTTTTAAGGTACTTGTATTTATTATATAGGTCTTAGAATGGTGTTTTGAGTTAGGGATCCCAGAAGTTACTGTCTATGCATTCAGCATTGAAAACTTTAAACGTTCTAAAGAAGAAGTTGATGGTTTAATGTCTTTGGCAAAACAAAAGTTTGAAAGGTTGCTGGAAGAAAGGTAGGTAGTGATTGTTTTGAAGAAGAAATAAAACTTTATGTTTAAAGCATACAGTTACATGAAAATAGAACACTTGTTTTAGGAGAAAGGCCTACACTACTAAGCACCATACTTCTCTCATAATTGGCCAATCCCAGCATGCTAACATAACTAACCCTCCCCCAAAACATACACCGCTAGATATTGAATAATAAATACTAGTTATACAATGGTTTTGATTGGCATACTGTGGAATATCCCACTGTGTATATGTAAATTCTATCTCCTGATGATGTCGGCGTCCGACGAAAGCTCGAGAAGAAAGGAAAATAAAAACCTTTTACAGTAGTGTATGGCCCCAAATCTCAAATCTCAACTTATTTATCCCACAAGTTACTTGTAGTTTCTAGTATACACACAAGCCTTTAGGCGAGTGTGTATATGAAGAAAATACAAGTGACGAGTGGGATATCCACGGTATGCCACGAGAAACCATTGTATAACCATTTTATCCCACACCATTGAAAATAAAAATGCGTAGATTTAATGCACATTGCATGTTGGGAAGGAAGAGTGAAATACGACAAATATACAACAGCTTTCCTGCTTTCTGATTGGCTGTATTTTCTATGGTATGGGATAAATTATGATATACTTGATTCTTAGGGAAATGATGGATAAACATGGGGTCCGTGTTCGTGTTGTTGGTGACCTTACCATGCTTCCAGAAGACTTACAGGAGTCAATTGCCAGGGCAGTCAGTTTCTCAAAACACAACACTAGGTATGTAATATGTCTAAACTGTGCTTATATATACTGACCATCTGCAAACGACTGAGCAATTAACTTTAAAAATCACTAAACATTTACTATTTTTATTTTAGGGCCACATTAAATGTTTGCCTAGCTTACACATCCAGACATGAAATAGCAGAAGCTGTGAAACAACTAGCAGAAGGAGTTCAGGAAGGTCTGCTTAAACCAAGGTAAGTTACTATACAAGTGTGTGACCCATTCACACACACAAGACCCATAAGTACAGATTTAACAGGTTATCCAGACATTCATTGCCCATGTCAGACATTGGGTTGGTCATTCTTATGCTTGGAACTTTGGATATGATCTGGATGGAGATAGTAGACAACAGGACTCTGATGATTTAGAAGAAAAAAGTGTTTTGTCAACCACCAGATAGAGTTCACAGAATAAGCCCATTTTTAAATAATAACTGTTATAAATCTTGCTTTCTGATTGGTTGGGGTTGTGTGCTTTATGAGAACACACAGCATGCACATTCTTTTGCATCATTTGAATCAAAAATAAGGATTGTCATTTGTATTTTATGAAAAAAATACAAGACTTGTTTACTGTGCTGTGTGCAGTCATAAAGCATGTGAGTATTGGCAGAACACTCCAGAAGTGTTGAGAAGCACACCACTATTGCTTTTCTTAACACTTCTCTAGTGTTCTACCAACCCCCACATGATTACTACTGCACACTGTTAGCACATGCACATGTTTTCTATTTCTTCATAATTAATTATATTAGTGTAAATAATTCAATTTGAACAATGGAAAAAGGATTTTGCACTATTTAGTGCCGATTATTGTGAGCATACTTTAGCAAGGTAACAGTCAGTATATCTTCTATCAAATACCTAACACAGCATTCTCACATTCAAAAGGTTTTAGCATGGATAACCTCTGAACATTTTTAGTTTGCTACTGTACAGCATTTATAACCATATTTGTTTATCATCATTTTTACCTCAACTAACAGTGTAATTCATTTTCTTGTCAGTGATGTGAGCGAATCTTTGCTTGAGAAGTGTCTGTATACTCACAGCTCTCCTCATCCAGATTTGTTGATTAGAACATCTGGAGAAGTACGCTTAAGTGATTTTCTTCTATGGCAGGTAAGCTGTAACAATGTATGTTACTCAGTTTCAAATATTTATTTTCTCCCAATGAACTTCACCCAACAACTGTATCCTTCTCAAAACTATGCTCAGCAGTCCTTGGACCATCATACAGCATTTACTAACATTCTCTTGTATTGATTCTTTTTCAGTCCTCCTATTCATGTTTGTCCTTTCAAAAGGTTCTGTGGCCAGAATTTTCTGTTTGGAACTTTTATTCATCCATACTGTCATATCAATGGTACTATCAGAGCATTAAGGTTAGCAATATACATGAACTGATCAGGATGACATTCATGGGGGTTTTGGTGACCATGATTCGTAAAGACAGATGTTTAGTCTTAAGAACAGGCTAAAGGACAAAGTTTTTCTTCTAATACTGGAATTACTTTATTTATGGAGGATGCCACTAGCTAAAGACAATTAAGTGTAATGATCTTGGATGAGAGATGCCTACCTTGGTTTTTCACAAAACTTTTCTTTTTCTTCTAAACTAGAGTACAAACACATGCGCTAATCCATTAAACAGGACTAGAATACATGGCATATTACTTAACCTTTCAAATGAAAACTGCTTGATGCTGTAGATTCAGTAATAGTCAAATCCACATGAGAGAAAACAATGGAAAAAAGACCTACTGACCTCTATTAGAACTATTTAGTGCAAACTAAACTTAGTACTTGTTCAAAGATTTTAAAAGTGTTTGCACTCTAATCATATAAATTCTTTTCTTTTATGTAAACAAAGTTGCACTGTTAACTGCTTTTATTACTTTACAGCAAGCAAGAAATGAAGTTGAAGAAAAACAGATTCAAACAGAACTTGAGTCAGACTTGCAATGTGTTCTTGACAACATGTTGATATCGAATGGTGCAAATAACCATCAAAATCACAGAAATGCTGTGGGACATGGATGGAATTATGAGGATCTGATGAGGAAACCAGGTCTGTGTCAACAGGTTCAGGCATATCAAGATGAGAGAAAACAAAGAATTGCTTGTTTTCTGGACACCCTGGAAAATCAAAGAACTGTATATTTAGAAAGAATGTGTGATGTAGCAAGTTGACCGGTTTCATAAGTCAGAAATGAAATAACATATTTTTGAGGGGAAATGCATAGGAACAATGATTTGATGGGTACAGATACAATTGCCATCCTATTTCAAACTCTTCACATAGGAGTTCAAGGCTTTTTTAGAAAACATTTTATTTGACAAATGCCAAGGTGACAGCAATATTCCATTAAATTCCTTCATGCAGAGACTTGTGTGGGCTTCAGGGACTTTGCTTGGGCAACTACTGTACAACTACAGTAATTTTTTGTACTGTCAAATAATACATCCCATCCAATTGAGAATACAGTCAGGAGATACGGAAGTCAATGTATATTCACAAGTATCCAATTGAATCCCCCAAATAAATCCTGTTCCTTTCCATTAGGCATTGAGGCCCTGGAGTATTTTAATGATGTGTGATAAGTCATACAATGCTTTCTCATAGCACACCATGAAAATATTCCCTTTGTCACTAGTATTTTGTTGTATACACTTGCCCAAAAGATATTCAATAGTAAATATATTCCATTCAAAGTCATTGTATGACTAGCATATATAGATGCCATCTGTTCAAGATCCTCTCCATGGTCCCTGCTGTCAAACACTCAAACATGCCTCATTCTATAATATGCATACATATATTTGATTTAAAATCAGGCAGTTGCATTTATTTAATTACGAGGTAGAAATGTTGGATAGCGTTTAGATTATTATAATTAATATATAGAAATATCAAATAGAATTAAATTATTTAAAAAAAGTGCTGAAAGAATAAAAATGTCAACTTGTTTTTGCAACTCTTCATAAATGTTGCTTATATCAATGTGGACTAGATTCAATCAAGTAGAAGCTAAACAACTTGACTTGTTAATGAACATTGGCTATTAGTTTTTAGAAGTAAACAATCACACTGGCTAGCTTTATAAAATGACTAAAGTAAAGTACTTTCTCGTCAAAAAACAATATATAAGCAAAACTAAAAAAGTATCAATTTTCCTAAGGACTCATGTAATATGCACATGTACATGAGTTCACAGAGGAGTGGTCAGTTGTCAAGCAAAGATGGTGTTTAACTAACTGCATACTTAATCAAAAGGATATACATGTAGTAATCACTTAAAAGACTGACAATATATATTCAGGATTCTCTCATTTCTTTACTCCCTTCCATTTCGTTGCCGTTCAACTCTGAATCTCGTATTTTTTTCAGTTTGCTGATCCAGGCTTCATGGAACATCTGATATTCACTAATCATATCATCTAGTTTGGCCAGACGTGAGTTATCAGTCGCTTGTAATTTAACTGTTTCATCATGCGAACTAAACTTCATTTTTGGTCCAAGACATATGCGCTGATTTTCTGTGGGAAAAGAAAAGAATATAATGGAAATCAAAATGTTTGACTAATTTCAGTGGTGGTAATATGTTTTAGTGCAGAATACTTACGTATTTTTGGTCTTCTGTAAGCGAATTCCCAGATAATACCGAAAAAGAAGAGAGTTCCAACTATCCCAAGTCCAGCAAACATCATATGGCCGAATATCTTCTCTTGGTAAAACAGTGCCTCGGCTGCTTTTAGCTGCTGACTCACGTCATCGGTTGGATTCTGAGAAGGCAATACATTCCGTTCCACATTTCAGAATTGTACTTGAACAAAACGAGTAATTTAATTAATATGCATGTGATTTACCTTGAGCGGAATCAAGTTTTCAGAAATTTTTTCAAAGATCTCTTGAGGATAGTCTACGATGTAATTACGCATACATCGTTCAAGTCGTGACGAATTTCGTGCTAATACAGCTCCATACGTGATTGGATGTTCAATATACTTCTCTACCCTAATTGGCTCATCTTTGATTAGCTTCAAGAAGTGTGTGATGACGTAGTTATCCACGAGTGCTCCATCAATCTCGTTTTTCAGAAGCTCCTTTGTCATTTGCATTACGTTCGAAAACACTAAAATCAAAAAGGGCGTAAGTAAACTGCCAAGACTTTTTATCCACATTTTTGCAGAAGGCGGTCGCTTAAGAATTGCATAGCGCAGATTTCGTAAGAGTGTGGTTGCGGGGTGGCGCGGCGCAGATACGGCACCGAATGTCAGTTCATACACGGCACGGCACTAGAACAGTCACGGCAAAGGTGTGAACCAATAACATTTTGAAAACAGGATAAGCAGAAATGCTATTTCAAGTGTACGCATTTGCGTACATGGTAGCTGTAGTAGAAAAAGTACAAACCTTTCATATCAGCATTCATGCTAACACCAAGACGAAACTCTTCACTTCCATTGACTGCTCCAATCTTTGAACACATAAACACAATCCAGCAAATATCTTTAAAATACGGTTCTTAGTGAGAAATGATGTGTCATGTGATCTAAAGTCATGATTTAAAGTTATGGCAAAGAAAGCAGTGACTCGTATTTGAATCTAATTACCTTGGATCCGTGGATTTTAAAGTTTGGATAAGTGCTTGCTGATAGAGACGCTGTGACAAGAGCAGTGAAAATAGAAACGATTATAACGCCTGTAATTATCCACACGATGCAAAACACACGACCAAGGGCAGACTTTGGTGAGCGATCCCCATAACCAACCGTAGTCATGGTAACTAGAGCCCACCAAAATCCTTCCCATGCTCCTCTGAGAAACGGTGGCGGGAACTCGTCAGGGTTTTGATTATGATCCTATGAAGAATAAAAATGATATTAACAGCAATGTAAGTCAGTCATTCAGTACTGACCGGCAGTGTTGATATGGTAACGTGGTGTATATAAATGTAAGTCAGTCATTCATTACTGACCGGCAGTGTTGATATGGTAACGTGGTGTATATAAATGTAAGTCAGTCATTCAGTACTGACCGGTAGTGTTGATATGGTAACGTGTTGTATATAAATGTAAGTCAGTCATTCAGTACTGACCGGCAGTGTTGATATGGTAACGTGGTGTATATCAATGTAAGTCAGTCATTCAGTACTGACCGGCAGTGTTGATATGGTAACGTGGTGTATATAAATGTAAGTCAGTCATTCAGTACTGACCGGCAGTGTTGATATGGTAACGTGGTGTATATAAATGTAAGTCAGTCATTCAGTACTGACCGGCAGTGTTGATATGGTAACGTGGTGTATATCAATGTAAGTCAGTCATACAGTACTGACCGGCAGTGTTGATATGGTAACGTGGTGTATATCAATGTAAGTCAGTCATTCAGTACTGACCGGCAGTGTTGATATGGTAACGTGTTGTATGTAAATGTAAGTCAGTCATTCAGTACTGACCGGCAGTGTTGATATGGTAACGTGGTGTATATCAATGTAAGTCAGTCATTCAGTACTGACCGGCAGTGTTGATATGGTAACGTGTTGTATGTAAATGTAAGTCAGTCATTCAGTACTGACCGGTAGTGTTGATATGGTAACGTGTTGTATATAAATGTAAGTCAGTCATTCAGTACTGACCGGCAGTGTTGATATGGTAACGTGTTGTATGTAAATGTAAGTCAGTCATTCAGTACTGACCGGTAGTGTTGATATGGTAACGTGTTGTATGTAAATGTAAGTCAGTCATTCAGTACTGACCGGTAGTGTTGATATGGTAACGTGTTGTATGTAAATGTAAGTCAGTCATTCAGTACTGACCGGTAGTGTTGATATGGTAACGTGTTGTATGTAAATGTAAGTCAGTCATTCAGTACTGACCGGCAGTGTTGATATGGTAACGTGTTGTATGTAAATGTAAGTCAGTCATTCAGTACTGACCGGTAGTGTTGATATGGTAACGTGTTGTATGTAAATGTAAGTCAGTCATTCCGTACTGACCGGTAGTGTTGATATGGTAACGTGTTGTATGTAAATGTAAGTCAGTCATTCAGTACTGACCGGTAGTGTTGATATGGTAACGTGGTGTATGTAAATGTAAGTCAGTCATTCCGTACTGACCGGTAGTGTTGATATGGTAACGTGTTGTATGTAAATGTAAGTCAGTCATTCCGTACTGACCGGTAGTGTTGATATGGTAACGTGTTGTATGTAAATGTAAGTCAGTCATTCAGTACTGACCGGTAGTGTTGATATGGTAACGTGGTGTATATAAATGTAAGTCAGTCATTCAGTACTGACCGGCAGTGTTGATATGGTAACGTGGTGTATATCAATGTAAGTCAGTCATTCAGTACTGACCGGCAGTGTTGATATGGTAACGTGTTGTATGTAATGGCTGTTGTAAGTAACATGATCGGATTATGACTTGTGAATTGTCAATATATATAGCAATAAATACTAGATGCGTACATGAAGCAATGCATGCAAAAAAAAAATGATCTTACCAGAAACCACAGGACGATTCCAGAAAAGAGAGCGGTCACAAGAATGAATATAAGCATAGGCCAGGCACTAATGATAGTGTTAACCAAAACAGATGTCTGGGTGTTACTCTGATTGTCGTGCACCAAAAGAATAACACGAGGAGCGCGGACTAAAGGTATGAAGGCATGGCGGCGAAAGGAATTACTAAATGGGAAAAATGGATACATAAGTAAGTGGATCAGAAATCAGATTGAGCAGAATGGCATTCAGTAGGCGGGGTACATAGCAATAATACAGTACTTTATACAAAGCGCAAGTCAGTCTGTTCGATTTTAACTTACCTAAAGGCTTCGTAGCCGTACAGAGGAAACGTTATATCAAAATTATTCTCAACGAACAATTCTTCACCATGACGTGCCGACCGAAGAAATTTTCCAAATGTGACTGAACTGTTTGGATGACAGCAAGAACCAAGTATCTGCAAAACAAACACAATATCTATCACGACAGACATGCAGACAGACAGACAGCACTGACAGATAGCCCCTTGTGTCCCGCAGCAAACACCATATATCACGACTGACAGACAGCACTGACAGATAGCCCCTTGTGTCCCGCAGCAAACACCATATATCACGACTGACAGACAGCACTGACAGATAGCCCCTTGTGTCCCGCAGCAAACACCATATATCACGACTGACAGACAGCACTGACAGATAGCCCCTTGTGTCCCGCAGCAAACACCATATATCACGACTGACAGACAGACACAACTGACAGATAGCCCCTTGTGTCCCGCAGCAAACACCATATATCACGTGGGAGATAATCGGGAGATAATCGGGTGGGGATCGGAAAACAGGGCTAAAAGGGGATCAGACACCAAGAGGAACCCACACCCAGAAAAAAATGCAACAAAAGTCCAAACAGCTAGCAGATAATCATTTGTGACAGCTGACTGGCGTTGAATACTGACCTGTGTTAGTATGGCAGGAAACATCCCTTCCACAGTAAACCCGACCTTTTTCTCGTGTATTGAATTAAACATGGTCACATATGGCGCATATTGGTGCCATGCAATAGACATAGGCAAACCAGTCTCACATCGTTCATCAAGTGAGTGCTCTTTGGTTATATTCTGTAGGGAACTCAACTTTTTACCAAACTTAGCGACATCAGCATCAACTGCCAAAGCGTTAAGTGGAATATGAAAGGAGTTTTCGGTGTGGTTTTTGGCTTTCCAGTAAGGTAGGAAAATAGACGATACTGATTGTAAATGCACCAATGACACAAGTGTTATGACTACAAGCCAAGCCATGTTGAAGAAACTAAAAGAAGAGGAATGATGTTGTTAGCAATCGTACTTTGATTACGACTGATCCACTCACTCGAATCAGTCTAGTCCGTTTTTCCCCCTTATACGCGTCGTGCGGTGTTTTATTCCAATGAGTAAATGCAGTAAGAATATAGTAGATGAAGTATGCTTATCTGTAAGATATATATATATATTTAACACTGATCAAACGGATCAAATTTCGACAAACAGTTTATTGAACCAGCTGAGTGGTTTCTCATGCACCCAAGGCGAATATCACTTTCATTTATTATAAGGTTCTCGTCCTTTTGTGAATCATTGTCTTATTAGAGATACACAGTTTGTTTTTGATTCCAGGGGGCGCGCGCCTTGGCTTGTGTTGACTGGACAGTAAAAATGATGGTTGCCCTTCTTATAGTACTTATGCTAATAGTGGGTCATAGTGCGGTAGTTATGTTTGAGGTATTAAAAAAGCATTTGAGATGGCTGTTAACAAATAGTAATCAATGTAGTTATTCGAAAAACGAAAGTTTAAAACCAAAACTTGTTAAAGTTCATTCGGTTCATTAGGATACCATGAAATGCTAGACATGAACTAATTGTGTAATGTGGCATAATAAACTATATAAACTATATATGATTAACAAGCTAATGATTATCAAACAATTACGCGGCCAGCTAAGCTAGGGTCAAGTAGTATATCATATCAAACTAGTTCTTATGAGTAAAGCAAAAGACAATTACCTCAATATTATGTAAAATTGCCAAAGAGGTTCGATCGACGTCCGTACGATATATACATACAACTCGTACCGTTGAGTAGGCAGAGATCCTGTCCTCGTATGAAGCACAATATGAAGGATTTGCTACAAACAAAGGCTTGAGGAGTATTTCATTGAATTATATGCAAATTTTAAAGTCTTTCTAACAAAACAATATGTGTGAAGGTTCACTCAACTGTTTGGTGTCAATCAGCTGTCTGAATCTTATGAATCTCATTATAATATTCAGCTCTAGTTACACCTCTGTCCACGTTTGTAGAACAGGAACAATGGTATTTTTTTTTCAATGACAACAGATTTTCTTCCTCAGATATGAAACATGGTTATCGAACCTTTGCCCTCTAGTAGAGTGAATCTCATAAACCCGTGAAATACACTTTAGTGTATTACGCATTACTTCCCTCTAATTCTTTTGTTTTCTATTGATCTGACTATTACACTTTGATAAGCACACTTTGTTTCACAGGTTAATGAAAACCACTCTAACAACGATATGTAATATAGTTTGTAGAAACACTTCAGTGTGATTAGACAATGGAAAAACGACTATGAGCATTTATGCAGGTTACTATGACAACAACGTAATACACCAAAGTGGCTTTAATAGAGTGCAGAATTGTTGTCAGTGTTGTCAGTCAGTTAAAGCCTAGACTTGGGAACTTCTAACAATCCTTTATTGCTAGAACGAAGGGAACGTTTCCACGTTTAACGTTATACGATCACTCAATAAAACTACAAAGTAAGAATTTACTAATGGATAGATTGAGCACCCCTACATACAATGTTCACTGACAAGGTCAGATACGACACCCCAACATACAATGTTCACTGACAAGGTCAGATACGACACCCCTACATACAATGTTCACTGACAAGGTCAGATACGATACCTCTACATACGATGTTCACTGACAAGGTCAGATACGATACCTCTACATACAATGTTCACTGACAAGGTCAGATACGACACCCCTACATACAATGTTCACTGACAAGGTCAGATACGACACCCCTACATACAATGTTCACTGACAAGGTCAGATACGATACCTCTACATACGATGTTCACTGACAAGGTCAGATACGACACCCCTACATACAATGTTCACTGACAAGGTCAGATACGATACCTCTACATACGATGTTCACTGACAAGGTCAGATACGATACCTCTACATACGATGTTCACTGACAAGGTCAGATACGACACCCCTACATACGATGTTCACTGACAAGGTCAGATACGACACCCCTACATACGATGTTCACTGACAAGGTCAGATACGACACCTCTACATACGATGTTCACTGAGAAGGCCAGATACGATGGCACGTCTTGTCAGGATCGACGGATGTTCACCAGTACTATTTGAACATTTTTATTACAACACTAAAGAGGTATAGAATGCTTGTACTGCACATGGTTGGCTTAGTTAATCCTTAATTTCTCTCTAATACTGTCTCGATTTGAGACAATCAAGTAATTTCTTAGAAATAATATTCTATCTTTGATAGCGGCAACATGTGTAACATAATAAGTAGCCATATCTTTGAAGGGCATAGGTGAAACAATACAACCGTTATTCTAATCAAAGTGTTGAATCTACAAGAACAGTCTTAAACATAGTCTTGAAATAGCTTACTAAGATACTAGTTCAGTGCCGAATCATGTCTATCAGTCGGCTATGTGATCGGTATCAGGTGGATTTGATCAGCTCCCTTAAGTCCCTTGGTTTGAACTTATGTTCAGTACGTACTAGTTTTACATTCTATGGTTATATGTGTATCGATTAGCTTGTATCAAACTAATTGGGAAGCTATTCTTGAAGTATATTTAGCAATGTTCAGCACTTTTTAAAAACACTAGAATGAGTAATGTTTAGCTGATTTGTGACTAACCTTCCTCAGCAAGTCCAAGATGTCAATGATTATTAGAAATCAGAAAAGCGTGCACAGGCACCAATGTTTTACTGATTACAAACAAGGTGCCGGCCGACCGACCAACTCATCGCTCTTCTAAAACAACTCTATTACTTTAGGATATTTAATTTGTTCATGAAATTACAGAATTGTTTTATGTCGCTGTAGGTGGTAAAAACATTTACTAACGAATGAAGTTGGCCACGGGCACAACAATAGACAGGAAGAGTTAAAGAAGCGGGGTGTTATCGAGATCAATTGGTAATGTATTTCTTGTTTTCTTGGTCAGATGGGATAAGAATGATTCTACATTTAAACTTACCAAGTGTCATGTGTGTCATGAGAAATACTACCCGGCTCAGAGTCACATCAGCAGCAGGTTTTGTACAATAGTTATATAGATTAAAGCTACAGTAAAATAGGTCAATGTCGTATATAATAAAGGTTACTCTCCCGGCCTATCCCATCAGCACACGTATGGTTATCGTACTTTCTCATCACCAGTTAACCACACAAATATTTAAAAAATCTGCAAACTGAAAATGTCCAATGGATCAAAAATAATTTGTGTTTTCGTACTCCAATGTAAACAACGGAAACTAAATTGAAACTCATTTGTCATATTGAAGTTTTGTTTCCAAAATTGAGAGCCCCTTGGTATATGATGCTCACAGCACGAAACACAATTATAAATCAAACTTTATGCATGCCATGCTAACTTTACTTTCAAATTCTTTACTGTCAACAATTGACGCTTGATGACGATATTTGTTTTGGTGGAAACTTGTGATTTTTCAGTCGGCCAGAGTTCCCGAGCTCCTACATCTAGAAGGCACCATATTGGACACGGCGCACTGCGCATGCTTGGAAGTTCGGCGGGAATTTCGTAGACATAGATTCGTAGTTTGGTAAAATCTTTAAAATTAATGCCGTTCGTGGGAAGTTAGAGCTTAATATTTCCTAACAAATCACTTAAGTTGTTTTCTTTCACTGGTCAAATAGTATACGAGAGAACTTTGCATAACACAAGGCATGTAAATCTCCAATGGTTTTAGTATTTGTAAACACGACGCAATTACTAATTTCCCGCAGAGTTCAAACCCGTCTTCAACGAGGGTGGGTGGGTGGGTGGGTGGGTGAATTTCTTTACGCCATTAGGACGGGAACTAAAGCAAAATGCAAATGCATTCTTCTAATGATTAACCCCCAGGGCATTATCATAAACAATTCGAATGGACTTTGAATAATATGGCGACATTTTAGAATCAATTCTTTAATATTCGTTTGACACATTTGATATCACGCTAGGGTGATATAGGTCTATAGTCCGGCACTGAAAAAGGAACTTTTCGAAAACGATCTTCAGGCTGGATAAGCGTATTCAGAGATTTAGTTTACCTCCAGCTGTACGAAAAACTAAGCGCGAAAAGGATTGTTGTTGTAATTCAAGCGGCCCTCGCCCGAGTCTTAAAAGTCATATATCTCATAGAATTTGAGGAGATGGATCGCAAAGATTTACTTTAATTTTTTAAACAACACGTATAGTTCAACTTTTTTTCTCTTAATTCTTTGAAACGCGTGTTTTTGTATTGGGAAGATACTTGGAGCAAGGGCCGCTTGGCTAAGCATCGAAGTGCGCTTTGATTGGACGGTTCGAATTCGTGTGTGCTCCGGACACCTGTTGGGTTACTTGATTTGGGGTCCACTGGACTCATATCCTTATATTTTAGCAGGAAAACACAAGCAGAAACATATTTTCTCTGTCCTATTGGACGCTCTATATCATATTTTTGAGTCCAACATAAAATTATTTGCGTAAGGGACAAAGGATTGCGCGTTCGGTAAATCCCTGGGAAAATTCTAAATTCATTTTCGAAAACTAAATTTATTTAGCTTCCAGAAAATGTATACTTTATATAATAATATTAAAAAGGCAGCGCGAAATTTGGCTCGCGCGTAAAGTGATCTCGATGGTATCCTGATACCTTAAGATAGACATTAAGACAGACAGACAACGGATAGGTAGATAGGCCAACAGACAGAAGGATGGACAGACAGACAGACAAAAAGACATACAGTATTACCTGTTTTAACAATCGGTTATTAGCATCTAACAGAATAGCACAGTTCTTGATGATGTAACAAGCAAACCGTCAGGAACATCAGCTTCTTGGGTCTGATCAGCCAGGCTAGTGGGGAAATGATAAAATATATATGTAACACCTTCATCAAAATCATTTTAACAACCATCATTATCATAGCCATTATCCTCATATTACTGACCATCACTAATCATCAACACTATCATCATTATCAGAATCATCACCATCATCATCATCATAAGCATCATCATCATCATAAGCATCACCATCATCATAAGCATCATCATAAGCATCATCATGCATCATAATCATCATGCATCGTTATTAATAAAATTTATATATTATGCATCATCACCATTATAATCATGAACAATATAATCACCGCCATCATCATCAAAACCATCATTATCACAGTCATCATCATCATAAGCATCATCATAAGCATCATGCATCACCACCATCATATTCATGAACAATATAATATAATATTACCATCATTATCATCATCATCATCAAAACCATCATTATCACAGTCATCATCATCATAAGCATCATCATAAGCATCATGCATCACCACCATCATATTCATGAACAATATAATATAATATTACCATCATTATCATCATCATCATCACAGTCATCATAATCATAAGCATCACCATCATCATAAGCATCATCATCATCATAAGCATCATCATCATCATATTCATGAACAATATAATATAATATTACCATCATTATCATCATCATCATCACAGTCATCATAATCATAAGCATCACCATCATCATAAGCATCATCATCATCATAAGCATCATCATCATCATATTCATGAACAATATAATATAATATTACTATCATTATCATCAAAGCCATCATTATCACAGTCATCATCATCATAAGCATCATCATAATCATAAGCATCATCATAATCATCATGCATCACCACCATCATATTCATGAACAATATAATATATATAAGATCATCATTATCATTTTTTTCCTGCAATGTGTCGCCACGCTCACGTTTTTTTTTTTAATAATAATACTTTATTTCTTAAAAAGCGCATAATAAACAAGAGTCTCGATGTTCTTTACAATATAGAAAAAACATATAAAAATATAAATAGACAAGTTAAATTAGTCAAGTAAGCTAAATAAGTTTAATAAGTTAGGTTAGGCCCAGTTTAGACGTCAAACCCCACATGTGCCGAATCCAATGCAAACGCATGAGCAGAAACCTATTGTTTGGCTTCATTGACACTAAACTTGGCACACGCGATACCCAGGATCTAAATAAAAATCTAAAAGCGATGAGATCAGAAAGTAAAAAATACATATAATAGAAAATGAAAAAGAAAATATCTATCCATAATAATGTTCAAATAAGAATGTCTTTAATTTCTTCTTGAAAATGTTCAGAGAATCCTCAAGACGTATGACAATGACAATGACAATGAATTGATGCATGCACAAACATATCTTGATTTAATATTGATTTTGTTTATGCCTCCTATCTAACTAGCCTTTATATAGTTTGAATTATTGGATACATACCAGTGCATAAGAAAATAGCACAGCAGCCATTCCCTTGTGCCACCTTGGCTGTAATTCTGGTCGGAGTCTTGATAGTATAACATAGATGGTGTCACAGGCATCTTTTGAAAAGTTGTCCCATATCTCTTTAAATTGGACAGCTAGCCCATGCTAGTAGAACTCCCTGTAAAATATTGTTGGATTGTTTTGAGCTGTATGTATATGGATATTTCAATTCCTGTCAGTTTCTGTCTATTATTCAACTCCCTTAGTGACCGGCCACGATTTATAAGGGGGTGGGTGGGGGAATTGTTGGGTGTGTGTAAACGTTTTCCCATGATCCACCCCTTAAAGTCTTAAATTAGATTGCTGGCCCACCTCCATAGTATCCCTCTGCCTTTGTTAAAGCTTATCATTGCTTGTCTGATCATTGCATACAATGAGGTTCTTAAAACAATACTTACCCCCTCCCCCACATGACAAGAATTCTATTCATGACCCACCCCCATCCACTCCAAAAAATAAACATCTGACTCCCCTCAAAATTCCCCCATCCACTTAATATGCTATATCTTAATTGTTTTCATACTTTATTTTGAGCCACAATGTTTTTGATGCCTTCTCAGAGTTTCTTCTCGTCATCAGCAGAGAAAACCTCTCCCCCTCTGCTATACTCGATCACTATAACCCGACCTTCAGTCCTTAAAAGAACAAAAAATACTATTATTTGAAAGGAGAACCAATTAAGTATATAATATACTTAAACTGAATGTATATCAACACCCCTGAGCTCTAATACCTCTTAATAGCACATTTACAGTAATATCTTTGTGAAACTATTTCATTCAAGGTCATTAGTAATGTCCCTTGGGGATTCATTAGTCCAGCCTTCTGTGAGACCATAGAGAGCCCACTTTGGATCTGTAGCAGGAGTTCCCCCAAATTTGATGTCAAAATGGGGTCATCTAGAAATACCACAAGTTTGGTCTTTGATAGGACATCTCTGTTTACAGGCCTGAAAAATTACAGACAGAGTTTATATGGGAAACGAAGCAGGAATTTGCATTATGCTTAAGGGAGATGGCTGATATAATACATTGGAGTAGTCCCTTTAAAGGGAGGCCATTGTAATGCTTAAACTGAAGTACCACTTTGATTCTGGTCCCCACCGGCCAGCATTAAACAGTGTATGTACTCTGGATGGCACACCAATTCCCTTGGCCAGCAGGTCCAATGTTAGTGATTTTCCTACATTCCTTTCCTTGTAGGAAGAGTGGAGCATGCCAATGGAGCTTTCATCTAAAGTACATAGTGATACAGAGAAATGTTTTAGCAATTCTTGTAAAAAAACATGAAACTTCTCATAGATTTTAGTCACTGCATTACTTAAAGATGTAACAATTAAAGTACTGAAGATTGTATATGCCTAATATATTTATATTAATTGCCTTCCCTGTCCAACAAAATACTACTTCAACCAGATTTTTTATATTTATTCTTACTCAGGGAACCCGGTTGACTCAGGAAAATTAATGGTAATTGTTCATATACTTACTCCATGCTTCATTATCATCCACTCTTAAAAGGCTGGCAAGTACAAATGAAGTGGCAAGCTTAAATGCCAATTTGTTAATGCCAAAGTTCTTTGAAGCGAGTATGAATCTGATAATTTAAAAAAATCTACTTTGCTTTGTGAACATTCAAACGACCAACTCATTGAATAACAGGTAAATTATACATAAAATGTATAAATGCACAATTATACACGCATCAATTATGAAAAGTGTCACAAGTGCTGGTATAGTATAGTATGAAATTGGAGAGGTCGAACTATTTCAAAGTTCAATTGTATAAAGATTGACAAAGTTAATCTTTTGTTGAAGCTTAGAAAAGTAATATATTCTCCTTACATACAACTTTAAGTGTCAATTACGTATACTTCGGTTGTGAAAATGGTATATCAATGACTGAATGAGACTTTTCAAATGCGCCATTTTCCTGCCATGTTAGTGCCGTCATTTTCCCGCCAAATAAAAAACTAAAAAAAAGATTTTTTATAGCTGAAAGCCTTGCATGGAAATGAAATAATGACACTCACCTCACTCGAAAAGCACCACTAGTTATCTGTTTGGTAACCAATCGATAGCACCAGACGGAATTCTCTAACCACACCTTCGATCAGCATAATATTTATCCTTCAAGTAAGTGTGGTAGCTGTCGAGGTCGCTTGATGATACACCATTAAGATTAAAACTTCCACCGCCAAAGGCGCTCCTCGTTTTTTCCAGAAACTTGGACTTGGAATCAAAAGATGAAACTGGAATAACAATCCTCCTGAATATTTAAAAACATTTTATTACTTGCGATTAAGAGAAAAATTGTATGACTTGATGAATTAAGTGACCTCTCTTCGATCAAACCGCGGACATGGGCACCACAAGACAAAACCCAATATCCAGTTACCGAAGTGATTTCACCCGCTATTTTCAGTGTGAAATCCCTGAAAATACACATAATCCCCTTCTTTCTCTTAATAAAGGTCTTGCCATCTTTTATGCAGAACGGCTGGATGGATGAGTCGTCGTCCATGTCTAGATCTGACTAAAAGGTCAATGTTTTAAAAAGGTTGTTACAACATGATTTCAGCAATTATCTTTGTTTATAAAATAACCTCGCATACAAACATCGGAAAGTATATTCATTCATATAGGATCCATTATTCTGTACTTTCGAGTACTTGTAATTAAAGCATTGGAAACTTGAAGACCACCAAGATCCATAAAAAGTTCGTGAGTGAACTGAACAAATTTCCAAAAGTTGCAACAACAATGATACATATGATATGCTGGCATGCAGCTTGAACATTTTTTGGGACGTGGATCAATTAGCATGAAAAAAAGACTATGCGTAAAAGTGGCTTATTGACGACGGTCATTTTTAAAGTTTACAGCAGATGAGAAGTAATTACCAGTCCTTTATAACATTCCTGGATACCCTGGATACCCTGGATACCCTGGATACCCTCGTAACCCTCGTTACCCTGGATACCCTTGTAACCCTGGATACCCTTGATACCCTGGATACCCTCGTAACCCTCGTTACCCTCGTAACCCTCGTTATCCTGGATACCCTTGTAACCCTGGATACCCTTGATACCCTGGATACCCTGGATACCCTCGTAACCCTCATTACCCTCGTAACCCTCGTTACCCTGGATACCCTTGTAACCCTGGATACCCTGGATACCCTGGATACCCTCGTAACCCTCGATACCCTCGATACCCTCGATACCCTGGATACCCTGGATACCCTCGTAACCCTCGTTACCCTCGTAACCCTCGTTACCCTGGATACCCTTGTAACCCTGGATACCCTGGATACCCTGGATACCCTGGATACCCTGGATACCCTCAATACCCTCGATACCCTCGATATCCTCGATATCCCTGATATCCCTGACAGAAGCTGGAAGGTGTACGCTATTTAGTGATACCCTCGTTAAATAAAGGCTACAGTTGTAGTATTAAGAAGCGTAAATAAAATATTTAAGCTAAAGAAACGTATTTTGTAGAAAAACCATGGAGCCTTAAGGATAAACGTAAGTAGAACTAGAATGGCAGCCAAAACAAGCGAATTCGTGTGTTTTTTAGCTCGGAAAGCCAAACACGTGCAAATGAAATGGTATTAAAGGGAACGACAACAACTACGACAACACGCGTTCGTTTGTAACGGGAAAAAAGTAACTTTTTAGGGACGAAAAAAGCTATAACCCACGAACTAAATACGTAGAAGGAAAGAAATAATATTTGTGTTGGAGTTTGCACAGTTTATTGTAGTATAGGAGGTATTGTTACCTAATAAAAGCGAGTGTTTTTGTACATTGTGCAAGGAAGGACAGACCTAACAGTAGTGTTAAGAAGCGTAAAAAAATATTTAAGCTGAAGAAACGTAGTTTGTGGAAAAATTCTTGAGCCTGAAGGATAAACGAGTAGAATGGAAGCCAAAATAAGGGAATTCATGTGTCTTTTAGCTCGAAAACCCTGACACGTGCAAATGGTATTAAAGAGAACGACAACAAGCTTCGACAACAAGCTTCCATTTGTAACAGGAAAAGAGCAACTTTTTAAGGACGAAAAAAGCTATAACCCACGAACTAAATACGTAGAAGGGAAGAAATAATGTTTGTGTTGGGGTTTGGACCGTTTAATTTAGAATAAGCGGTTTTCTTACCTGATAAAAGCGAGTGTTTCTGTGCAGTCATTGCCATCAGGTGAGTGAGCGAGACGAAGAGAGACGTGAAGTGTGCTCGGTGTGTGTTCGGTGTGTGGTCGGTGTGCAGTGAGGCTTGGCGACCAAGCGTGAGTCTTCACTCGCGCGCTAAACTGGGGTATGGAGAAGTCGCAACGAGGTACCTGAGGACATCATGAAGTCCCGTGAGGGTTTAAATCCGTGCGAACACGAAGAACTGTGTTCACACCTGCTTGTCGTAGGACGGGGAAGGGAATTTTTTCGGCAAGAATCGGGAGAAAAGTCGGTTTATACCGATGCGAATCGGAGTCCTACGTATGTAGCAGGGACCCTCGTTGTCGACCGAGTCTTTGGCCAACGTTGTACAACAATTCTAAATTATTGGAGCAGGGTAGGGTAAAGCGGCGAGTCGATTGGCGTGTTGGTCAAAGACTTAGGTTATATATATAACAGGTGGGTGGAAGAGGTCGTTCCACGCTTGGTTGTTTGATGGGTTGCCTGTGTCTTGCTCAGTAGTGCCCTGGGGGCGACTAGGGGAGGGGTGGTCTTTGTTGCCTATATATTGCACAGGTCAGTGGAGGGGGTCTTTTTTATTGCACAGGTCAGTGGAGGGGGGTTGTTCCCTATCTATTGCACAGGTTTTTTTATCGCACAGGTCAGTGTAGGGGGTCTTTTTTATTGCACAGGTCAGTGGAAGGGGGTTATTTCAAGCAGACTGTTCAGTCCATATGTATTGCACTAGTTCGTGCAGGTACTTCGTGGGTGAACCTCTTTCGTGTCCCTGTACAACAAGGTTTTAAATCCATGTTCAAGTAACACTAGAAGACAATACAACATAGAACAACACTCTACAACATCAATACACGTATTGTATCATATTTATAGAGCAACATCCATGTCGAGAACACTATCCATATACACCAGCGTCACTGATGGTCTGCATCGCTCTCCTTCTTGCAATGCAGTGCACATCGACAACGGTACCTTACCATAGATACTGTACTCCACTGTACCTTACTGTACTATACTATATTGCACTATACTGTACAATACTATACTGTACTATACTGTACTGTACCCTACTATACAGTACCTTACCATAGATACTGTACCATACTGTACCTTACAATACTATACAATACTCTACTGTACCTTACCATACAATACTCTACTATACTGTACTCTACAACAAGTCCCTCTACGTCACTTTACTATACCATACGTCACTGTACGTCACTATACGTCACTATACGTCACCATACGTCACTATACTATGCAACAACAACAACAACAAGCTATATATATATACAACAACAAGCTTTGTAATCCTACAACAGTCTTCAGTAGAGATATATAACAGGCTCGTGCACCCCTGACTCTAAACTTTGGGCCCCTAGGGTTAGGGGTAGGGTTAGTGTTTTGGAAGACTTTCTAATGACAACAACAACAACAACAACAACAACAACAACAGGGATAGGGTTAGGTTTAGGGTTAGAATTTGGGTAGTCTTTCTAATGACGACAACAACAGGGTTCTTACCACAGGCAGAGTGGTCCAAAGGCCCACGGGTTAGGTTTAGGGTAAAGATTTGGGAAGACTTCGTAATCAGAACGACAGCCATAGAAACTTTAAGTACTCTCATTCTAAGGAAATCGACGAAAAAAAATTTTTTTTTTTTTTTGTGAAATTTTTATTTTTTTATGAAGTGCCAACCCTAACCCACCCTATGCGAAATTCAGGGTTTGAATCCACGACGCAGGAAAGTCTTTAGATACCTTTAGCTAACCCCAGAAACACCGTTTCTGAAAGTTAGAACAACATTCAAAGTCATCTTCACAGTACCCCATGTTTCAACCCTAACCGTATAGGGAGGGTTGGGGTTAGCACTTGGAAAAAAATTCGAGAAAATCCAAAAAAATTATTTCGTCTTATTAGAAAAAGAGACACTGGAAACACTTAGTCATGCATAGAAACACCGTTTCTGAAAGTTATAACTATATTGAAAGTCATCTTCACAGTACCCCATGTTTCAACCTTAAGTGCATAGGGAGGGTTAGGGTTAGCACTTAGAAAAAATTTCACAAAAATCCAAAAAAATTATTTCGTCTTATTAGAAAAACAGACACTGGAAACACTTAGTTATGCTTAAAAACACCGTTTCTGAAAGTTACGACAACATCCAACTTCATCTTCACAGTACCCCATGTTTCGACCCTAACCTCATAGGGAGGGTTGGGGTTAGCACTTTGAAAAAATTTCACAAAAATCAGAAAAAATTATTTCGTCTTATTAGAAAAAGAGACACTGGAAACACTTAGTTATGCTTAGAAACACCGTTTCTGAAAGTTACGACAACATCCAACTTCATCTTCACAGTACCCCATGTTTCGACCCTAACCTCATAGGGAGGGTTGGGGTTAGCACTTTGAAAAAATTTCACAAAAATCAGAAAAAATTATTTCGTCTTATTAGAAAAACCGACACTGGAAACACTTAGTCATGCACAGAAACACCGTTTCTGGAAGTTAGAACAACATTGGAAGTCGTCTTAAAAGTACCCCATGTTTCGACCCTAAGTGCATAGGGAGGGTTAGGGTAAGCACTTGGAAAAAATTCATCAAAAATCAAGAAAAATTATTTCGAAGTATTAGAAAAACAGACACTGGAAACACTTAGTCATGCCCAGAAACACCGTTTCTGAAAGTTGGAACAACATTGGAAGTCGTCTTAAAAGTACCCCATGTTTCGACCCTAAGTGCATAGGGAGGGTTAGGGTTAGCACTTGGAAAAAATTCATCAAAAATCAAGAAAAATTATTTCGAAGTATTAGAAAAACAGACACTGGAAACACTTAGTCATGCCCAGAAACACCGTTTCTGAAAGTTGGAACAACATTGGAAGTCGTCTTAAAAGTACCCCATGTTTCGACCCTAAGTGCATAGGGAGGGTTAGGGTTAGCACTTTGAAAAAATTTCACAAAAATCAAAACTTTTTTTTTTTCAATTATTAGAAAAACAGACACTGGAAACACTTAGTTATGCTTAGAAACACCGTTTCTGAAAGTTAGAACTACATTGGAAGTCATCTTCACATAAGTGCATAGGGAGGATGAGGGTTAGCACTTAGAAAAAAAACAAAAAATTTCATAAAAATCAGAAATTTTTTTTTTTAAGAGAAAAACTTTATTAAAATACTCTAAACAACATTTCAAGAACTTGGAGAATAAATAGACTTCAATATAAGAAAAGTCACGTTTAAGTGGTCCCACTTGACAGCATCTCCATAGTAGGTTCACAGATGAAGTGAAAGCAGAACTGCATCGGCACTTAGAAAAAATAACAAAAAATGTCATTGAAAATTTAACTTCGAATAACACGTTCAAAACGTTTTAAATAACTTTTTAAGACATTTGACTACTACCCTAAAAGGGTGGTAATAACTTGGACAATCACCCTTCGAGGGTAGTAGAATTTTAGAAAAAACCTCGTTAGGGTAATAAAAACCCTAACCCTAACCAAACCCTAACCCTTTTGACAGCATCTCCATAGTAGGTTCACAGATGAAGTGAAAACAGAACTGCATCGGCACTTAGAAAAAAACCAAAAAATTTCATTGAAAATTTAACTTCAAATCTAAGGTTTAAAACCTTTTAAACAACTTTTTAAAATATTTGACTACTACCCTAAAAGGATGGTAATAATTGGACAATCACCCTTAGAGGGTACTAGAATTTTAGAAAAAACCTCGTTAGGGTAGTAAAAACCCTAACCCTAACCAAACCCTAAAGAAATTAACACTTTAGGGTTAGGGTTAGGGTTAGGGTTAGGGTTAGGGTTAGGGTTAGGGTTAGGGTTAGGGTTAGGTTAGGGTTAGGGTTAGGGTTAGGGTTTAGGTTAGGGTTAGGGTTAGGTTAGGTTAGGTTAGGGTTAGGTTAGGGTTAGGGTTAGGGTTAGGGTTAGGGTTAGGGTTAGGGTTAGGGTTAGGGTTAGGGTTAGGGTTAGGGTTAGGGTTAGGGTTAGGGTTAGGGTTAGGGTTAGGGTTAGGGTTAGGGTTAGGGTTAGGGTTAGGGTTAGGGTTAGGGTTAGGGTTAGGGTTAGGGTTAGGGTTAGGGTTAGGGTTAGGGTTAGGGTTAGGGTTAGGGTTAGGGTTAGGGTTAGGGTTAGGGTTAGGGTTAGGGTTAGGGTTAGGGTTAGGGTTAGGGTTAGGGTTAGGGTTAGGGTTAGGGTTAGGGTTAGGGTTAGGGTTAGGGTTAGGGTTAGGGTTAGGGTTAGGGTTAGGGTTAGGGTTAGGGTTAGGGTTAGGGTTAGGGTTAGGGTTAGGGTTAGGGTTAGGGTTAGGGTTAGGGTTAGGGTTAGGGTTAGGGTTAGGGTTAGGGTTAGGGTTAGGGTTAGGGTTAGGGTTAGGGTTAGGGTTAGGGTTAGGGTTAGGGTTAGGGTTAGGGTTAGGGTTAGGGTTAGGGTTAGGGTTAGGGTTAGGGTTAGGGTTAGGGTTAGGGTTAGGGTTAGGGTTAGGGTTAGGGTTAGGGTTAGGGTTAGGGTTAGGGTTAGGGTTAGGGTTAGGGTTAGGGTTAGGGTTAGGGTTAGGGTTAGGGTTAGGGTTAGGGTTAGGGTTAGGGTTAGGGTTAGGGTTAGGGTTAGGGTTAGGGTTAGGGTTAGGGTTAGGGTTAGGGTTAGGGTTAGGGTTAGGGTTAGGGTTAGGGTTAGGGTTAGGGTTAGGGTTAGGGTTAGGGTTAGGGTTAGGGTTAGGGTTAGGGTTAGGGTTAGGGTTAGGGTTAGGGTTAGGGTTAGGGTTAGGGTTAGGGTTAGGGTTAGGGTTAGGGTTAGGGTTAGGGTTAGGGTTAGGGTTAGGGTTAGGGTTAGGGTTAGGGTTAGGGTTAGGGTTAGGGTTAGGGTTAGGGTTAGGGTTAGGGTTAGGGTTAGGGTTAGGGTTAGGGTTAGGGTTAGGGTTAGGGTTAGGGTTAGGGTTAGGGTTAGGGTTAGGGTTAGGGTTAGGGTTAGGGTTAGGGTTAGGGTTAGGGTTAGGGTTAGGGTTAGGGTTAGGGTTAGGGTTAGGGTTAGGGTTAGGGTTAGGGTTAGGGTTAGGGTTAGGGTTAGGGTTAGGGTTAGGGTTAGGGTTAGGGTTAGGGTTAGGGTTAGGGTTAGGGTTAGGGTTAGGGTTAGGGTTAGGGTTAGGGTTAGGGTTAGGGTTAGGGTTAGGGTTAGGGTTAGGGTTAGGGTTAGGGTTAGGGTTAGGGTTAGGGTTAGGGTTAGGGTTAGGGTTAGGGTTAGGGTTAGGGTTAGGGTTAGGGTTAGGGTTAGGGTTAGGGTTAGGGTTAGGGTTAGGGTTAGGGTTAGGGTTAGGGTTAGGGTTAGGGTTAGGGTTAGGGTTAGGGTTAGGGTTAGGGTTAGGGTTAGGGTTAGGGTTAGGGTTAGGGTTAGGGTTAGGGTTAGGGTTAGGGTTAGGGTTAGGGTTAGGGTTAGGGTTAGGGTTAGGGTTAGGGTTAGGGTTAGGGTTAGGGTTAGGGTTAGGGTTAGGGTTAGGGTTAGGGTTAGGGTTAGGGTTAGGGTTAGGGTTAGGGTTAGGGTTAGGGTTAGGGTTAGGGTTAGGGTTAGGGTTAGGGTTAGGGTTAGGGTTAGGGTTAGGGTTAGGGTTAGGGTTAGGGTTAGGGTTAGGGTTAGGGTTAGGGTTAGGGTTAGGGTTAGGGTTAGGGTTAGGGTTAGGGTTAGGGTTAGGGTTAGGGTTAGGGTTAGGGTTAGGGTTAGGGTTAGGGTTAGGGTTAGGGTTAGGGTTAGGGTTAGGGTTAGGGTTAGGGTTAGGGTTAGGGTTAGGGTTAGGGTTAGGGTTAGGGTTAGGGTTAGGGTTAGGGTTAGGGTTAGGGTTAGGGTTAGGGTTAGGGTTAGGGTTAGGGTTAGGGTTAGGGTTAGGGTTAGGGTTAGGGTTAGGGTTAGGGTTAGGGTTAGGGTTAGGGTTAGGGTTAGGGTTAGGGTTAGGGTTAGGGTTAGGGTTAGGGTTAGGGTTAGGGTTAGGGTTAGGGTTAGGGTTAGGGTTAGGGTTAGGGTTAGGGTTAGGGTTAGGGTTAGGGTTAGGGTTAGGGTTAGGGTTAGGGTTAGGGTTAGGGTTAGGGTTAGGGTTAGGGTTAGGGTTAGGGTTAGGGTTAGGGTTAGGGTTAGGGTTAGGGTTAGGGTTAGGGTTAGGGTTAGGGTTAGGGTTAGGGTTAGGGTTAGGGTTAGGGTTAGGGTTAGGGTTAGGGTTAGGGTTAGGGTTAGGGTTAGGGTTAGGGTTAGGGTTAGGGTTAGGGTTAGGGTTAGGGTTAGGGTTAGGGTTAGGGTTAGGGTTAGGGTTAGGGTTAGGGTTAGGGTTAGGGTTAGGGTTAGGGTTAGGGTTAGGGTTAGGGTTAGGGTTAGGGTTAGGGTTAGGGTTAGGGTTAGGGTTAGGGTTAGGGTTAGGGTTAGGGTTAGGGTTAGGGTTAGGGTTAGGGTTAGGGTTAGGGTTAGGGTTAGGGTTAGGGTTAGGGTTAGGGTTAGGGTTAGGGTTAGGGTTAGGGTTAGGGTTAGGGTTAGGGTTAGGGTTAGGGTTAGGGTTAGGGTTAGGGTTAGGGTTAGGGTTAGGGTTAGGGTTAGGGTTAGGGTTAGGGTTAGGGTTAGGGTTAGGGTTAGGGTTAGGGTTAGGGTTAGGGTTAGGGTTAGGGTTAGGGTTAGGGTTAGGGTTAGGGTTAGGGTTAGGGTTAGGGTTAGGGTTAGGGTTAGGGTTAGGGTTAGGGTTAGGGTTAGGGTTAGGGTTAGGGTTAGGGTTAGGGTTAGGGTTAGGGTTAGGGTTAGGGTTAGGGTTAGGGTTAGGGTTAGGGTTAGGGTTAGGGTTAGGGTTAGGGTTAGGGTTAGGGTTAGGGTTAGGGTTAGGGTTAGGGTTAGGGTTAGGGTTAGGGTTAGGGTTAGGGTTAGGGTTAGGGTTAGGGTTAGGGTTAGGGTTAGGGTTAGGGTTAGGGTTAGGGTTAGGGTTAGGGTTAGGGTTAGGGTTAGGGTTAGGGTTAGGGTTAGGGTTAGGGTTAGGGTTAGGGTTAGGGTTAGGGTTAGGGTTAGGGTTAGGGTTAGGGTTAGGGTTAGGGTTAGGGTTAGGGTTAGGGTTAGGGTTAGGGTTAGGGTTAGGGTTAGGGTTAGGGTTAGGGTTAGGGTTAGGGTTAGGGTTAGGGTTAGGGTTAGGGTTAGGGTTAGGGTTAGGGTTAGGGTTAGGGTTAGGGTTAGGGTTAGGGTTAGGGTTAGGGTTAGGGTTAGGGTTAGGGTTAGGGTTAGGGTTAGGGTTAGGGTTAGGGTTAGGGTTAGGGTTAGGGTTAGGGTTAGGGTTAGGGTTAGGGTTAGGGTTAGGGTTAGGGTTAGGGTTAGGGTTAGGGTTAGGGTTAGGGTTAGGGTTAGGGTTAGGGTTAGGGTTAGGGTTAGGGTTAGGGTTAGGGTTAGGGTTAGGGTTAGGGTTAGGGTTAGGGTTAGGGTTAGGGTTAGGGTTAGGGTTAGGGTTAGGGTTAGGGTTAGGGTTAGGGTTAGGGTTAGGGTTAGGGTTAGGGTTAGGGTTAGGGTTAGGGTTAGGGTTAGGGTTAGGGTTAGGGTTAGGGTTAGGGTTAGGGTTAGGGTTAGGGTTAGGGTTAGGGTTAGGGTTAGGGTTAGGGTTAGGGTTAGGGTTAGGGTTAGGGTTAGGGTTAGGGTTAGGGTTAGGGTTAGGGTTAGGGTTAGGGTTAGGGTTAGGGTTAGGGTTAGGGTTAGGGTTAGGGTTAGGGTTAGGGTTAGGGTTAGGGTTAGGGTTAGGGTTAGGGTTAGGGTTAGGGTTAGGGTTAGGGTTAGGGTTAGGGTTAGGGTTAGGGTTAGGGTTAGGGTTAGGGTTAGGGTTAGGGTTAGGGTTAGGGTTAGGGTTAGGGTTAGGGTTAGGGTTAGGGTTAGGGTTAGGGTTAGGGTTAGGGTTAGGGTTAGGGTTAGGGTTAGGGTTAGGGTTAGGGTTAGGGTTAGGGTTAGGGTTAGGGTTAGGGTTAGGGTTAGGGTTAGGGTTAGGGTTAGGGTTAGGGTTAGGGTTAGGGTTAGGGTTAGGGTTAGGGTTAGGGTTAGGGTTAGGGTTAGGGTTAGGGTTAGGGTTAGGGTTAGGGTTAGGGTTAGGGTTAGGGTTAGGGTTAGGGTTAGGGTTAGGGTTAGGGTTAGGGTTAGGGTTAGGGTTAGGGTTAGGGTTAGGGTTAGGGTTAGGGTTAGGGTTAGGGTTAGGGTTAGGGTTAGGGTTAGGGTTAGGGTTAGGGTTAGGGTTAGGGTTAGGGTTAGGGTTAGGGTTAGGGTTAGGGTTAGGGTTAGGGTTAGGGTTAGGGTTAGGGTTAGGGTTAGGGTTAGGGTTAGGGTTAGGGTTAGGGTTAGGGTTAGGGTTAGGGTTAGGGTTAGGGTTAGGGTTAGGGTTAGGGTTAGGGTTAGGGTTAGGGTTAGGGTTAGGGTTAGGGTTAGGGTTAGGGTTAGGGTTAGGGTTAGGGTTAGGGTTAGGGTTAGGGTTAGGGTTAGGGTTAGGGTTAGGGTTAGGGTTAGGGTTAGGGTTAGGGTTAGGGTTAGGGTTAGGGTTAGGGTTAGGGTTAGGGTTAGGGTTAGGGTTAGGGTTAGGGTTAGGGTTAGGGTTAGGGTTAGGGTTAGGGTTAGGGTTAGGGTTAGGGTTAGGGTTAGGGTTAGGGTTAGGGTTAGGGTTAGGGTTAGGGTTAGGGTTAGGGTTAGGGTTAGGGTTAGGGTTAGGGTTAGGGTTAGGGTTAGGGTTAGGGTTAGGGTTAGGGTTAGGGTTAGGGTTAGGGTTAGGGTTAGGGTTAGGGTTAGGGTTAGGGTTAGGGTTAGGGTTAGGGTTAGGGTTAGGGTTAGGGTTAGGGTTAGGGTTAGGGTTAGGGTTAGGGTTAGGGTTAGGGTTAGGGTTAGGGTTAGGGTTAGGGTTAGGGTTAGGGTTAGGGTTAGGGTTAGGGTTAGGGTTAGGGTTAGGGTTAGGGTTAGGGTTAGGGTTAGGGTTAGGGTTAGGGTTAGGGTTAGGGTTAGGGTTAGGGTTAGGGTTAGGGTTAGGGTTAGGGTTAGGGTTAGGGTTAGGGTTAGGGTTAGGGTTAGGGTTAGGGTTAGGGTTAGGGTTAGGGTTAGGGTTAGGGTTAGGGTTAGGGTTAGGGTTAGGGTTAGGGTTAGGGTTAGGGTTAGGGTTAGGGTTAGGGTTAGGGTTAGGGTTAGGGTTAGGGTTAGGGTTAGGGTTAGGGTTAGGGTTAGGGTTAGGGTTAGGGTTAGGGTTAGGGTTAGGGTTAGGGTTAGGGTTAGGGTTAGGGTTAGGGTTAGGGTTAGGGTTAGGGTTAGGGTTAGGGTTAGGGTTAGGGTTAGGGTTAGGGTTAGGGTTAGGGTTAGGGTTAGGGTTAGGGTTAGGGTTAGGGTTAGGGTTAGGGTTAGGGTTAGGGTTAGGGTTAGGGTTAGGGTTAGGGTTAGGGTTAGGGTTAGGGTTAGGGTTAGGGTTAGGGTTAGGGTTAGGGTTAGGGTTAGGGTTAGGGTTAGGGTTAGGGTTAGGGTTAGGGTTAGGGTTAGGGTTAGGGTTAGGGTTAGGGTTAGGGTTAGGGTTAGGGTTAGGGTTAGGGTTAGGGTTAGGGTTAGGGTTAGGGTTAGGGTTAGGGTTAGGGTTAGGGTTAGGGTTAGGGTTAGGGTTAGGGTTAGGGTTAGGGTTAGGGTTAGGGTTAGGGTTAGGGTTAGGGTTAGGGTTAGGGTTAGGGTTAGGGTTAGGGTTAGGGTTAGGGTTAGGGTTAGGGTTAGGGTTAGGGTTAGGGTTAGGGTTAGGGTTAGGGTTAGGGTTAGGGTTAGGGTTAGGGTTAGGGTTAGGGTTAGGGTTAGGGTTAGGGTTAGGGTTAGGGTTAGGGTTAGGGTTAGGGTTAGGGTTAGGGTTAGGGTTAGGGTTAGGGTTAGGGTTAGGGTTAGGGTTAGGGTTAGGGTTAGGGTTAGGGTTAGGGTTAGGGTTAGGGTTAGGGTTAGGGTTAGGGTTAGGGTTAGGGTTAGGGTTAGGGTTA